>JACGAQ010000070.1:0-448657 GCA_014119065.1 Orius insidiosus | reverse complement strand
AAGCTAGTGCTACCATCTGGCAGAATACTTCGCCCGTACGGCGGCAAAATACAAACGGTCTTTAATTTTTGGACCCCTCGTACCTAAAGCTGTGATGCTCCGGCTAAATCGGTATGCATGTCAACAATAAAAAGGGCAGACTGCGTATTGTTTTGAGGAGCTTTCGCTATTTCTGAAATCGGCGTGTTTTCAGGAAACTTAGCTACTTCTGGAAACGAAATATTCAATGATGCCGTTTCGTTTTTATTCGGTTTTGCTTTATTTGTTGAATTTTTCCCTCCTATCGTCCCTTTTTTTCTTTCCTTCAATTTTATTTTAAATTATTTCAAAGTCTTATTTACTTAATTACTGTGTCATAGTTCCGTTATTTTTCTTTTTGTCTAAATGAAATGAATCAGGTGCCATCAAGCCAAAAGTTGGATGTTCGACGTGGGCGAATTAATATGGGTGACATCTAGGCGCCTAAAAAATTTTTTCAAATATTATTTATTTCTTTATTACCCCATTTGTGTTAATAAAAGTTGGCGGCTTGACAGCAATGCTTTGATGTCCCGGCCAGAAGTCCAGGAGGTTTCGTCGACGAATTACGAAGAAGGCAGTGGTCGTAGCAATCGTCCAAAACGATATTCAATTCTTCTTCATCGGGGCATTCTCTGCTTGGACAAGGACTCCACCAACTGTTTTAAATTTGATCGCCTTATCTTGTTTGTCTTTATTTTTTTATCCACTCGTTATAAATCTTGTTTATCAACTAACCCTCAACTTTTCCAGTTTCAGGATGGCGAAGGACATACGCCAGAGGGACTTTTCCTGGCATTCTTGTTGAGGAATCAACATTAAGGAATGAAATATTCCATTGAAAAGGGAAAATAACCACTGATTTATAATGGCCAAACTTATCAACCAGAAAACCTAGAGAGAGAAATAAAATTTAAATTAGGCACATTTTTTAAAAAAGAAGAAGATTAACCAATAAACACTTTTTCTGATTCTTGCTATCTGGAAGGGTGGCCCCAGACGGGGCTTTCGCCATATTGCCTTCGCACCCTTTCAGACCAACTTGAGCGGTCACTTAACTCTAATAGCCGCTTCCTCTTAGCCCAAAATTAGGTATTAATTTACCTGTGACAGGAGGACTTAAAAAAGTTGTTAATGGTAACGCTAAGTAGATAATTGCAATTTCTTCAACAGTGAGGCCAACGCTTTGCATATGAATGGTTAAAAATGGAATCAACGATGCGCTAGCTGGATAAAAAAAATGTAGATACTACATAAAATAATTTTAATTTCCTACCTCCATACATCATAAAAAGAGTGACTTTAAGCATCAAAAGATTTGGATTTATGCCTAATTTGTCACAGTATTTCTCAAATCTTGAAATATTTTGCTTCTCATTTTCTGGTTTCGCCATTGCGATTGGTCGAAGAACATCCGAGCAGTTTCCAAGTCGACTCCCCACTGAAAATAAACCCTTATTCGGGACCTACCGTTTCAGGGGATATTATTTATTATTTTAATCTACAACGATTATCTAGGAAAATATTTACCATAAAAAGATTGTGTTAGACAGTAATCTTATGTTTACATGATTTCCGATGCTTTTAGCATAACGACCCCTGCTTTACAGGACCCCCCCCCCCCCCCCCCCTCCTTTTTTATTAATTTATGATAACAGTATTTAAGTTTTGTTTACGGGCTGTTGGGTCATCTGGAATCTTTTTAAAATAAAAAAATGAAAACTAGGAAGATCAGGAGATGAATTGTAAAGAACTTTGACGCAAATCCCTAAAGCTCATTCACAAAAAAATTTTAAATTCTTCTTTGCATATTTCCACCTGCAGCCTACTACCACATGATTGACTCCAGACCCATTTCTAAAACCACCATAAAGGGTATTGCAATACCTTTCTTTTGAGGAATTTGAAATGAGATATACTCATCTAGTTTTAAAAAAAAAAAAAGTCTAGTAATACCATTATCTCGTTTATAAAAAAAAGGGGGATAAGTAGGTACTTATCTCAAACTTGCCCAATGGAACTTTCCAAAAAAGAAAGAAGAGAGAAAAATTGCTTCCCTTCGGAAAAAATTTTATTTAAAAACTCATGTTTTAAAACTACAGCAAACTCTTCATATTTACCTTAATGAAAATAAAGCTAATCTTGGGGATTCAGGAGTGCTCTACAGTCCTTTATCAAAGAAAAACCCATTTTGATCTTTTCTATAGTCTATTGGTCTAAAAACACAATTTTCATCTGCTTTTTGAAAGTTTTGCCAGTTTATCTGCCCAGGAAACACCCATTTTACCAGATTTCGTAGATCTTTCGGCCATGAGATTCCCTTTTTGCTGGACATCCCTTTTTGGCTGTCGATCTCCCACGAATACTATCCCAATAGTCAAGGGTGTATTTGGAAAAATTTAATTTAATAAAATTGAAATAATAAATAAAACTATTTGCAATGTGGGTATTGAGCAATATGTGTTGTTGATGCAACTTCAAAATCACCTCTAAACAAATTTTTGCACGTACCAAAATATCGCAAAATTTTAATTTAAAATTTATCTCTTTAATTAGAAATAATTTTGAAGAAAGACAATTTCTTAGACCATTCTGACCAACCAGTCCAGGTATTAGGAAAGCAAAAAGGTGATTGGTTTAAACAAAAAATGAGACGGTTGAACCAGTCCTTTCAGGAATGGACTTTTTAAAGGATGTTTTTTTAAACCAATCACCTTTTGCTTTCCTAATACCTGGACCTGGTTGGTCAGAATGGTCTAAGAATATTGTCTTTCTTCAAATTATTTCAAACTTCATTTAATGTTTCATTTAAACACCAAGATGGCTTTTTAATTTAGTAGAAGTAACATAGTTTTTTTAGCGAAACTTTATCAAATTTCTGCCTCGACTTTATGACGACCATTTTATTACTATATAATAATCTTGGGGATTCAGGAGTGCTCTACAGTCCTTTATCAAAGAAAACCCATTTTGATCTTTTTCTATGTCTATTGGTCTAAACACAATTTTCATCTGCTTTTTGAAAGTTTTTGCCAGTTTATCTGCCCAGGAAACACCCACTTTACCAGATTTCGTAGATCTTTCATGAGATTCCCTTTTTGCTGGACTCCCTTTTTGGCTGTCAATCTCCCACGGAATACTACTATCCCAATAGGGTGTATTTGGAAGAATTTAATTTAATAAAATTGAAATGAAATAAAAAGACTGCACATGTGGCGTATTGAGCAATATGTATTGTTGATGCAGCTTTCAAATCACCTCTAAACAAATTTTGCACGTACCAAAATATCGCAAAATTTTAATTTAAAATTTATCTCTTTAATTAGAAATAATTTTGAAGAAAGACAATATTCTTAGACCATTCTGACCAACCAGGTCCAGGTATTAGGAAAAAAAAGGTGATTGGTTTAAACAAAAAATGAGACGGTTGAACAAGTCCTTTCAGGAATGGACTTTTTTAAAGGATTTTTTAAACCAATCACCTTTTTGCTTTGCTAATACCTGGACCTGGTTGGTCAGAATGGTCTAAGAATATTGTCTTTCTTCAAATTATTTAAAACTTCATTTAATGTTTCATTTAAACACCCGAAGATGGCTTTTTAATTTTAGTAGAAGTAACATAGTTTTTTTAGCGAAACTTTATCAAATTTCTGCCTCGACTTTATGACGACCATTTTATTACTATATATAATCTTGGGGATTCAGGAGTGCTCTACAGTCCTTTATCAAAGAAAAACCCATTTTGATCTTTTTTATGTCTATTGGTCTAAAAACACAATTTTCATCTGCTTTTTGAAAGTTTTTGCCAGTTTATCTGCCCAGGAAACACCCACTTTACCAGATTTCGTAGATCTTTCGTAGATTTTTGCTGGACTTCCCTTTTTGCTGTCATCTCCCACGGAATACTACTATCCCAATAGTCAAGGGTGTATTTGGAAGAAATTTAATTTAATAAAATTGAAATGAATAAATAAAAGACTGCACAATGTGGCGTATTGAGCAATATGTATTTTTGATGCAACTTTCAAAATCACCTCTAAACAAATTTTTGCACGTACCAAAATATCGCAAAATTTTAATTTAAAATTTATCTCTTTAATTAGAAATAATTTTGAAGAAAGACAATTTCTTAGACCATTCTGACCAACCAGGTCCAGGTATTAGGAAAGCAAGGTGATTGGTTTAAACAAAAAATGAGACGGTAACAAGTCCTTTCAGGAATGGACTTTTTTAAAGGATTTTTAAACCAATCACCTTTTGCTTTCCTAATACCTGGACCTGGTTGGTCAATGGTCTAAGAATATTGTCTTTCTTCAAAATTATTTCTAAACTTCATTTAATGTTTCATTTAAAACACCAAGATGGCTTTTTAATTTTAGTAGAAGTAACATTTTTTTAGCGAAACTTTATCAAATTTCTGCCTCGACTTTATGACGACCATTTTATTACTATATAATAATCTTGGGATTCAGGAGTGCTCTACAGTCCTTTATCAAAGAAAACCCATTTTTTTTTTATGTCTATTGGTCTAAAAACACAATTTTCATCTGCTTTTTGAAAGTTTTTGCCAGTTTATCTGAAACACCCACTTTAACCAATTTTAGATTTCGATCTTCCGTAGAGATTCCCTTTTTGCTGGACTTCCCTTTTTAGCTGTCAATCTCCCACGGAATACTACTATCCCAATAGTTGGAACAATGATTGGCGAGTGTATTTGGAAGAACTTTAATTTAATAAAATTGAAATAATAAATAAAAAGACTGTTTGCACAATGTGGCGTATGAGCATATGTGTATTGTTGATGCAACTTTCAAAATCACCTCTAAACAAATTTTGCACGTCAAAATAAATTTTAATTTAAAATTTATCTCTTTAATTAGAAATAATTTTGAAGAAAGACAATATTCTTAGACCATTCTGACCAACCAGGTCCAGGTATTAGGAAAGCAAAAGGTGATTGGTTTAACAAAAAATGAGACGGTCGAACGTCCTTTCAGGAATGGACTTTTTTAAAGATTTTTAAACCAATCACCTTTTTGCTTTGCTAATACCTGGACCTGGTTGGTCAAAATGGACAAAGTAGTCTTTCTTCAAAATTATTTCTAAGCTTCATTTAATGTTTTATTTAAACACCCCGAAGATGGCTTTTTAATTTTAGTAGAAGTAACAGTTTTTTTAGCGAAACTTATCAAATTTTCGACTTTATGACGACCATTTTATTACTATATGATCAGCGAGTATTTGATAAAAAGTTTATGTAATAAATAAGTTTTTAATCTTTATAGATGGGTAAAAACTGTTCAAAATATTTATTTAAAAAAAAAGTTGGTTTTCTTTAATTTGAATTGGAGTTTTCAGGTTGTACCAACAGATCGTGCTAGCGTGATAGTTTTGTGAAGCGCATGTGAAATGTTTTTCATAAAATTTTTTATGTGGTTGTTTTATTTTTAATGCGTTTTTTTAGTTTTTAAATTTGATTATGAAAGGGTTTTATTGATAGATTTGCGAGAGAGAGAAAAAGGTGGGGATAGATCAAGTGAGCATTTGTGGGAGGTCGGGTAGGTTATATTATTGTGTCTTTTAATTCACTCAAGGCCGAGGGTATGGAGATTAAAGCCTATCTCCTCGTCTTTTTTAGTTTTAAAGGGGTTGAAGTTTAAGTAGTGTCGTGTTTATCGTATCGGATTATAAATATAAAAGGTTATAGAAAGTAGCCGGGGCCGTACGATATGGCCCGAAGTGGTGGAGTGGTTTTGTAAAGGTTGGTCTTGACTATCATGGCTGACGGTGGTGTTTTAACTTCGAAAAATTCCGATAAAGCCAAGTTGATTCAGCGAACGACGAGCGAGACGTTGCGTCTCACGGATCCGGAGAAAGGGAGTTTATCGAGTTCGACGCCGAGAAGACATCGTTTCAGATCACGAGTGTGACTGTCGTCTCGAGGTCGAGTAACGACGGCGGCGAGGATTCCGCCGACGATTTAGACGAATCGCATACCGAAGACATCTCGGAGATAATTGAAAATTCACGTGTGACCGATTTGGAGAATGAGACACCAAGCTATTCAGAGGATACGTTTTCGAAAGACGACGTCTTTTTTAACGCCTCCTCCTCTCTAGTCTCCGCCCCGGTCTACCCACCAGTTCCCAGTACGGTCTCGCGATCTTAGCCAATCACGAAAACAGCGACCCTTCTAATCTCGACGTGAGTGATTCTTCCGCAAATTCCGAAATACGTGTCGAAGTGAACGAAAGTAGCGTGGTCAACTTGGAAGTCGTAAGTACCAAGCATGATCCTGAAATGAGAGATATGATCCCTCCCGCTCCTCGTACTGAAAGATTCAAAGTGGTTAAAATCGAAAGCACTGAACCCTTTAAACGTGGACGTTGGCAGTGTATGGACTATTTAGACGCACAAAATCCAAAAAGTGAAAATACCGACTCGAACAATATAGAGACCAATAATATTAACTCCGTTGTTAATATTAATAATAATAATAACAATCATTTAGTCGAAGATCATCAACCGAATAGTGAAATTATAGTGAACTCCAATATGCAAACGGATAACCAACAAGTGAATAATCAACAGATTATCAACCCTCCTACGAATATACCGCCGGCTTATACGTCCGTTTCGCCGGGGCAGTCCCTGCAGAACAATATGCAGATGCAGGGGATTATCAATTCCGCTCCTCAACCTCAAGTGACACAGCAGTCGCAGAGTTTGTCGCAGGCTCATATGCAGCAGATACTTGCTAATACGAATCAACATCAGAGTCTTCAACCGCAGCAAATACAGCAGGTGTTGGCGAACGTGATGCCTCTTCAGCAACAACAACAGCAGCAGCAGCCTCAGCAAAGTCAGCAGACTGCTCAGACGACCCAGAGTCCTCAGCAGCAGCAGCAGCCTCAGCAAGCTCCTCAACCTTCTCAGCCTTCTTCCCAAAGTCAAAATATTCAGCAGCAGCCTTTGATTCAGTCGCAACCGCAGCAACCGATACAACAGATGCAGCCACCTATTCAATATCAACAAGCTCAACAGCAGCCCATACAGCCGCAACAGCAGCCTATACAGCAGCAGTATTCGCAGCCGATTCAGCAACAACAGCAGCAGCAACCTCAACAAATGTTGCAGCAGCAAGTTCCGCAACAGACGATACAGCAACCGATACAGCCGGTACATATGCAGCAAATGCCTATCCAGCAACAGAATCAAGGTATGATGCCTCAAATGCAGCAGATGCCTCAACAAGTGGTTCAAGGCTCGTACTCCCAGTCGATACCGATTCCAGCAGACGTCGTCACTCAGACCAACAGTCAGCCTATGATGCAGCCGATTCATCCTCAAATGCAGAACTATCAGCAGCCGATGATGACCAATATTCCCCCACAGCCTATCATGAATATACAATCGCAGCCTCATTTGCAACCGCAGTATTATCAGAACACGTCGATGCCGCAGCAGACGACCCTTTGATCACTTCCCAAGGAGGGATGCTGCCTCCGATGTCTCAAAACAATGTTTCTATGCAGTCGACGTCGATGCCTCCTTTACAAACGTTCTCTTCCTTATCACAGCAGATGCAAGTGCCAAGCATGCCGCAGACTCCTCCGGTTCAAACGACCGTCCAGTATTCTCTACCGATGTCCATGGCTCAGCAGCCTTTGCAGCAGATGTCTCAAACGCTCCCAAACATGCCTATTCAGCAGCAGCAGCCCCAGCAACAACAGCAACACACAAAGCTATAACCATTCGTCTCAAGGCTCTCAGTCGTTCTCGCAAGTCTCTTCACTTCCGACTTCCTCCGTCGACCTCGGGAATATGATCAATGCAGAGCATGCATCTATTCCAGCGCCAACAGCAGCTCTTCTTGAATCCCTTCAAGAAGTCACCGCTTCTCCTGAAGAAGTTACAACTGGTGATGACCCGGAAAGGTTAGTGAGGCTCTAACGCTTGCTTTTTTTTCATTTTTTATTTTTTACCACCGTAGAATAGAAACTACTTTATTTTTACAAAATTGCTTCATTCATGCTTTGGATGTTTTGCTTGGATTTTACAAAAACAAAACGAAGTTGAAACTCCAAAGTTTTTATTTAATTTAAACACTGTTTTCCTATCCATTTTTATTTTATATCTCATTTACTCTGATGAATCTCTAGAGACTTCAGTCGGCGAGGGAATAAAAACTTATTTTTCTGCCTTAAAACTTTTTTTTGTTATCTTCAGAAGGGAACTTGTAAGATACCCAAAACAAGCCGTTCTTTGGCATCCCCTCTGAAACTTGTATAATTGCTAAATCCGCCTACCTAATTTAAATTTGGCAATGAAGGTTGTTTTTGCAAAAATTAAACAAAAAATCCGCTGTCTACTAGAGATTCGCAGAGAAATGCTGCAAGTTTGTCTACTTTCGTTTTTTATTTTTTTAAATATTTCATCCCCCCTCATTAGGCGGTTGTTTTTAAATCCGCCGGCCGTAAAATTTTAGTAGAAATCTTTTTTTTTTTATATCTTTGTTGTTTTTATTGTATAGTTTACGCGGCCTCGCGCGGGCCCTGGCCACAGCGGCCTTGGATCTTCCGCAACCCAGGTGAGCGCGAAGCAAACAAAAAATAAGTCTGGAACATACGAAAAAATTGTACTAAATTTTCAATTTAAAATCGGATTGTCTTAACTCCCAAAATGTTGCTTCGTTGTCAATATATTCGTCTAATTTTCCATTAATTTTTAAACGTGACGAATAATATTTGACTGAATTAATGTCATCAAAAGGCTCAAATTCGAAGGTCAACGCACGCTTTTCTTGTTTTCCCCATAGAAAAAAAAATATCCCATAATTTAGGAGGTTATAAGCCCTGAAGGCGTGTCTACCCCCTCTAATCAACATCAACAGAAAAAAACATAAGATTCTTTTTCTTTAGCTTAATCAGAGTTTAAAAAATAGAACAGAAAAAACATAAGATTCTTTTTCTTTAGCTTAATCAGAGTTTAAAAAATAATTTACTCAGAACAGAAAAAACATAAGATTCTTTTTCTTTAGCTTAATCAGAGTTTAAAAATAATTTAATCAGAACAGAAAAAACATAAGATTCTTTTTCTTTAGCTTAATCAGAGTTTAAAAATAATTTAATCAGAACAGAAAAAACATAAGATTCTTTTTCTTTAGCTTAATCAGAGTTTAAAAATAATTTACTCAGAACAGAAAAAACATAAGATTCTTTTTCTTTAGCTTAATCAGAGTTTAAAAATAATTTAATCAGAACAGAAAAAAACATAAGATTCTTTTTCTTTAGCTTAATCAGAGTTTAAAAATAATTCTCAACAAAAAACATAAGATTCTTTTTCTTTAGCTTAATCAGAGTTTAAAAAATAATTTACTCAGAAAGAAAAAACATAAGATTTTTTTCTTAGCTTAATCAGAGTTTAAAAAATAATTTGCTCAACAAAAAAATAAGATTCTTTTTCTTTAGCTTAATCAGAGTTTAAAAAATAATTTGCTCAGAACAAAAAAAACATAAGATTCTTTTTCTTTAGCTTAATCAGAGTTTAAAAAATAATTTACTCAGAAGAAGAAAAAACATAAGATTCTTTTTCTTTAGCTTAATCAGAGTTTAAAAAATAATTTGCTCAGAACAGAAAAAACATAAGATTCTTTTTCTTTAGCTTAATCAGAGTTTAAAAATAATTTACTCAGAACAAAAAAACATAAGATTTTTTCTTTAGCTTAATCAGAGTTTAAAAAATAATTTACTCAGAACAAAAAAACATAAGATTCTTTTCTTTAGCTTAATCAGAGTTTAAAAAATAATTTACTCAGAACAGAAAAAACATAAGATTCTTTTTCTTTAGCTTAATCAGAGTTTAAAAAATAATTTACTCAGAACAGAAAAAACATAAGATTCTTTTTCTTTAGCTTAATCAGAGTTTAAAATAATTTACTCAGAACAAAAAAACATAAGATTCTTTTTCTTTAGCTTAATCAGAGTTTAAAAAATAATTTACTCAGAACAAAAAAAACATAAGATTCTTTTTCTTTAGCTTAATCAGAGTTTAAAAAATAATTTACTCAGAACAGAAAAAACATAAGATTCTTTTTCTTTAGCTTAATCAGAGTTTAAAAAATAATTTACTCAGAACAGAAAAAACATAAGATTCTTTTCTTTAGCTTAATCAGAGTTTAAAAAATAATTTACTCAGAACAGAAAAAAACATAAGATTCTTTTCTTTAGCTTAATCAGAGTTTAAAAATAATTTACTCAGAACAGAAAAAACATAAGATTCTTTTCTTTAGCTTAATCAGAGTTTAAAAAATAATTTACTCAGAACAGAAAAAACATAAGATTCTTTTTCTTTAGCTTAATCAGAGTTTAAAAAATAATTTACTCAGAACAGAAAAAACATAAGATTCTTTTCTTTAGCTTAATCAGAGTTTAAAAAATAATTTACTCAGAACAGAAAAAACATAAGATTCTTTTCTTTAGCTTAATCAGAGTTTAAAAAATAATTTACTCAGAACAGAAAAAACATAAGATTCTTTTTCTTTAGCTTAATCAGAGTTTAAAAAATAATTTACTCAGAACAGAAAAAACATAAGATTCTTTTTCTTTAGCTTAATCAGAGTTTAAAAAATAATTTACTCAGAACAGAAAAAACATAAGATTCTTTTTCTTTAGCTTAATCAGAGTTTAAAAAATAATTTATCAGAACAGAAAAAACATAAGATTCTTTTTCTTTAGCTTAATCAGAGTTTAAAAAATAATTTACTCAGAACAGAAAAAACATAAGATTCTTTTTCTTTAGCTTAATCAGAGTTTAAAAAATAATTTACTCAGAACAGAAAAAACATAAGATTCTTTTTCTTTAGCTTAATCAGAGTTTAAAAATAATTTATCAGAACAGAAAAAACATAAGATTCTTTTTCTTTAGCTTAATCAGAGTTTAAAAAATAATTCAGAACAGAAAAAACATAAGATTCTTTTTCTTTAGCTTAATCAGAGTTTAAAAAATAATTTACTCAGAACAGAAAAAACATAAGATTCTTTTCTTTAGCTTAATCAGAGTTTAAAAAATAATTTATTCAGAACAGAAAAAACATAAGATTCTTTTTCTTTAGCTTAATCAGAGTTTAAAAAATAATTTATCAGAACAGAAAAAACATAAGATTCTTTTCTTTAGCTTAATCAGAGTTTAAAAATAATTTACTCAGAACAGAAAAAACATAAGATTCTTTTCTTTAGCTTAATCAGAGTTTAAAAAATAATTACTCAGAACAGAAAAAACATAAGATTCTTTTTCTTTAGCTTAATCAGAGTTTAAAAAATAATTTACTCAGAACAGAAAAAACATAAGATTCTTTTTCTTTAGCTTAATCAGAGTTTAAAAAATAATTTACTCAGAACAGAAAAAACATAAGATTCTTTTTCTTTAGCTTAATCAGAGTTTAAAAAATAATTTATCAGAACAGAAAAAACATAAGATTCTTTTTCTTTAGCTTAATCAGAGTTTAAAAAATAATTTATCAGAACAGAAAAAACATAAGATTCTTTTCTTTAGCTTAATCAGAGTTTAAAAAATAATTTATTCAGAACAGAAAAACATAAGATTCTTTTTCTTTAGCTTAATCAGAGTTTAAAAAATAATTTATTCAGAACAGAAAAAACATAAGATTCTTTTTCTTTAGCTTAATCAGAGTTTAAAAAATAATTTACTCAGAACAGAAAAAACATAAGATTCTTTTTCTTTAGCTTAATCAGAGTTTAAAAATAATTTCTCAGAACAGAAAAACATAAGATTCTTTTTCTTTAGCTTAATCAGAGTTTAAAAAATAATTTACTCAGAACAGAAAAAACATAAGATTCTTTTCTTTAGCTTAATCAGAGTTTAAAAAATAATTTACTCAGAACAGAAAAAACATAAGATTCTTTTTCTTTAGCTTAATCAGAGTTTAAAAAATAATTTACTCAGAACAGAAAAAACATAAGATTCTTTTTCTTAGCTTAATCAGAGTTTAAAAAATAATTTACTCAGAACAGAAAAAACATAAGATTCTTTTTCTTTAGCTTAATCAGAGTTTAAAAATAATTTACTCAGAACAGAAAAAACATAAGATTCTTTTCTTTAGCTTAATCAGAGTTTAAAAAATAATTTACTCAGAACAGAAAAAACATGATTTTTCTTTAGCTTAATCAGAGTTTAAAAAATAATTTACTCAGAACAGAAAAAACATAAGATTCTTTTCTTTAGCTTAATCAGAGTTTAAAAAATAATTTACTCAGAACAGAAAAAACATAAGATTCTTTTTCTTTAGCTTAATCAGAGTTTAAAAAATAATTTACTCAGAACAGAAAAAACATAAGATTATTTTCTTTAGCTTAATCAGAGTTTAAAAAATAATTTACTCTTTTGAAAAGCCTCGGAGGGTATTACAATTTGTGAAAGTCAAAACCCTTGGACTTTCCCCTTAATCGTCTCCCTCGAGAAATGGGGTTAATTTTAGTGCACCCCTCATTAAAAATAAACCCCCGTTGACAAGAATTTCAGCCTTTTTTTGTGTGTCGAATTTTTTTTGGGATATTTTTAATTTCTTTTATCGGACTGCACGTTTCAATGTTTCTTCTATCTGTTATTTTCCTAATAATTTTTTTCCTTTATTTATTAGGGCTGAGATGCACACGTTGGCCATGTGTCGTTCTAATTTTTCTTCAAATTTTGTTCTGTTTTTATATTTTTTTGGTGAATCGATCCGGGCGATTGAAATGATTATTGTCGCGACAACTCTATTAAAACGGGTCTAAAATTAGAAATGTTTATCTGTTTGTCAAAAAGTGGCAAACATTGTATTTAGGGCGTTTCTCTTGTCCTCGAAATAGACTTTTAAAACTAAAACGGCGCATTGTTTATAGTCGAAAGGTCATGTAGACTGCGGATAATTCATATTCATGGCGTATTAACCTGGAGAACCTAGTGTTGTAGGGGAAAAATATCAGAATCACTCGATTTCTGTTATTGAAGGCTTGAAAGTGAAGGAGTCTCATTCCTATTTCCCCTTCGATCCAAAGAATGGCTTTACTTTTAAAAGAGAAGCTTCTCTCCTGTCACGCGAGAAAATCCATGAAAATCTTCTATATTTATTTTCCCGAGGGTTTTTACTTAAATGAGTTCATGTCGAATATTGTACAAAATGAAACTCAGCCACAGGGTAAATTTGAATTTTGTAGATTTTAGCCGAGTTCATTTGTACAGTAGTTCATTTTTTCAAAATTTTGAACATTTTAGGCGTTAAAGTCCATCAAAAGTTGACCTTCTCCGTGTAAGAAGGTTATTGAAGTAACTATTAAGAAGGTTAATTTTTAAAGGCTTGCAAATCGTAAACCGTTACAGATATTGAAAAAATGCACTAAATAAAATCGTTGGAAATTTAATTCTCTTTAATTTTTATTCTATTCATTTTTTCTCTAGGACGCACTGTTTTCAAGATAAATTTTTTTAAAAAAAATTATTTTCCGAAAATGGTGCATCCTAGAAAAAATAATTAAGTGCAAATTTATAGAGAATTAAATTTCTACAAGTTTATTTTTAGGTGTACAAAATGAAACTCAGCCACAGGGTAAATTTGAATTTTGTAGATTTTAGGAGTTAAAGTCCATCAAAAGTTGACCTTCTCCGTGTAAGAAGGTTATTGAAGTATAACCATTAAGAAGGTTAATTTTTAAAGGCTTGTAAATCGTAAACCGTTACAGATATTGAAAAAATGCACTAAATAAAATCTGTTGGAAATTCAATTCTCTTTAATTTTTATTCTATTCATTTTTTCTCTAGGACGCACTGTTTTGAAGATAAATTTATTTTTAAAAAAAATTATTTTCCGAAAATGGTGCATCCTAGAAAAAAATAATTAAGTGCAAATTTATAGAGAATTAAATTTCTACAATTTTATTTATTAGGTGTACAAAATGAAACTCAGCCACAGGGTAAATTTGAATTTTGTAGATTTTAGCCGTTTCATTTTGAACACCTAATAACTTGCTTGATGTTCAAGGGCGTTTTCCAGCTTCTTGGAGTTCGCGGATGATTTTGAAAACCAGACTGTTTAATAAATCAAGGGTGTCGGATTTTCCAAGATCAGAAGCCGGCAAAATTTCAACTCGTCTCGAAGCGCAGACCTTTCAAGGTTTCCTACCCCCAGCCGACACCCTTGAGAGGTATTTGCCAACGTGTAGGCGCTCGCACGCATGAGGTTGCCTTTGCAATGCGGCGGAATGCGGAACGATTGTCTATCGCCCACATTGTAAAATGTATTTTAGTGCATTGCCGTGTCTGCTAACCGATATTCCACGCCGATTAACCGGAGAGTTTCATTATTAAACTCTTTCTGAAATTGCATTCGCTTATCGCATACTCTTGCGTGTTTCTCCTACTTATAATCTCATTTTTTAAAGGTTTGTCAACCTTGTAAAAGGCTATACGACTTCACTAGGCAACCTCGCCCCTTCCAGATGGACAAAACTTATGACCCTAGAAGAAAAACACCCTAAAAATTGAGGAAATCAAAGATTTCGCCTGCTCCACACACATTATAGAACTGTAAAAAAATTTTTAGGCTCCCACTTTACCTGCTTTCTTCCCCAAGGCCCCTTCTATAATATTATATCAAATAAGAAGGAATCTACCCTCGTAGACCTAAACTTCAGAAGAAAAAGGCCAAAAATTAAACGGGCGGATTGAAACCTTGAGGTCGGACCTCCTTCCTATTTCCTTCTCAATCTGTTCCGAATGTTGCATCTCGATATTTCAAGGTCTCGCCCACTTAGATTTCCGCGTTTGATTATAAAATGACGGCTTAATAAGGATACATGATATTAGACTTGAGAAAGCCGATCCGTTTCTGTTGATGTCGCGTGCCACCCCTCGCGATCGCACTGGAAACACGCGACCGAACGAGTATTGCTGTAAAAGTACAGATAGCAGCTCTTACTCTGAATTTCGACCCTTTGTCAAATGCCGAAAATTGATTACAGCTGCAGAATTCCACCCTAGGAGGTATAAATATTTTGTAAGCCCATTATTTTTAGTCCATCCTAAATTCAATTACTCGTCACGTTTTGAGGGCGGTGAATTATTCATTGATTTATTACTGAGATAAATAAATTTGCCCACAATTTCAAGCATTGTTCGCCATTTTTCACCAATGAAGATGCAGTACCCATTCAATACGGAGCCGTTTTGGCGGGCTCTGGGCTATGAGTGATATTTTTGAATTCTTTCCCGGTGACTGAAATTGGTTTTTCAGAAAATTAGTTTACTTTCATATTATATTAGCCTAAAAAAATAGTTTTAATATTCTAATTAGTCTAATTCGCTTATTATAGACGAATTAAATAGAGCGCTTAAAAGCGCTCTCAGTCATTCAAAAAATCTGAGGTAAAACGGCGAATGGGGTTTCTTTATTGGACTCTATTGTATCACGGAGAATCGGTAAAATAACTTTCGTGAACGACTGGAGCGAGAGAATGCCTTTAGAAAATACAGGAGAAGAGCGAGTTTTAGCGCGGTCAGTCACTGGCGAAGAGTAGAGTCATTGGGTAAGGTTCGAAGAGCGCCTTTACTCGCTCTCCGTATTGAATGGGGATTTTATTTTTTATACGTTTTAACAATTTTTTTCTGGTCGCCAAGGAGAGACCTGCTCAAAACAAATTGTCTCCCTCTTTTGACCCTCATCGGCCGTTTAAATCGATTTAGGTCAGATAGTTTTAGTTACTTGAGCGGTGCCTTGACCATGAGTGATGGCTTTTGAATATGCAACAGGCCAGGTACGCATTCGGGGAATTTCAATAAATATACCACAATGCCTTGAGTTGCAATCTGTCTGTCGATTGTTAAATTGCAATTTGCGGTAAGGTCAATCGATTCCGACATTTTTTTGGCTGACCTTCAAATACCACCATCAACTTCATGGAAAAGTCAATAACGATGTGTTTGCCACTAATTTTTCCTACGGAAAAATTTGTTTATTTCGATTTGATGTCTGGAAGGCTAATCTTCTAAGGGTTGGTCAGATGTTGAGTAGATCATTCAAGACAACCCCTTCTAAAATTATAGCCAGTTAAAAATACAATAGATGGCTGGTAGTTTGAGGGTTGCTGTTTGGAAGAAGCCCTTAAAGGTGGCCACAGCAATCTTGGGGGTTCATAAAAAATGCTTATTTGGCGAAACGGCTAAAAATGCGAGTTTCTAGGCTCTATTTTGGTGTTTTTCTGGCTATTGACCCAGAAACTCCCATTTTACCAAGAGCCAAGAAAAACACCCAAAAGAGCCAGAAGACTCCCTGCAATATACCTGGTAAAAGGGGAGTTTCTGGGTCAATAGAGCCAGAAAAACACCCAAACCCCAGTAAAATGTGAGTTTCCGGGCCAAAAGAGCCAGGGAGACTCCCTGCAATATACCGGTAAAATGGGAGTTTCTGGTCAATAGAGAAACACACCCAAACCCCAGTAAAATGTAAACCGGGGCAAAAGAGCCAAAATACTCCATGCAAATACCGGTAAAATGTGTGTTTCCGGGCCAAAAGAGCCAAGAAAACACCCAAAAGAGCCAGGAAGACTCCCTGCAATATACCTGGTAAAAGGGGAGTTTCTGGTTCAATAGAGCCAGAAACACACCCAAACCCCAGTAAAATGTGAGTTTCCGGGCCAAAAGAGCCAAGACTCCCTGCAATATACCGGTAAAATGGGAGTTTCTGGGTCAATAGAGCCAGAAAAACTCCCAAACCCTGTAAATGTAAACCGGGGCAAAAGAGCCAAAAATACTCCATGCAAATACCGGTAAAATGTGTTTCCGGGCCAAAAGAGCCAAGAAAACACCCAAAAGAGCCAGGAAGACTCCCTGCAATATACCTGGTAAAAGGGGAGTTTCTGGTTCAATAGAGCCAGAAACACACCCAAACCCCAGTAAAATGTAAACGGGGCAAAAGAGCCAAAAATACTCCATGCAAATACCGGTAAAATGTGTTTCCGGGCCAAAAGAGCCAAGAAAACACCCAAAGAGCCAGGAAGACTCCCTGCAATATACCTGGTAAAAGGGGAGTTTCTGGTCAATAGAGCCAGAAAAACACCCAAACCCCAGTAAAATGTGAGTTTCCGGGCCAAAAGAGCCAAGAAAACACCCAAAAGAGCCAGGAAGACTCCCTGCAATATACCTGGTAAAAGGGGAGTTTTTGGTTCAATAGAGCCAGAAACATACCCATAAGAGCCAGAAGACCCAGCAATATACTTGGTAAAATGGGAGTTTCTGGGTCAATAGAGCCAGAAAAACACCCAAACCCCAGTAAAATGTGAGTTTCCGGGCCAAAAGAGCCAAGAAAACATCCAAAAGAGCCAGGAAGACTCCCTGCAATATACCGGTAAAATGGGAGTTTCTGGGTCAATAGAGCCAGAAAAACACCCAAACCCAGTAAAATGTAAATTTCCGGGGCAAAAGAGCCAGAATACTTCATGCAAATACCGGTAAAATGTGTTTCCGGGCCAAAAGAGCCAAGAAAACACCCACAAGAGCGAGGAAGACTCCCTGCAATATACCTGGTAAAAGGGGAGTTTGTGGTTCATCAGAGCCAGAAACACACCCAAACTTATTGTATTTTTGTGTCTCTGATTAGTCTTTACTGTGAAACTTTCCACAAATCGAAGAAGCAGGTCCTACTTAGCTTTTTACAGCTGATAAGCAATGGCTTTGTCTGGGCAGACTTGTCGGTTATAAAAAAATCATTAGCCATTACGCATTCCGTCGTATGAAATGATGGGGAGTGAAATGGAGGAGTTAAGCCCAGTCGCGTTGAGTAAGGTTGCCGGACATTTCATTGCGTCGGCCCGGATCGATACCTGCGGGAACTGGGAAAATCCTCGGGGCCCCCCTTTCGCCCGATTCCTTTCTCCTTCACAGTCGCTGAGCGGGTGGCCATGTCAGCGGCGGTGATCGCCTCCGGGCAATCCCCAGTCCCAGCCCACGATCCTCTTTACAGATTCATCAAGAATTTTATCGGGTAAGTGTGGGGATGGACCACCCGTCTTAACTCCCCCCTTTCTGATATCCCGCCATCAGATTTTCCCAACGCCTCCCTCCATTCTACTCCGAGATTCACCATATACCAATCATTTTATGCTCTTTAATTTTACATTTTATCTATATAAGACGAATTCAAAAAATTTAAATTTATACGGAAGTGAATCCTCGCGCAGTAAACGACCTTGCTCAATGACGCCCTAGTTTGGAAAGAGCATGGGCCCACGTTGGTCATTCTTTTTTTTTTTTAATTTTATCTTTTCAATAAACTTGATTACGACTTATATTTACAATATAAATACATTAGAACTTTTTAGAATTAAATTTTGCAGTTGTCAAATAAAGACGTTTGACCTAGTTTTTACTTGTTGTGGCGGAGGGTGTACTAGGATTTTACAGGGTCCTTCGCACACGCGTCTCTCCTTTGGCATCGTTGATTATTTTATGTTATGAGCTTCAATTTTTTTTAAATACACCATTTTTTGACATACTTTAGATTTTTTTAAAGTGCTGATATCGGTTAATGATGTCACAACCATAATCGATTGTTTTATTAGGTGTACAAAATGAAACTCAGCCACAGGGTAAATTTGAATTTTGTAGATTTTAGCCGAGTTACATTCTGTACACCTAGTAGTTCATTTTTTCAAAATTTTGAACATTTTAGGCGTTAAAGTCATCAAAAGTTGACCTTCTCCGTGTAAGAAGGTTATTGAAGTATAACCATTAAGAAGGTTAATTTTAAAGGCTTGTAAATCGTAAACCGTTACAGATATTGAAAAAATGCACAAAATAAAATCTGTTGGAAATTCAATTTTCTTTAATTTTTATTCTATTCATTTTTTCTCTAGGACGCACTGTTTTCAAGATAAATTTATTTTAAAAAAAAATTATTTTCCGAAAATGGTGCATCCTAGAAAAAAAATAATTAAGTACAAATTTATAGAGAATTAAATTTCCTACAATTTTTTTTATTAGGTGTACAAAATGAAACTCAGCCACAGGGTAAATTTGAATTTTGTAGATTTTAGCCGAGTTTCATTTTGTACACCTAATATTACGACATGTCTGCTCCTTTTTTGCTGGTGCAAATTCTGGTTGCTCATCTTATCCACATGTTTTAAGAGTTCTCGCAGACATTTTGGGCTGCTCGTTTTATCTTGGCCGGCGTCTAAGCTATGAGGTTGTATTTTAAAGAGTGAAGTCTAATCCTTGCCTCTTTCAGGTTTTTTCGGGAATCGCCAATCTGTAGGATACCTGAGTTCTTTAAGCACCCTTTCAAAACTTGGGTTTATCCTACCCAATGCCCACATTTCTCCGGAAAATCCGGTGGACATTCCGTTAAAGGATTCCTTTGAATAATGGCTGCCTACCTACATTTTAAAACTTGCTTGAACTACTCATAGAGCGAAACGTGTGGCTAAAACTCTCCGTAAATCATAAAACTTGTCTGATAATGCACGTTAACGACCTTCACTAATTGATCGCTAACGAGAGTCTCACAGATCCATCTCCGTCTTGACCGACTTTCACGTTTATTTTTCTTCAAACAGGATTTAAAATACAAACGAGAGTTTCTTTTTCATTCTTTTCTATTTAAAAAGGTCGAAATTATCGCAAATGAGTCAATACGGTTACAGAAGAGGCGCCTCTGATCTTTTAAATCGCAATATTCTCTATTTATAAACTGACTTCTTATTTATCAACAAGAGTGTTGGCAAAGAATTTCATTCCGAAGGCCTCTCACGCGTAATTAAAAGTCATAAAGTTATAACTTTCTTTAGAAGTAAACGTTTTACCATTTCTCTCATCATTTGACCTCAAGGGCAATTCAGTTCTGTCCTTTAAGCACTTAAACCGAGGTTATGGATAAAAAGCGTAATCGGAATTTTATCTCTTTCCATTCATAACTTTTTTTAAACGAATCCAGTTTTTAATAGCTTGGTTCCAACCGCAGTTTGAAACTATTGTCGCATGCGCAATGGACTTCATTTGACGACGATTCGTCGTCATTTTGACGTCCAAATCCTTCTGCGCATGCTCTGTTTCAAACTATTACACAAAGCTATTATTTGCCATTGTGGGAAACTTCTAAATAAACGTGTAATCACATAACCTTGGCAGGACTGTTGACCTATCGTAATTTTTGGCAACAACGAAGAACGTTAATTGATAGTAAATTTTGTTTTCCTCGCATCCGAAAAAAACAAAACAGGAGGGAGTTGTCAACCTTGTGGAAAAATGACCCTCAAAAAAAATCTTTCAGCCGATACGTATAGGTGTACAAAATGAAACTCAGCCACAGGGTAAATTTGAATTTTGTAGATTTTAGCCGAGTTTCATTTTGTACACCTAGTAGTTCATTTTTCAAAATTTTAAACATTTTAGGCGTTAAAGCCCATCAAAAGTTGACCTTCTCCGTGTAAGAAGGTTATTGAAGTGTAACCATTAAGAAGGTTAATTTTTAAAGGCTTGTAAATCGTAAACCGTTACAGATATTGAAAAAATGCACTAAATAAATCTGTTGGAAATTTAATTCTCTTTAATTTTTATTCTATTCATTTTTTCTCTAGGACGCACTGTTTTCAAGATAAATTTATTTAAAAAAAAAATTATTTTCCGAAAACGGTGCACCCTAGAAAAAAATAATTAAGTACAAATTTATAGAGAATTAAATTTCCTACATGTTTTATTAGTTCATTTTTTCAAAATTTTAAACATTTTAGGCGTTAAAGTCCATCAAAAGTTGACCTTCTCCGTGTAAGAAGGTTTTGAAGTATAACCATTAAGAAGGTTAATTTTTAAAGGCTTGTAAATCGTAAACCGTTACAGATATTGAAAAAATGCACTAAATAAAATCTGTTGGAAATTTAATTCTCTTTAATTTTTATTCTATTCATTTTTTCTCTAGGACGCACTGTTTTCAAGATAAATTAATTTAAAAAAAAATTATTTTCCGAAAACGGTGCACCCTAGAAAAAAATAATTAAGTACAAATTTATAGAGAATTAAATTTCCTACATGTTTTATTTAGTTCATTTTTTCAAAATTTTAAACATGTTAGGCTTTAAAGTCCATCAAAAGTTGACCTTCTCCGTGTAAGAAGGTTATTAAAGTACAACCATTAAGAAGGTTAATTTTTAAAGGCTTGTAAATCGTAAACCGTTACAGATATTGAAAAAATGCACTAAATAAAATCTGTTGGAAATTTAATTCTCTTTAATTTTATTCTATTCATTTTTTCTCTAGGACGCACTGTTTCAAGATAAATGGTAAATTTGAATTTGTAGATTTTAGCCGAGTTTCATTTTGTAAACCTAATAGAAAAGCCAGCGACTTCTTGTTTTCCTTTTTCAGGCCTCACTTAGGCGTGGGAGATTCCGAAAAGCTCTCCGATGATTCATTCTGATTTGTATGCTTCAAAAAACCCATTGACCCGCATTCTGTTTTCTTACCTTCTCGTTTAATTCTTCCAAGGCATTTCTCGGATATTGTAATTGACTTATAATTTTTTTCACTTTAATTACTTAAAAGGTAACGATTCTTGAATTGGCTATAATTAAAGTCAGTTTAAATTGAAAATGCCTGAGGTCAACATCCCCTTAAAAAAAATTTCTGTTTTCCTTTTTTTTAAACTTTAATAAATTTATGTGTTCATCATAAAATGCTTTTTGAGTTCCTGTTTTTCTCAGAACTATCGTCACACCCTGGCCGCAGATGTAAGGGCACAGCTTCCTGTATTTTTTCAAGCTTACCGCCTAAAAAACAAACAACGGATATGTAGACTTCTGTCGTTGTTAAAAAGTCACCTAATTTTTTTACTACCCTGTAGCTGAGTTTCATTTTGTACACCTAATAAATAAAAATTGTAGGAAATTTAATTTTCTATAAATTTGCACTTAATTATTTTTTCTAGGACGCACCATTTTCGGGAAATAATTTTTTTTTTAAAAATTTATCTTGAAAACAGTGCGTCCTAGAGAAAAAATGAAATAAAATAAAAATAAAGAATTAAATTTCCAACAGATTTTATTTAGTGCATTTTTTCAATATCTGTAACGGTTTACGATTTACAAGCCTTTAAAAATTAACCTTCTTATACTTCTACACGGAGAAGGTCAACTTTTGATGGACTTAAAGGCCTAAAATGTTTAAAATTTTGAAAAAATGAACTACTAGGTGTACAAAATGAAACTCGGCTAAAATCTACAAAATTCAAATTTACCCTGTGGCTGAGTTTCATTTTGTACACCTTTTTCAAAATTTTGAACATTTAGGCGTTAAAGTCCATCAAAAGTTGACCTTCTCCGTGTAAGAAGGTTATTGAAGTATAACTATAAGAAGGTTAATTTTTAAAGGCTTGCAAATCGTAAACCGTTACAGATATTGAAAAAATGCACTAAAAAATCTGTTGGAAATTTAATTCTCTTTAATTTTTATTCTATTCATTTTTTCTCTAAGACGCACTGTTTCAAGATAAATGGTAAATTTGAATTTTGTAGATTTTAGCCGAGTTTCATTTTGTACACCTAGTAGTTCATTTTTCAAAATTTTAAACATTTTAGGCGTTATAGCCCATCAAAAGTTGACCTTCTCCGTGTAAGAAGGTTATTGAAGTATAACCATTAAGAAGGTTAATTTTTAAAGGCTTGTAAATCCTAAACCGTTACAGATATTGAAAAAATACACTAAATAAAATCAGTTGGAAATTCAATTCTCTTTAATTTTTATTCTATTCATTTTTTCTCTAGGACGCACTGTTTTCAAGATAAATTTATTTCAAAAATAAATTTTTTTCCGAAAATGGTGCATCCTAGAAAAAAATAATTAAGTACAAATTTATAGAAAATTAAATTTCCTACAATTTTGTACACCTAATACCTCTAATTCTAAAGTAGGTACATTTAAATTCCCGAATATTTGGGAAAGTGGGAAATTTTCCGTTCCTGCTGCATTCCGCTTTTAAAATGACTCATCTTTTGCACAACATGAAAGACACGTCACACCGGAAACCTACTCAGTATTCTGAATAATGATTAACACAAGAATTTTAAAAACTTGATATTTTCAAGTGTCGATTGCAGCAAATTTTGAACATTGAACATTCCTAAAAACACTTCACGTTTTTTTGGCCTAAACATCGCATACCATGAATGATAGTATCCAGTCTCCAGACTCCTTATTTCTTTTATTAGAATACGTCTAACGGACATTTCCAACTTGTATTCTATTTATAGAATCCATGGGGGTCGTATAAAAATATCTTTTTTTTTATTAAATAGATAAAACGTTTAACTTAAGAGTATAATGACGAGACGTGTTGATAAATATTCATTTTATTTTAATATTATTTTATTAGCAACAGGGGAATAACGCGTTTTTTCATTGATTTGAGGGTAAAAAATCTATGGGGGAGCAAAGGTGAATGACCTGACGGTTAGAAAATTTAGGGGTAAATAACCGTTTATGTTTTTATTATTTTTTTCCTCCTAACAGCATATTTGATTTTTTTAAAAATACGAATTTGGTAAAAGTTTGATACTAAAGAAAGGCGTTTCCTAAATGAGCCTTGGCGTGCAGATAATTTCTGATATTCCCTATGTGGTCGTCAAATTTTTCCAAGTGAATGAACCCATTTTGTCTGAATCTGGAACAATTTGCTTTTCGTTTTTGAAAAATTTTTCCGTTTTTGCGTGTGGTTTTATTGAGTATTTCACTTCCTGGTCATGAATGAATTAAGAGACGACCTAGTTTTACACAAGGTGGATGATCCGAAAGTCAATCGGGAAATTCATGACTTTTTGATGTAGCCTAAGGGGTTTTGCACTAAAATTCAACTTTATGACGCTGAGCTGATCTTGGTCAAAAACCTTTCAGGAAACAAGGGAAAGAAAGTTGTTTAAAGGAGCTTTTGGGTGTAAACAATCCCCTTTTTTCTGACCCGAATGTTCCTCGCTCGGGATTCCCTTGTATTTGGTGTACAAAATGAAACTCGGCTAAAATCTACAAAATTCTAATTTACCCTGTGGCTCAGTTTCATTTTGTACACCTAATAAATAAAAATTGTAGGAAATTTGATTTCTATAAATTTGTACCTACTTAATTTTTTTCTAGGATGCACCATTTTCGGAAAATAATTTTTTTTTAAAATAAATTTATCTTGAAAACAGTGCGTCCTAGAGAAAAAATGAATAGAATAAAAATTAAAGAGAATTAAATTTCAACAGATTTTATTTAGTGCATTTTTTCAATATCTGTAACGGTTTACGATTTACAAGCCTTTAAAAATTAACCTTCTAATAGTTATACTTCAATAACCTTCTTACACGGAGAAGGTCAACTTTTGATGGACTTTAACGCCTAAAATGTTTAAAATTTTGAAAAAATGAACTAAATAAAACATGTAGGAAATTTAATTCTCTATAAATTTGTACTTAATTATTTTTTTATAGGATGCACCATTTTCGAAAAATAATTTTTTTTAAAATAAATTTATCTTGAAAACAGTGCGTCCTAGAGAAAAAATGAATAGAATAAAAATTAAAGAGAATTAAATTTCCAACAGATTTTATTAGTGCATTTTTTCAATATCTGTAACGGTTTACGATTTACAAGCCTTTAAAAATTAACCTTCTCAATGGTTATACTTCAATAACCTTACACGGAGAAGGACAACTTTTGATGGACTTTAACGCCTAAAATGTTTAAAATTTTGAAAAAAATGAACTACTAGGTGTACAAAATGAAACTCGGCTAAAATCTACAAAATTCAAATTTACCCTGTGGCTGAGTTTCATTTTGTACACCTAATATTTAGGCCTGATTATTATTCAAAGCGATTTTTCTCATTGAGCGTATTAAGAATAATTTAATTTTCTTCTTAGAGAACGGGAAAAAAGGTTATTGAACTTAAACGTGACTTCTGTAATTTTTTTTTTCTCCTCTAGGCTATCTCTTTGTTTAAAATTTTGCTTTTGATAAATCGGGAAGGTCCAAATGAGGGCGATGCAGTTGTGATGCTCGCGTGACTTGGCGTCGTTTGAAAAAGTTGAAAAGCCCGATCTCGACCAAGCCACCCCCGGAATCCGTGTCTGCATTAAGGATTTAAACAGATACAAAATCTCACTGAATGAAACTCATGATAATTTTCTGTAAAATTCGAATGTAATCTGTTGACAAATGGCTATTGAAAACACCCTTATCATTTCCGGAGATTGTGTCTGTCAGATATCTCTTGTTTTTGGTGAAGACTATTTTTTTTAATTTGATTTTTTCCCCCAACCGTTATATAACAGGAGGAAAACATTGCGGGACTCAAGAGGTATATGATACGTGCGATTGAGTATCAAGAGAAGTGAAAAACGCAAGGACGTCCCTGAGTCATCCTGCATTTCATGGCCGACTAACATACACACGAAGAACTCTCCCAAAAACCGCCCCTGCAGTAACCTGCAATCTCCGATAACCTTGCATCACGCACGAATTTTAGTAGGACAACCGACGCTACGTTAGGGTAGCTAACCTATAGCTGACCTCATTGTCGAAGAACGTTATCAAAAATTTCAGTCATTTTAATGTCGCATCACCGTGCTAATTTGATAACGTTTTTTAGGTCATCTGCTTATCAGATACCTCCTTTTGGTGTTTGGGCTGGTTTTTCCTTTTTAAATTCCATGTAAAAACTGTTCGATTAACTTTAAGTTTCAACTTTGGCTGCGGTAGAAAACACTTGCAGTAGCAGATGGGCAAAATCTTAATCATGAATATGATTAAGATTTTAATCATAGGAATATTTTTCTGTGATTAAGAATAAGATTAAAATCTTAATCACAGAGATGATTAAGAATAAAATCTTAATCACCGAGATGATTAAGAATAAAATCTTAATCACAGGAAATCTGTGATTAATCACAGGAAAATCTGTGATAATCACAGGAAATCTGTGATTAATCACAGGAAGTCTGTGATTAATCACAGGAAGTCTGTGATTAATCATAGGAAAATAACGATTAATCATTGGAATTTGGGATTAATTAAGGAAATAACTTAATCATTGGAATTTGGGATTAATTAAGGAAAATAATGATTAATCATTGGAATTTGGGATTAATTAAGGAAAAAGCAATCAATCATCAGAAAATTGTGTAATCACAGGAATCTGTGAATATTGTCACCTCTGATCACAATTTACTCTCAATAACTAAAACTCAAAATCTATCAATCTCTAACACTCCAAAATTTTAATTTTACAACTCCAAAAATTTATAATATTTCAATACATATTTTGGTTTGTCAAAATTAATTAAAGCGTAAGTATAAAATTATTCCATTAATCCCTAAATTTATAATTCATAAAATAATAAGCAAACTTCAGTTGAACTGCCATAACTATTAATAATCCATATTGTAAGTTTAATTTTTCAAAAAAAAATTTTTTTGCCAATATTATAAATTTTGGGAGTTGTAAAATTAAAATTTTGGAGTGTTAGAGATTGATAGATTTTGAGTTTTTAGTTATTGAGAGTAAATTGTGATCAGAGGTGACAATATTCACAGATTCCTGTGATTACACAATTTTCTGATGATTGATAGCTTTTCCTTAATTAATCCCAAATTCCAATGATTAATCATTATTTTCCTTAATTAATCCCAAATTCCAATGATTAATCATTATTTTCCTTAATTAATCCCAAATTCCAATGATTAATCATTATTTTCCTTAATTAATCCCAAATTCCAATGATTAATCATTATTTTCCTTAATTAATCCCAAATTCCAATGTAATCTTTATTTTCCTATGATTAATCACAGACTTCCTGTGATTAATCACAGATTTCCTGTGATTAAGAGTTTAATCACAGACTTCCTGTGATTAATCACAGATTTCCTGTGATTAAGAGTTTAATCACAGATTTCCTGTGATTAAGATTTTATTCTTAATCATCTCTGTGATTAAGATTTTATTCTTAATCATCTCTGTGATTAAGATTTTAATCTTATTCTTAATCACAGAAAAATATTCCTATGATTAAAGATTTTGCCCATCTCTGTGCAGTAGTCTAACAGCACTAGATGCTGTAGAATTTCGGTAATCCGCTGGATTATCGAGTTTCTACTTTTAAATCGCCAGTTTAAGGGCATTTCGCAACTCTGGCTTAATTCCAAAATTGCAAATGACGGAACTAGCGAATTTCGTGTTATCAATGCAGAATGCATGTCGTTCTTTTTATATACGGTTTTATTTGAACTAACAATAGAAGGTTTTTTGAGAAAACTGGTTATTTGTATTGTTATTAATATTTTTTATTTGTATTATTTCGTCCAATTAACAAATTATTTTATGTTTCAGCGCCTCCGGAGCTAGCGCGGTCGCCATCGACAACAAAATCGAACAGGCGATGGTAAGAGGACATTTAAAATTTTTCTTATAAATTTTTTTAAATAATTAAAGCATTTTCATCCGTTACGTTAGGTCACGGAATTGTGCCTTTTGTTTAAATATTTACGCGGAAATGGATCAATAGAAAACACCCCAAAATAATGAGAGGTCAAGATTTTCTGCGTTTTTTTTTGTCCTTAACCTGTTGATTTTTAATAATTCCGAGTTATTCGTGGAAACGAAATTAGTTATGCAGGCCACTTTATATGTAATAAACCTCACGAACGTTTAAAAAATATTTTACAAGAGGAAGAAGAGACTTTGAGATTTATTGCTCTCTTTTTCTGTGAACTGCACGGCCATTTGTCCGAATCTGTGAAGGTAGTGATGAACAACTGTCCCCCTTCTACCTACCATTTCAGAGAGAAAGAAACGGAAAATAAATCACCTAATGAGACCTTTTATATATTTTGACGAAAAGCAAAAAATTTCCGGGAAACTTCAACTCAAATAGCGTGAAAATTCTGAGTTTTCTTGAAAAGTATAAGTTTTACAGCTTGACACTAAGTTACGATTTATGCGCCTATCCAAGACCTTTCAAAAAATGCCTGTAGAACGAAATCCGATCGAAAACGTAAAAATTTGCTTCAAATATCTCGAAACTAAACGTTTTAGAGAATACACCACAAAGTAATGATTTGTACGCCTATCCAAGACCTTTCCGAAAATGCCTGTAGAACGAAGATCGGATTCTGGAGAAATTTTCAACTTAAGGGGAAAAATCGAAATTTTGCTATCCTCTCAAATATTAGGTGTACAAAATTCAGCCACAGGGTAAATTTGAATTTGTAGTTTTTAGCCGAGTTTCATTTTGTACACCTATAGTTCATTTTTTCAAAATTTTAAACATTTTAGGCGTTAAAGTCCATCAAAGTTGACCTTCTCCGTGTAAGAAGGTTATTGAAGTATAACCATTAAGAAGGTTAATTTTTAAAGGCTTGTAAATCGTAAACCGTTACAGATATTGAAAAAATGCACTAAATAAATCTGTTGGAAATTTAATTCTCTTTAATTTTTAATCTATTCATTTTTTCTCTAGGACGCACTGTTTTCAAGATATTTATTTTTAAAAATTATTTTCCGAAAATGGTGCATCCTAGAAAAAAAATAATGAAGTACAAATTTTAAGCCCTTTTTTTTAAACGCTCTTTTTTTTCAGGACTTGGTCAAAAGTCATCTCATGTTCGCAGTTCGAGAGAAGTGGAAGTTCTAAAAGAAAAGATTGCCGAACTTATGGAGCGAATCGCTCAGCTCGAGTCTGAAAATAACGTTTTAAGAGCCGGAGCGAGTCCCGAAACCCTCGCCCAGCTTCCACCCCCGCAACCACCGCTTTCCTCCAATCCGACTTAAATCGGTAATTCTCAATATTTCATTTTTCCATCTTAATTGATAAAAAATTTTTCAGGATAAATATGAAGGAGATGCACATAGTGTGTTTGGTGTGTTAAATCACAGACTGGTCAAACTACCACTTAATGTTTTGTACAGCCTGATACTTTCATTTACTTCTTTCAGGCGCTTTTATACTTTTCTGACTTTTTATTGTTTTAAAAAACTAATTTCTACCATTTTGTCAAGGCTGAACTTATAAGAACCGAACAAGCTCTTCAGTGCTAGTCAAATTGTTGTGTCTAGAAAAAAACAAATTTGTTGAAGAGTATTCCAGTTTGTTTTTCCTCTTTTTTTTTCGTTAGATATTTAAGTTTTAAAAAATCTTCAAAATTGGCAACACTGTTTAAAATTGCTTTTTATTATTTCGCATATTTTAATTCACAACTTATTTTACGAAGACAGCTTCGCTTTTTTTAGTATAGGATCCGCCTTATCCTGTAGATTTTCTAGATCTGCACTTGGATGAAGAGCTCAAGTTAATGGCATATCAGGAAAGACATTCATCACATAAGTCGGTTTATATCGATTTTAAAAAAGTGAAAAGGCGCTTATTCATACGAAATGCCAGAGAGGCTGTGTTTATGATAGTAAACTATATTTTCTGTAATATAAAAAAAATCGGTCTAAGTTTGAATTTTTAGTATTTTAGTCAAATAGAGCTTAACTATATTTTATTGTAATATTTATTTATTAATTGAAAACTTAATTTTTTCCCCCCGACATCGATGTCTGTAGAGAAACGTTTGTATTTTGTGTATTTGCCAGTTTAAGGTGGAAATCAATAATGTGACTTTATAAAAAAAACCTTTTCGGTTTTTAAAATTTACCAACTGTGACGTATCGTGATTTAAAGTCCTCGAGGACGAAATTCCATTTACGAGAAAAATCATATTTATCTCGAGAAAGTGTAATATTTGAAATATGACTTGAACTATAAGTAAAAAAATGATAAAAAGTACCATTTTATTACTATTCTAAAGAGATTAATCGCTATTTTGCATTATCTCCTTTTAAAAGTTTGAAAATTTATGGCTTATGTTTTGGTATTGTAACTTCGAATTGTGGAAGTTGAAATACATTTCAAATAAATATTATAATCTTAATGTTTTTTTCTATTTTTTGAATCCCACTTTCTTTGGATGTTGAGGAGGATGTTACTGGGGAGAAAAACACCTAAAAATAGGCTTAAAACACCATTTCTCTAGTCAATCGGACAAAAAAAACACCCTTTTCTCGGAATTTTTTGGGCGTTTTGGCGAAGAGAATCGTTTTTAGCCTGATTTTTGAGGTTTTTTCTTTGTTGGGAAAGAAAAAAATAATTTAAGCCTAAAAATAGGCTTAAAACACCATTTCTCTTGTCAACCGGACAAAAAACACCCTTTTCTCGGAATTTTTTGGGCGTTTTGGCGAAGAGAATCCCTTTTAGCCTGATTTTTGAGGTTTTTTCTTTGTTGGGGAAAAAAAATTTAAGCCTAAAAATAGGCTTAAAACACCATTTCTCTTGTCAATAGGACAAAAAACACCCTTTTCTCGGAATTTTTTGGGCGTTTTGGCGAAGAGAATCGCTTTTAGCCTGATTTTTGATGTTTTTTCTTTGTTGGGGAAAAAAAAATTTAAGCCTAAAAATAGGCTTAAAACACCATTTCTCTTGTCAATAGGACAAAAAACACCCTTTTCTCGGAATTTTTTGGGCGTTTTGGCGAAGAGAATCCCTTTTAGCCTGATTTTTGAGGTTTTTTCTTTGTTGGGGAAAAAAAATTTAAGCCTAAAATAGGCTTAAAACACCATTTCTCTTGTCAATAGGACAAAAAACACCCTTTTCTCGGAATTTTTTGGGCGTTTTGGCGAAGAGAATCCCTTTTAGCCTGATTTTTGAGGTTTTTTCTTTGTTGGGGAAAAAAAATTTAAGCCTAAAAATAGGCTTAAAACACCATTTCTCTTGTCAATAGGACAAAAAACACCCTTTTCTCGGAATTTTTTGGGCGTTTTGGCGAAGAGAATCCCTTTTAGCCTGATTTTTGAGGTTTTTTTCTTTGTTGGGGAAAAAAAATTTAAGCCTAAAAATAGGCTTAAAACACCATTTCTCTTGTCAATAGGACAAAAAACACCCTTTTCTCGGAATTTTTTGGGCGTTTTGGCGAAGAGAATCCCTTTTAGCCTGATTTTTGAGGTTTTTTCTTTGTTGGGGAAAAAAAATTTAAGCCTAAAAATAGGCTTAAAACACCATTTCTCTTGTCAATAGGACAAAAAACACCCTTTTCTCGGAATTTTTTGGGCGTTTTGGCGAAGAGAATCCCTTTTAGCCTGATTTTTGAGGTTTTTTTCTTTGTTGGGGAAAAAAAATTTAAGCCTAAAAATAGGCTTAAAACACCATTTCTCTTGTCAATAGGACAAAAAACACCCTTTTCTCGGAATTTTTTGGGCGTTTTGGCGAAGAGAATCCCTTTTAGCCTGATTTTTGAGGTTTTTTTCTTTGTTGGGGAAAAAAAATTTAAGCCTAAAAATAGGCTTAAAACACCATTTCTCTTGTCAATAGGACAAAAAACACCCTTTTCTCGGAATTTTTTGGGCGTTTTGGCGAAGAGAATCCCTTTTAGCCTGATTTTTGAGGTTTTTTCTTTGTTGGGGAAAAAAAATTTAAGCCTAAAAATAGGCTTAAAACACCATTTCTCTTGTCAATAGGACAAAAAACACCCTTTTCTCGGAATTTTTTGGGCGTTTTGGCGAAGAGAATCCCTTTTAGCCTGATTTTGAGGTTTTTTTCTTTGTTGGGAAAAAAATAATAATTTAAGCCTAAAAATAGGCTTAAAACACCATTTCTCTCGACAATCGGACAAAAAACACCCTTTTCTCGGAATTTTTTGAGCGTTTTGGCGAAGAGAATCCCTTTTAGCCTGATTTTTGAGGTTCTTTTCTTTGTTGGGAAAGAAAAAATAATTTAAGCCTAAAAATAGGCTTAAAACACCATTTCTCTAGTCAATCGGACAAAAAAACACCCTTTTCTCGGAATTTTTTGGGCGTTTTGGCGAAGAGAATCCTTTTTAGCCTGATTTTTGAGGTTTTTTCTTTGTTGGGAAAGAAAAAAATAATTTAAGCCTAAAAATAGGCTTAAAACACCATTTCTCTTGTCAATAGGACAAAAAACACCCTTTTCTCGGAATTTTAAGGGCGTTTCGGCCAAGAGAATCGCTTTTAGCCTGATTTTTGAGGTTTTTTCTTTGTTGGGAAAAAAAAATAATAATTTAAGCCTAAAAATAGGAAAACACCATTTCTCTTGTCAATCAGACAAAAAACACCCTTTTCTCGGAATTTTTTGGGCGTTTTGGCCAAGAGAATCGCTTTTACCCTGATTTTTGAGGTTTTTCTTTGTTGTGGAAAAAAAAATTTAAGCCTAAAAATAGGCTTAAAACACCATTTCTCTTGTCAATCGGACAAAAAAATTCCGAGAAAAGGGAGTTTTTTGTCCGACAAAAAACTCCCTTTTCTCAGAATTTTTTGGGCGTTTTGGCGAAGAGAATCCCTTTTAGCCTGATTTTTGAGGTTTTTCTTTGTTGGGAAAGAAAAAATAATTTAAGCCTAAAAATAGGCTTAAAATACCATTTCTCTCGACAATCGGACAAAAAAACACCCTTTTCTCGGAATTTTTTGGGCGCTTTGGCGAAGAGAATCCCTTTTAGCCTGATTTTTGAGGTTTTTTCTTTGTTGGGAAAGAAAAAAATAATTTAAGCCTAAAAATAGGCTTAAAACACCATTTCTCTCGACAATCGGACAAAAACACCCTTTTCTCGGAATTTTTTGGGCGTTTTGGCGAACAGAATCGCTTTTAGCCTGATTTTTGAGGTTTTTTCTTTGTTGGGAAAGAAAAAAATAATTTAAGCCTAGAAATAGGCTTAAAACACCATTTCTCTTGTCAATAGGACAAAAAACACCCTTTTCTCGGAATTTTTTGGGCGTTTTGGCGAAGAGAATCACTTTTAGCCTGATTTTTGAGGTTTTTTCTTTGTTGGGGAAAAAAAAATTTAAGCCTAAAAATAGGCTTAAAACACCATTTCTCTTGTCAATCGGACAAAAAACACCGTTTTCTCGGAATTTTTTGGGCGTTTTGGCCAAGAGAATCCCTTTTAGCCTGATTTTTGAGGTTTTTTCTTTGTTGGGGAAAAAAAATTTAAGCCTAAAAATAGGCTTAAAACACCATTTCTCTTGTCAATCGGACAAAAAAACACCCTTTTCTCGGAATTTTTTGGGCGTTTTGGCGAAGAGAATCCTTTTTAGCCTGATTTTTGAGGTTTTTTCTTTGTTGGGAAAGAAAAAATAATTTAAGCCTAAAAATAGGCTTAAAACACCATTGCTCTCGACAATCGGACAAAAAACACCCTTTTCTCGGAATTTTTTGGGCGTTTTGGCGAAGAGAATCCCTTTTAGCCTGATTTTTGAGGTTTTTTCTTTGTTGGGAAAGAAAATTTAAGCCTAAAAATAGGCTTAAAACACCATTTCTCTTGTCAATAGGACAAAAAACACCCTTTTCTCGGAATTTTTGGGCGTTTTGGCGAAGAGAATCCCTTTTAGCCTGATTTTTGAGGTTTTTTCTTTGTTGGGGAAAAAAAATTTAAGCCTAAAAATAGGCTTAAAACACCATTTCTCTTGTCAATAGGACAAAAAACACCCTTTTCTCGGAATTTTTGGGCGTTTTGGCGAAGAGAATCCCTTTTAGCCTGATTTTTGAGGTTTTTTCTTTGTTGGGGAAAAAAAATTTAAGCCTAAAAATAGGCTTAAAACACCATTTCTCTTGTCAATAGGACAAAAAACACCCTTTTCTCGGAATTTTTTGGGCGTTTTGGCGAAGAGAATCCCTTTTAGCCTGATTTTTGAGGTTTTTTTCTTTGTTGGGAAAAAAATAATAATTTAAGCCTAAAAATAGGCTTAAAACACCATTTCTCTCGACAATCGGACAAAAAACACCCTTTTCTCGGAATTTTTTGAGCGTTTTGGCGAAGAGAATCCCTTTTAGCCTGATTTTTGAGGTTCTTTTCTTTGTTGGGAAAGAAAAAATAATTTAAGCCTAAAAATAGGCTTAAAACACCATTTCTCTAGTCAATCGGACAAAAAAACACCCTTTTCTCGGAATTTTTTGGGCGTTTTGGCGAAGAGAATCCTTTTTAGCCTGATTTTTGAGGTTTTTTCTTTGTTGGGAAAGAAAAAAATAATTTAAGCCTAAAAATAGGCTTAAAACACCATTTCTCTTGTCAATAGGACAAAAAACACCCTTTTCTCGGAATTTTAAGGGCGTTTCGGCCAAGAGAATCGCTTTTAGCCTGATTTTTGAGGTTTTTTCTTTGTTGGGAAAAAAAATAATAATTTAAGCCTAAAAATAGGAAAACACCATTTCTCTTGTCAATCAGACAAAAAACACCCTTTTCTCGGAATTTTTTGGGCGTTTTGGCCAAGAGAATCGCTTTTACCCTGATTTTTGAGGTTTTTCTTTGTTGTGGAAAAAAAATTTAAGCCTAAAAATAGGCTTAAAACACCATTTCTCTTGTCAATCGGACAAAAAATTCCGAGAAAAGGGAGTTTTTTGTCCGACAAAAAACTCCCTTTTCTCAGAATTTTTTGGGCGTTTTGGCGAAGAGAATCCCTTTTAGCCTGATTTTTGAGGTTTTTTCTTTGTTGGGAAAGAAAAAAATAATTTAAGCCTAAAAATAGGCTTAAAATACCATTTCTCTCGACAATCGGACAAAAAAACACCCTTTTCTCGGAATTTTTTGGGCGCTTTGGCGAAGAGAATCCCTTTTAGCCTGATTTTTGAGGTTTTTTCTTTGTTGGGAAAGAAAAAAATAATTTAAGCCTAAAAATAGGCTTAAAACACCATTTCTCTCGACAATCGGACAAAAACACCCTTTTCTCGGAATTTTTGGGCGTTTTGGCGAACAGAATCGCTTTTAGCCTGATTTTTGAGGTTTTTTCTTTGTTGGGAAAGAAAAAAATAATTTAAGCCTAGAAATAGGCTTAAAACACCATTTCTCTTGTCAATAGGACAAAAAACACCCTTTTCTCGGAATTTTTTGGGCGTTTTGGCGAAGAGAATCACTTTTAGCCTGATTTTTGAGGTTTTTTCTTTGTTGGGGAAAAAAAAATTTAAGCCTAAAAATAGGCTTAAAACACCATTTCTCTTGTCAATCGGACAAAAAACACCGTTTTCTCGGAATTTTTTGGGCGTTTTGGCCAAGAGAATCCCTTTTAGCCTGATTTTTGAGGTTTTTTCTTTGTTGGGGAAAAAAAATTTAAGCCTAAAAATAGGCTTAAAACACCATTTCTCTTGTCAATCGGACAAAAAAACACCCTTTTCTCGGAATTTTTTGGGCGTTTTGGCGAAGAGAATCCTTTTTAGCCTGATTTTTGAGGTTTTTTCTTTGTTGGGAAAGAAAAAATAATTTAAGCCTAAAAATAGGCTTAAAACACCATTGCTCTCGACAATCGGACAAAAAACACCCTTTTCTCGGAATTTTTTGGGCGTTTTGGCGAAGAGAATCCCTTTTAGCCTGATTTTTGAGGTTTTTTCTTTGTTGGGAAAGAAACATATTTTTCATTGATCTGTTGTCCAAGAAAATTTTCTACAAAACTTCTTTTTGGGTGGAAGTTAAAAAGAAAATCAACAGTACTAAGAAAATATAATTTATTAAATAGAACCCAGAACAAGTTGAAATTGGTATTTTGACATATTATTTACATATTTAGCAATAAAAATAAAAGAATGATTGTCAATATGTACAGAGGCTACTCGTCATGGTTTTGAAAAAAAAAAATTTAAAATCTGCTTTGAAAAGTTTACAAATTGAGAGGGTTCATTTGAACAAAGCCGCCGTTTTCACAGATATTTTTGGCTATTTGGGTCATAGATGTGAAATTATCGAGACTTTCGGAGTTGTTAAGAGCACCGAGGTTGAGAGCGACACGATGTGAAGCCTCAGAGCACCAGACTTTGGCTAAAAGTTTCTCGTGTTCAGCGGACGGGAGGTTGGATTGGATGGCACGTGTCGCTCTGGAAAGGACGACGACCATGGCGTAAATGTCAATCGCGGAATTGGCGATTCTGTTAAGAAGGAACTGCTGTTCAACGATTCCACGCCCGAATTTGATAAGCAAGCCTTCGACGGCAGGTCCAAATTGGGCGACGCATTTTCCGACTTGGGTCGCACTCGGAGACAGCGAAGAATGGACATGATGCGACAGCGACGGTGTGCTTCCTAATCCTACAGATCTCAACCCTCTTTTGGTCACCTCTTCCAAAATAAGTCCCAAATGAGCTGTCGGCTGTTTAAACGCTTTTTGCAACTCTCTCAAGTGTGAACCGGCAAATTGAACTCCAGTTAAAGCTACAAACAGCCTGAGAATATCATTAGTTCCTTCAAAGATTCTGAAAATCCTCAAATCTCTCATGACTCGCTCTAATCCAGTGGCTTTCATAAATCCCATTCCTCCGAGGATCTGAATCGCTTCATCAGTCACATGCCAGGCAGCTTCAGAAGCAAAAACCTAAGACAGAAACTAAAATATTGCTTAAGAAAATAAACCTCACCTTGGAAATTGCAGCTTCCAAATGATAATCGACACTCCCTGAATCCATATTTCCAGAAAGACAATACGCCATGCTTTCAGTGACATAATGAAGCAAAGCCATTCGTGCAAGTTTTTCCTGAATGGTTCCATAGGAATCGATCCTTCTGCCAAACTGGACCCTAGTGGTGGCATGATCAGTCGCTTTTTTGGTGACAGCTCTCATCGTTCCGGAAAGAGCAGCAGCCATACCGAAACGTCCATTATTTAAAATATTCATAGCAACCTAATGATACGATTAAAAAAAAATCAAATATTAACGATGTATTACCTTAAATCCTTGTCCTTCTCCTCCCAATACATTTTCAACAGGTACTTTCACATCTTCATAATAAACCTCAGTCGTATTCGAAGCTTTGATACCCATTTTCTTCTCTGGAGGTCCACTGGAGACGCCTCCGAAGGATCTCTCAACAATAAAAGCAGTAACTTTGTCCACAGTGTTGCCTGAATAAAGTTAGATAGAGAAAAGCAAATATTGATCAAATAGTACCAGTTTTGGGGTCTTTGACTGGAGTTTGAGCAAAGACTGTCATGATTTCTGCAATGCCTCCGTTACTGATCCAAATTTTGCTGCCGTTTAAGATATAATGTTTTCCGTCAGGTGAAAGAACAGCTCTTGTCCTAAAAATGGGTTTATAAAAAGCAGTGTTGGGCGTAATCGCGTAATCCCAATCGTTACAATTGTAATCGTAAGTTTCTTAATTACGATTCCGATGGCGATTACAATCGTATTCGTATTTTTTTTTCTGCGATTACGATTGTAATCGCATTTTTTTAACGATTACAATCGTAATCGTATTTTTTTCTGCGATTACAATCGTAATTGTATTTTTTTCAGCGATTACCATTATAATCGTATTTTTTTCTGCGATTACCATTATAATCGTATTTTTTTTCTGCGATTACCATTATAATCGTATTTTTTTTCTGCGATTACGTAATCGCATTTTTTTTTAAGCAATTACGGGCGTAATCGTATTTTCGTTAGCGTTTACGGCTCGTATACACAATTTATATTGACACAACTAAATTTAATTATTAATACCGTCATTGAAAGCAATTTGGTCACGTAATCTCAGTAAAAATGTCATATACGAGCCGTAAACGCTAACGAAAATACGATTACGCCCGTAATTGCTGAAAAAAAATGCGATTACGACCGTAATCGCAGAAAACAATACGATTATAATGGTAATCGCAGAAAAAAATACAATTACGATTGTAATCGCAGAAAAAAATACGATTACAATCGTAATCGCAGAAAAAAATACGAATACGATTGTAATCGTAATCGGAATTAAGAAACTTGCGATTACTCGAAACACTGATAAAAAGTGTGTAATTTAAGTTTCGTACTTGATGGATCCGGCGTCCGAACCAGATGATGGTTCTGTGAGACAGAAAGCAGCGTATTCTTTGCCGGTTGAAACCCTGGGAAGATATTTAGCTTTTTGTTCAGGGTTTCCGAATAAAAGGATCCCTTTGAATCCGATGGACTGATGGGCACCTAACGTAATGCCGACACCAAGGTCATTGCTTCCAACGACTTCAACAAGACGAGCGTATTGGGTGTTTGAAAGTCCAAGTCCACCATATTCCTGTCCAACTTGCAACGAAAAAGCTCCTAAATCCCACAAACCTTCAGCAGTCTGAGGCTCAACTTGAGACTTATCATCATTCACTTCAGGATTGTTCACTTCCTAAAATAAACAATAAAAAACATGGCATATTTTATCTTAACTTACTTCGAAAAACTTGGAGACGGGGTCTACAAGCATATTGAGGGTATCTCGTTGTTCAGTTGAAAGGACGTCTGGGTAAGGGAATACTTGGCTCGGCTGGATTATCCCTCGGAAAAGGTTCAACATAAAAGATTGCGATTCTTTCGGTCCATCTTTAGGCTTCTCTTGAGCCTTCGCAGGCGTCGCCAATGACCTTTTAAATAAATCATAAAATTAATAGAAATCAATAAAGCATTTTCTGAAACATCGCAGTCTGCAGAAAAGTCGCTGGAAACGAAGAAAGGAAACCTCGAATAAAAAAACTTTTTAACTTCCTTAAAGAAGTTATTGCGATACCCTCGACATCGGGTTTTTGAGGAAGGGTCTTCTAGACCCCGGAGGGTAAAATCGAATATTGATCTTTACCGATCTCAACTTTGTCTGTGGTGCCGGCCGTCCGTAGCATTTTTCCGGAACACTTTACGGCCACAGTTTTTAACTGATTTTCACCAAATTTTCACAAAATAGTCGGTGAAGAAGAATGTGACGAGGGCGATTTTTGAATTTCGAAAAAATGGCGGAGATATGTCTGTTTGAAATTTTAAAAATTCGTTGGTCCGATTTTCACCAAATTTTCACCAATTACTCCTTATTTTTTAAGAATTTTTGGTGTAAAAAAATTGCCACTTTTTAATTATCATTTTTTTAGTAGGGAGAAATTTTATACTTCTACCCATTACGAGAGGCATATCCGTAGGCCAAAGAGCCCATTATTTCTACCTTGGGACTTAGAAAAATTTTCGAAAAAAAGAACAGAAAATTTTTCAAAAAAAAAAACAAACCGGAAAATTTTTCGAAAAAAAAAACCGGAAAATTTTTCGGAAAAAAACTTGGCAAATTTTTGAAAAAAAAAAAAAAAAAAAAAAAAAAAAAAAACTCGGACAATTTTTGGGAAAAAACAAAACTTGGACAATTTTTCAAAAATAAACGTAGAAAATTTTTTGAAAAAACAAACTTGGAAAATTCTCCTTTATACATCTCCCTTATACATACCCTTCCGTTATACTTTCATTCCCTTATACTTCCCCTCCGTTATACTTCACCCTCTGTTATACTACCCCTCACTTAAACTTCCCCCTCCCATATACTTCCCCTCACTTATACTTCCCACTCCGTTATACTTCCCCCTACGTTATACTTCCCCTCCGTTATACTTCCCCCTCCTATATAGATACTTCTCTTTAAGGAAGTTTTCGTTGGAAGCTCTTCAAACCAGTACTTTACATCCGTTTATCAGTGTTCCAAAAATTAGATATTTCCCACATTTCGTAATTTCTAGTCCTACATATTTTCAACATGTTTACTATCAGATTCTATCATTGATTCAAGGTCATTGTTTAAGGCTATTCATGACTCATAACTTCTTATATAATGCTAATTTCATTAATTATGGAAAAATATTACTTTTTTCTCTTTTTGTTTGTTAATATTTGTGAGAGCGAAAACCTAAGTCAAACCTAAGTCCAAAAAAAAGAACTTTCCCTTTTACAAATTTTGGAACTTACATTTAAATAGATAATAACTTTTCAGCTCAAATAGATAAAGATGTTTCAAGGATTTCTAATCTAAGTTTCACCTATTTACAAGAAATAAGATAAAGAGAAAAAAAAAGGATAAGGCCCCAGGTCCAGAACGCTACTTTCTAAATTTTTAATTCCTCAAAGACGGCTGGTAACCAACCGGGCCAAATATTTTCATCAACGACCGAAAATATATCTAACTGGGCCAACGACTTGACAACTATCGTGCCCAACTACTCGAGTTACTAATTCGGCCAAAAACTGGTGCCCAAGTCGGCCAAAATTAATACCGTCGATTTTGTAGTAGGATAACAATAAAAAAATCAAAATTAAAAATTTACTTCATATTTTATTGATCCTACAGTTGTATCGTTTTTATATTCGACTGTCAACCCGAACCTCTGAATTGCACGCCACCAAGCTTGAGTTAATTGAAACCTGCATCCCACTTGTCGGGCACACGGCCATGCCTTTTTTTAAGGCATTTTTGACCAAAATTGCATTATTAAGGCATTTTCGACCAAAATTGCCTTTCATTAAAAGCATTTTTCACAGTTTTTATCTAGAAAACAACAGATTTATGGCATTTTTACCAAAATTGCCTATTTTAAGGCATTTTTGACCAAAATTACCTTTTTTAAGGCATTTTTGAACAAAATTTCATTTTAAAGGCATTTTCGACCAAAATTGCCTTTCATTAAAAGCATTTTTCACAATTTTTGTCTGAAAAACAACAGATTTATGGCATTTTTGACCAAAAATTGCCTTTTTTTTTAAGGCATTTTTTTTACCAAAATTGCATTTTTAAGGCATTTTTGACTAAAATTACCTATCATTAAAAGCATTTTTCACAGTTTTTGTCTTAAAAACAACAGATTTATGGCATTTTTGACCAAAAATTGACTTTTTTAAGGCATTTTTGACCAAAATTTCATTTTTAAGGCATTTTTGACCAAAATTGCCTTTCATTAAAAGCATTTTTCACAGTTTTTGTCTGAAAAACAACAGATTTATGGCATTTTTTACCAAAATTGCCTTTTTTTAAAGGCATTTTTTTTACCAAAATTGCATTTTTAAGGCATTTTTGACCAAAATTACCTATCATTAAAAGCATTTTTCACAGTTTTTGTCTTAAAAACAACAGATTTATGGCATTTTTGACCAAAAATTGACTTTTTTAAGGCATTTTTGACCAAAATTTCATTTTTAAGGCATTTTCGACCAAAATTGCCTTTCATTAAAAGCATTTTTCACAGTTTTTGTCTGAAAAACAACAGATTTATGGCATTTTTGACCAAAAATTGCCTTTTTTTAAGGCATTTTTTTTACCAAAATTGCATTTTTAAGGCATTTTTGACCAAAATTACCTATCATTAAAAGCATTTTTCACAGTTTTTGTCTTAAAAACTACAGATTTATGGCATTTTTGACCAAAAATTGACTTTTTTAAGGCATTTTTGACCAAAATTGCCTTTTTTAACTTATAAGCCTCTTCTCGTTTACTGTTAATTAAACAAAAAACGAGTGGAATGTAGTTACTTTCCGATAAATCCGTGTCTTGAGGAACTGTTTAAAGTACGAAGGCGCAAACTGGAAAGTACCATCTAAAAACATGGTTAGTTTGTTGCAGTAGTAAAAACGACCAATTCTCCTCGCATTTGTTGATAATCAAGTATTGGCCCAGTTGGATACAATTATTTTAGTGTTCATTGGCCCAGCTAGATATTTATGATTTTGATACAATGGCCCAGTTAGATACGTCCATCGGCGACATTTTTTATCAGGTAGAAAGGATTGGCCCAGTTGCAAGACTCCCTCAAAGACAAGTTATTGTGATTCCCTCAATATGAGGTCTTGCTGATCTTGTACAGCAAAATGATTGGTGATTTTTACCAATCATAAGGTTATCATTGGTGGCCTTCATGATCGCAATTTTCATCCCATTTTCACCAGTTACAGAATTTTTTTGATAGTTGGGACGAAAAATTTTTGCTGGGAAGTTCCTGTCAGAGCAAGCTCTTTGAATGCGGAATCAGCAAAGTCATTCAACGGTTCAAAGAGATTGAAGATTAAATTTTTTTAAAGATTAGATACATTATCTGGAGTACGAAAGTCCACTATTTGTCAATTGTTTATAAGGTTAATTGAAATAAACATTTGAAGGGGGCTCGTTTCAACAGAAGTCTAACTATCAGCCAATGCCAAACACCTGCATATTCGACCTTGAAATAGCGATTCAATGGTCACTAGGAAATCTTATTAAAAAATTTCCACCATTTAAAACTCCAAAAGAAAATGTTTAAGGTTCTGCAGTACAAAAATCATTTTTTCTAAGTGATCATTGAACCCTTTTGTCTCTTTTTAATGAAAGTGAACGACTTTTGGATGAATTTGTTTGAAACTGGTCCAAAAAAAGGTTTTCGCCTCCGCTGTTCCCTATTTGACATTAAAATCTAATGCCAAGGTAGATTAAAAACAACCCATGGCTATCTTTCAACAATTTTTGAAACGCATGAGGAGAAATTAATTAATAATCTACCTTATGTCGCAACGTCTCGGAATAAATTTTAAAAAAAAACGTCAAATTACGTCGATAATTACCTCGACTGGGATGGATTAGCTAGTTTGACGAGCTGTAGAAGTTGAGATTCGTTCTTTGAGGCTTGTCCTACTTTTTGGAGACCGAGCTTGAGCATGTTGGCTTCGTTTATGTGAACTGAAATGAAGAGAAAGGGGAGTGAACGTTTTCACTTGAAAATTTGAAATTGAAGGAAAGAAGTTATCGACACTTGGGTGGATCGGTTTCGTCTCACGGCTGGCCTTGTTCTGATAAAAAGTTGGCTTTTGAGACGGAACCTCTTTGTTGTTGTAAAACGATGACGTCAAAGATTTCTGACATTTTCCCTCTTCCATTTAAAATCCAAACTGACCCAATTCGTTTAAATTGGGTTTTTCTCTGTCTTGAGTTGGCCCCCACGGAAACTTTCTTAAGAATAAACTAATGCAGGATAATTTGGTAAAATTTGGTGAAAATCGGACCAACGGCAGTTTTTAAAATTTCTGAAGTATCTCCTGAAAAATCGCTCTCGACAATTTCATGTTCAAAATTCAAAAAGCAAAAATTTGGTGAAAATTGATGGTACAGCAAAAATACTACTGCAGACTAAGTTGAGACCAATCAGTATCTTTAGGATAATTTGGTAAAAATCGGACGGATTTCTGACATTTTCCCTCTTCCATTTAAAATCCAAACTGACCCAATTCGTTTAAATTGGGTTTTTCTCTGTCTTGAGTTGGCCCTCACGGGAACTTTCTTAACGGGCCAGTTGACTTTTTAACGGGCGGTTAACTTTTTGCCCTTTACTTAACGGGCCGGTTAACTTTTTAACGGGCGGTGAACTTTTTGCAATTTACTTAACGGGACGATTAAATTTTTGCCCTTTACTTACCGGGCTGGTTAATTTTTGCCCTTTACTTAACGGGCCGATTACATTTTTGCCCATTACTTACCGGGCTGGTTAATTTTTTGCCCTTTACTTAACGGGCCGGTTAACTTTTAAACGGGCGGTTTAGTTTTTGCCCTTTACTCAACGGACCGGTTAAATTTTTAACGGGCGGTTAACTTTTTGCCCTTTACTTAACGGGCCAGTTAACTTTTTAACGGGCCGATTAAATTTTTGCCCTTTACTTAACGGGCCGGTTAATTTTTTTGCCCTTTACTTAACGGGCCGGTTAACTTTTAAACGGGCGATTAAATTTTTGCCCTTTATTTAACGGGCCGGTTAATTTTTTGCTACTTATTTACTTAACGGGCCGGTTAACTTTTTAACGGGCGGTTAACTTTTTGCAATTTACTTAACGGGCCGATTAAATTTTTGCCCTTTACTTAACGGGCCGGTTAATTTTTTGCCCTTTACTTAACGGACCGGTTAAATTTTTTAACGGGCGGTTAAGTTTGTGCCCATTACTTTTCGGGTGGCAATAAAAATTAAATAAAAAAAAAGGACTCACTCTAACGTCCACTCTAATGGCCACTTAGCCATTTCCCCAAAAATTTTCTTTTTTTTTTCAATTAAAGAATTTCTCTATACAAACAAAATAAAGACTGGAAAAGGACGACGGATATCATAAATCCGCGGGAAATATGACGTCATGAACATCAGGTAGAAAAGACAACGAGGTTTCTATTTATCTTTTTGGTTATAACAGTAGTAAACCACGTGCATATATTGATTTTATAGTTTTATTATTTAATATCTACGCCCCTTAGATAAAAAATGAGAGTACTTTCAGAAAATCAAACGTCTTTAGTTTTCGAACGTCTTGCCAAATAGTAAGTTGAAAATCTCAGTCGATTACTTATATTTTTTTTTCCAATTTTAGCATTGGGGACAATCTAAAAATGTTATTAGATCGTCCAGATGGTAAATATTGTTTTCGAGAACATAAAAATCGTGTTTATTACATATCGGACGCCGTTCTCAGACTTGCCGGAAACATAGCGCCGGAGAATTTCGTCTCGGCGGGAACATGCATCGGTAAATTTACCAAAACTGGTAAATTTTATTTAAAAGTGACCGCCTTAGATTATTTATCATCTTATGCTCAGGTAAGTTATTTAATTTGCTTGAACGTTATGATTTTTTATATTTTAGAATAAAATCTGGCTTAAGCCAAATGCCGAGCAACAATTCCTTTATGGTCACAACGTTCTTAAATCTGGCCTTGGGAGGATCACGGAAAACACGGAAAAGTTTCAAGGTGTCGTCGTCTATTCAATGAATGATCTTCCTCTAGTAAGTTGTGTTTTACTTTTAACCACCAAAAACAAAAAACAAAAACAAAGATTCAATTATTCAAACAAGTTTTACTATAAACATAGGGAAACTCTCTTCTATACTTCAAATGTTAGAAAAAAAATGAACTTAAAGGATTATAAATGACGAAAAACTCGCTAAAATGCAGCAAAAGTTATAAAAACTGGAATTTTTTTTTTTTTTTTTTTTTTTTTTTTTTTTTTTTTTTTTTTTTTTAAAGAAGTAGATATAACCAATGAGCAAGAGGCTTACTCTTCCTATTGGTTAATACTCTTTTTTGTTAATTGTATTAGCCACAGGCCTTTACAAAGGGGGAGGAGGGTTGGACCCAGGCGGGGGCTTTCGCCATAATGCCGTGGCGCCCTTTTTTCGGGGCCAACTACCAGAGGAGTGGCCTAACTAAATTATCCACAGATTTTGTAGAAGGATATTTTTAATTGGAATTAAACTTCCAACCAAAAATCCCTATACCCAACCTGGGATTGAACCCCGGTCTCCTTGGTGAAAGTCCAAGACTGAACCCACCAGCCACGGAGCCGGTTAAAACTGGAATTAAAGGACCACAAGCGTAGGATATCAAAAACACAATCCTGCAAAAAGTTTTAAAAAAATGAACTCTAGGACTAAAAACATTGAAAATCTTCATAAAGCCCTTAGAAAAGTACTGGTTTGAAGAGCTTCCAACGAAAACTTCCTTAAAGAGAAGTATCTATATAGGAGGGGTAGTATAACGGAGAGGAAGTAAAACGTAAGGGGAAGTTTAAGTGAGGGGTAGTATAACAGAGGGTGAAGTATAACGGAGGGGGAAGTATAAGGGAACGAAAGTATAACGGAAGGGGATGTATAAGGGAGGGAAAGTATAAAGAAGAATTTTCCAAGTTTGTTTTTTCGAAAAATTTTCTAAGTTTATTTTTGAAAAATTGTCCGAGTTTTGTTTTTTCCCCAAAAATTTTCCGAGTATTTTTTTTTTTTTTCAAAAAATTTGCCAAGTTTTTTTCCAAAAAATTTTCCGTTTTTTTTTTCCAAAAAATATCCAAGTTTTTTTGTAAAAATATTTTTTTTTTTTTCGAAAAATTTTCTGGGTTTTCCTTTTTCTTTTTTCTTTCTTTCTTTCTTTTTTTTTTGAAAAATTTTCTAAGTTCTTTTTTTCGAAAATTTTTCTAAGTGCCAAGGTAGAAATAATGGGCTTTTTGGCCTAGGGATGTGCCTCTCGTAAAGGGTAGAAGTATAAAATTTCTTAGTTTTTTTTTTTCGTTTTATCCTGTTTTATATTAATTGGTTAGGTGAATTATGGATCATCCAGGATTTATAATAAATCTTATGATCATAATAAAATTTCTCCCTACTAAAAAAAATGATAATTAAAAAGTGGCAATTTTTTTAGACCAAAAATTCTTAAAAAATATAAGGAGTAATTGGTGAAAATTTGGTGAAAATCGGACCAACGAATTTTTCAAAATTTCATGCAGACATATCTCCGCCATTTTTTCGAAATTCCAAACAGACATATCTCCGCCATTTTTTCGAAATTCAAAAATCGCCCTCGTTACATTCTTCTTCTCCGACTAAGGAAGATTTTGTGAAAATTTGGTGAAAATCGGTTAAAAACTGTGTTCCGGAAAAATGCTACGGACGGCCGGCCGGAACCACAGACAAAGTTGAGGTCGGTAAAGATCAATATTCGATTTGACCCTCCGGGGTCTCGAAGACCCTTCCCCAAAAACCCGACGTCGAGGGTATCTCAATAACTTCTTTAAGGAAGTTAAAAATGTCTCTCTTATTTTGAAGCCTTCGCCACTTTTTTGAGTGCCGACTATTGCTGTTATAACTTAATTAAAATGTTCAGAAACATAAGAAAATTGATATTAAATGATAAAAACGTTAAAAAATGAGCTGAAAATTAATTTCAACACTGCCATCTGTAGACACCATTAACCGACTAAATTTTAAACTTATTTATCTATTTCTCCACCAGGGGAATTCGTATAGCCATGGTGAAATATGGATAGAAAACGTTAGAAAAATAATGGGCAAATATTGGAGGGGCCTCTAAAAAATTCCTAGGTGTTGTATAGACAAAAATTAAAACGCCCGTTTTCTTTATTTTACTTTCATTAATTTAGATTGGTGAAAATTTTTCATTTTAACGAATTTTCTTATAGGTAAAGAACTAAATAAAATAAACAATATAATTTTTATTTTAATCTTCCTTGTACAACAATAACACAAAATACAATGCGACAAATAAAATATTATATTAATTATTTAAATGACATTTATTAATTTTATGTGTTTTCCTTTAGTTTACCAGAAAGTGTACTTTAATTCAAGTTTTTTGCTTACTGTCTTATTATAATTTTTTTTTCTTTTTAGTTATTTCATTTTTTTTAATTAACATTTTTTTCTTCATTTATTCCATCAATGTATAATATAGTAACATAATTCTAAAATAATTTAATAGATAACAAAATAAACAAAATAATAAAACAAAAATTTATAAACGATTATGCCTTTAGTGAAAATTTTTTTTGCTCAATAAGACCAACTTCTAGGTCGCAGGAGGATTTTTCGTTTTTTGGGTACATCTAAATAAAAAAACTAGCAGTTTCAGGTTTTAGAAGCTTCTTTAAAATTCAGCAAATCAAATAACTACTTTGTAGAATACAACTTTTTTTTATACTGTTAACAAACAAAAAATGTATAAAAAAATCTTTGTTCTTAATAAAAATAATTTTTAAAAAAACACTAAGCCGAATGGCCAACACTATTTTGTTAAGATAATTTTTTTTTTGTTCTCGTCTTATTGAGAAAACAGATTTTTTCTTTTATTTATTTTTTTTTCTTTCTTTCAGGGTTTCGGCGTCGCTGGTAGGAGCACGGCCGAATGTAAACACGCAGACCCCCTTACGATCGTCTGCATGCACCAATCGGACATTGGAGAATACATCAGATCGGAAGATACCCTCATATAATATTTGTTTTTTACCATATTTTTAAATATATAATTTTAAAAAATGCACAAAAATAGCCCATTACCCCAATACATTAAAATAATAAGAGGTAGATAAAACTAAACGATACCTAAGACTTCATATATTTTAATTCGGCCTGATTAATTTTTTTTTCTTTTGGAAAACATTTTTTTTACGGTAACGGGACTTAGGTATCGTATTGCCACTTAAACCATTTTTATAATGTAAAATTGAGCATCTTTTACGACTTGGGCAAAAAAAAAGGCATTAAAATGACTCTTTTTATGAAGTCCTTCCCTTCAGAAGAAGGGGAATTTTTTTTAAGTCCGGACCGTGGCAAAAATTTAGTTTTAATTTGATAGCCACCCCTTAAATAATTCAAAATATTAAAAAAATTATGATTGTCCGAACAAAAATTTATGATAATAATTTTTAGTCGATTCCAAATTCTTTGTTGAGTTGCTCCAGATTTCTGAAAAATGATAAAATATGTGAAAATTAATTAATCGTCCAGAGCTTTCTTGAAGGATGGGAAAAATGTTAATTTTTTATATGTAGGTAAAAAAATACAAGGCTTCACCGAGCCAGGCCACACAATATGGGCGAAAAAAGCCCAAATTTCTCCCTGAAGCAATTTATAAAATTTTACATCCCAACTATCAAAAAGTACCAAGGTAGAAATATTCAAAACCTCAGGCAGGCCACACTAAGGGGGCCTGAAAGCAGTGTTGGGCGTAATCGTAATTGCGATTACGATTACGATTGTAATCGCAAGTTTCTTAATTACGATTACAATTATAATCATAATTCTAATTAAGATTACAATCGGATTCGTATTTTTTTTTTTTTTTTTCTGAAATTACGATTGTAATCGCATTTTTTTTTACGATTACAACCGTAATCATATTTTTTTAACGATTACAATCGTAATTGTATTTTTTTCTGCGATTACCATTATAATCGTATATTTTTCTGCGATTATAGTCGTAATCGCATTTTTTTTCAGCGATTACGGGCGTAATCGTATTTTTGTTAGCGTTTACGGCTTGTATATGACATTTTTACTGAGATTACCTGATGTCATATACGAGCCGTAAACGCTAACTAAAATACGATTACGCCCGTAATCGCTGGAAAAAAAATGCGATTACGATTGTGATCGCAGAAAAAAATATGATTATAATGGTAATCGCAGAAAAAAAATACAATTACGATTGTAATTGCAGGAAAAAAAATACAATTACGGTTGTAATCATTAAAAAAAATGCGATTACGTTCGTAATCGCAGAAAAAAATACGAATACTATTGTAATCGGAATTACTATAATCGTACAATAATCGTAATCGTACTTAGAAACTTGCGATTACAATTACGCCCAACACTGCCTGAAAGGCCAAAATTTCTACCTCCAAAAGAAAAAAAAATTCCAATAAATTCAACTGAAAGAAAGATTCTATAAAAGTTTGGTGAAAATCGGCAGAGTTTCCTCTACAGGGTCTTTCCAAAGACTGTAATAAGGAGGGAGGGTAATATTTGAGAAAGTTGAAAGAATACCTTGTGTTTAAGCAGTCGATAAGGTCAGGTCTTTCAAGGAGAGATGCCACGCAAAGCCGAAGAGTGTTCCAGATTGTATCAGACATTTGAGGCGTAGAAGAACCTTGGGGGCCACTTCCACTCGCCTGCTGGTTCAACGCTATCAGCAGATGTTCAGCAGCTTCCCTAAAACTTGTACATTAAAAACCAACAAAAAAAAGCAAAAGGTCATACTTGTGCGCTCCAAGATGTATACACGTTATCCCTAAATTATATCTCGCCCTAACAAATCCAGGCATTAACTGCAATGCGCTTCTGTACGCATCCACTGCTTCTTCTGACCTTGAACCATTCGCCAAAGTCGCCCCTAACCGATTCCACATTCTAGCATCCTAAAAAAAATATGTGAAACAAAAACAAAAAAATTAATACATACATTGGGTTTGACTTGAAGAGCAGCTTTAAAACAATCAGCTGCTTTATCAGTATCCATCGATAAATTATAAAGAACTCCAAGCCCGCACTGAACATCCGAATCGATCACACCTGTAGGATTTCTTCTGGCAGCTTCAAGAAACATCGCTTTTACACTTTCATGCAGTTCTCTGCAAGAGAAAAGGTTATATGGATCCAAACTATGATCAAATTACCTTGAAAGTATTGAAGATATACCATACAGGGGATGAAATGGAGGATTCCAAGAGGACTCCTGATTTGTAATTTGAGGAGGGACCAAATCGCTATATTTAGGATTCGCTCTTAGCCATTCCTAAAAACAAAAATTGTAAAATAATCCAAGAAAAAGAAAATTCAATACTTTTAATGCTCGACAAGCTTGATTTTGAAAATTTTCATTGGTATAACAAACAGCGATAGCCATAAGAGCTGTCGTATTTTCAGGTTCAAAACTAAGACATTTCTTCAGCGCTGCAATAGCTTGAGGATCCTGAAACAAACAGGTTAGGAAAAAAAAGGTTTCTTCAGGTTTTTACTTGTTCATTTTCAGCCTGAGTTGTCCCTAATAATTGCCAAGCAAGAGGATTTTCTGGCTCCTTCATAACGGCAGCTTCAAAACAAAGGACGGCACTGGGCAATTCACCCATTTCTAATTTTTTCCGACCTTCGCTGAGCGGATCGTCAAGGTCTTTCATCGGGTTTTCTTCATCAAATTTGTAATCCTGACCATAAAAATTAGTGATTTCTACGAAAATGAAGAATACAAACTTTAAAAGATGAAATGTCAGATTGGTCCGATAACGTCTTCCAAATATATTCGTTAATCTCTTCCCCGTTATTGTTCTCTCTAACATTTTCATTTGAAAGATAATTTTCAGATAAAAAACTTTCTTCCCAGTTTGCCGGTGTGTCGTTTTCTTGTTCAAACTGTAAACTCCAATGGAGTCCTCGTTTTTCTTCAGCTTCATCGGCATCTTTTACTTTTTGCATAAATTTCATAAACTAAAACAAAATCTTAGATTTGAACAAGAATTTTAGTTTTTACTTTAGAATCAGAAAAAGTCGGGTCATGCTCCGTTGTTCTTAAAACATCGCTTGCTATTTCTTTAAGATCGCTGCTGTTATCTACGTATTCTTCGGAATTTGATAAATCACCTAGTATAGGTTCATCGCTGAAAAATCAAAATAAAGTGAAATTAGGATTGTGTATGTTTTTCTTGATTTTTTGGCACAGAAACCCAACTTTTTTTAAAGTTTTTCTCGATTTTGAAATTTTTAAAGGGTGTATCAGCTAGAATGGACTAGCCGTTAAACTCCAAATTTGTGAACTAACAAAGTTAAAAGCAAATTCCCCCTTAATTGCACGGGGAATTGATTAGCATCATCGGCTTTTAGGCCAGACCTACAGGCAGTGTTGGACGTAATCGTAATCGCAATTAGGATTACGATTGTAATCGCAAGTTTCTTAATTACGATTAAAATTGCAAGTTTCTAAATTACGATTAAAATCGCATTCATATTTTTTCTGCGATTACGAATGTAATCGCCTTTTTTTACGATTACAACTGTAATCGTATTTTTTTTCTGCGATTACAATCGTAATTGTATTTTTTTTCTGTGGTTACCATTATAATGGTATTTTTTTCTGCGATTACAGTCGTAATCGTATTTTTTTCTGCGATAATCGCAATTTTTTTTTCAGCAATTACGGGCGTAATCGTATTTTTGTTAGCGTTTACGGCTCGTATATGACATTTTTACTGAGATTACCTGATGTCATTTACGAGCCATAAACGCTAACGAAAATACAATTACGCCCGTAATCGCTGGAAAAAAAATGCGATTACGATTGTAATCGCAGAAAAAAATACGATTACGGTTGTAATCGTAAAAAAATGCGATTACGAATGTAATCGCAGAAATAAATATGAATGCGATTTTAATCGTAATTAAGAAACTTGCAATTACAATCGTAATCATAATCGCAATTACGATTACGATTACGCCCAACACTGCTTACAGGGTGCTCCGCAATATGGCGAGAGCCCCCTCCTAGATCCAGGTCAAAATTTTAGGGGTTAAACGCTGATACACCCTGTACATAACTGGAGTCCACTGTATAAAATCCGGTCAATGGAGCGGTCAACGACACCTCAAGATAGGTCATCCTTGAATAAACAGTTCCAACATCTTCCACAAGGGACGCTATAGTGAATCTAAGGAACCTCCGACCTCGTGTTTCATGTTTAGATTTTATAAAAAGTGATGAGCAAATCTTTATTATTAAATCGTTCAACATAAATAAAAAATGGTAAGAAAGTTGAAATTTCATGAAAAGAAACTTTTAAAGAAGGTAGACTTTATATCATGGGAAGTCGATAATAATGTGCACGAAGTTAAAGTTTTACGTAAATTCTGTATACAAAAACGTGAAGATTATACGAAATATAATAAGTTATCGAGATCAATAAGAGAATTGGCGAACGCGATAAAACTTCTGGACAAAGATGACCCGTTCAGGATAGAAGCGTCGGCGAATCTTTTGGAAAAACTCTACATTATTGGCCTTATAAATACAAAATGGGATTTGGGCAATTGTGACAATGTGAACGCAAGTTCTTTCTGTAAACGACGACTTCCCGTTTTGATGGTGAAAAGTAAAATGGTCGGGACGATCAGGGATGCCACAAAAGTCATCGAGCAGGGACACGTCAGAGTCGGACCCGATCTAGTCAAAGATCCAGCGTTTCTCGTCTCCAGAAATTTGGAAGATTTCATCACGTGGGTCGACACCTCCGCCATCCGTAAACATGTACATGAATACAACGATATGAGGGACGATTTTGATTTTATGTAAAAAAAATCTTTCTTTTTAATAATAAATGTAAATATTCCTATTTCATGAACTATTTTTACTTCAAGTCCTAAAATATCTTTTACTTTAAGTCCAAAAAATTATTAGTGCACAAAAAAAATGTTTCTCCAATATCCAAGGTGAAACCCAACGATTAGAGGAAAAACCTCAAAATTCTGGTTAAAAGTGCATTTTTGGCAGAAAAACTTAAAATTGGGTGTAAAAAAATTGTGGAAAAACTAGCAAAAATATGGTTCCTTAGCCAAAATATAAAGAAAAGAAAAATCCTTCCCTTTTTAAAAAGGGGGTTCTTCGGGAGATGTGGAAAACGAAATTTGCTAAAAAGAGATAAGGAAAAACAAAAGGAATTCATATAAAAATAGGGTTGATTCGATATGGCCTTCCTTCCGATATTTCATCCGATACGATATTTTTCAAAAATATCGGATTAACCAATATATTGGAAGGAAAATATCGGATGAACCGATATATCGGAAGGAAAATATCGGATGAACCGATATATCGGAAGGAAAATATCGGATGAACCGATATATCGGAAGGAAAATATCGGATGAACCGATATATCGAAAGGAAAATATCGGATGAACCGATATATCGAAAGGAAAATATCGAATGAACCGATATATCCGAAGGAAAATATCGGATGAACCGATATATCGGAAGGAAAATATCGGATGAACCGATATATCGGAAGGAAAATGTCGGATGAACCGATATATCCGAAGGAAAATATCGGATGAACCGATATATCGGAAGGAAAATATCGGATGAACCGATATATCGGAAGGAAAATGTCGGATGAACCGATATATCGGAACGAAAATATCGGATGAACCGATATATCGGAACGAAAACATCGGATGAACCGATATATCGGAACGAAAACATCGGATGAACCGATATATCGGAAGGACAATATCGGATGAACCGATATATCGGAAGGAAAATATCGGATGAACCGATATCGGAAGGAAAATATCGGATGAACCGATATATCGGAACGAAAACATCGGATGAACTGATATATCAGAACGAAAACATCGGATGAACCGATATATCAGAACGAAAAATCGGATGAACCGATATATCGGAACGAAAACATCGGATGAAACGATATATCGGAACGAAAACATCGGATGAACCGATATATCGGAACGAAAAATTGGATGAACCGATATATCGGAAGGACAATATCGGATGAACCGATATATCGGAAGGAAAATATCGGATGAACCGATATATCGGAACGAAAACATCGGATGAACTGATATATCAGAACGAAAACATCGGATGAACCGATATATCAGAACGAAAAATCGGATGAACCGATATATCGGAACGAAAACATCGGATGAAACGATATATCGGAACGAAAACATCGGATGAACCGATATATCGGAACGAAAAATTGGATGAACCGATATATCGGAAGGACAATATCGGATGAACCGATATATCGGAAGGAAAATATCGGATGAACCGATATATCGGAAGGAAAATATTGCAAATATCGGAAGGAGAATATACATACATAATTCCGAAATATCGCGATATATCGGTAAGGAATCGGATAAAATATCAGATGAACCGATATATCGGAAGGAAAATATCGGTACAAATATCGTAAATATCAGAAGGAAAATATCGATATTCCGATAAATCGGAAGTATCGCAACAACCCTACATAAAAATGAGGTTTCTTGGATGAAAGACTGATAAAAAATAAACCAAAAATTTGGTAAAAAGGGGGGGGGGGTTTAGCCAAAAACTCAAATAGAACGGAGATAATTAGTAAAAAATCAAGGAAAATTACTTAGCTTTAGGCAACAAGGGGTTCTATGGGCTAAATTGTAGAAAATGGCCAAAAGTTTGGTAAAATGAGACTTCAACAAACTAGAAATTTCAAACACAAGAGCTAGATAAAATGGGGTTTCTTAGCAAAAAAGGTTGCCAAATAAAACAAGATATTCTACCATAAACGAAACAAAAAGGTAAAAAAACTGGGAAAAACTAACCAAAAAATTGGGTTTCTTCGCCTAAAAATCCTGGAGGGCCTGAAACTGGTTTGAAACTCCTGGAGCATGCGCAGAAGGATTCGGACGTCTGATTTGAGCGACGTCAACTTTGACGTCCAAATCGTTCTGCGCATGCTTCAGGAGTTTCAAACTGCGGTTTGAACAAAGCTAATATTACCTTGTGATGTTTTGATTTCTTTGAAATTCGACCGCCCATTGAGGACCAATGCCGAGGTCTAAAAAGTCTTCACTCGTCCCACATGCTTCGTTCGGCTGCTCCGTCCATATCGATCGCCCAGGCTGAACAACCGGCTGAAATAGAAATAAAAAATTAAGATATTCTACTTCACTTTTATTATTTTTACCAACAAATCTTAAAGGAAATGGCCTCTATTCTAATACTCTTTTTAAGGCTTTTATAAAAAGCACATATTTTATAAATTTTTAACTTCCTTGAAGAAGTTATTGTGAAACCCTCCACGTTTTTGGGGGTCTTCCAGAAATCGGATATTGAATTTTACCGATCTCAATTTTGTCTGCGGCCGTAGCATTTTTCCGGAACACTTCACGGCCACAGTTTTCAACCGATTTTCACCAAATCGCTAGTCGGTGAAGAAGAAACGAGGGTGAATATTGAATTCCAAAAAATGGCGGAGATATGTTTGCTTGAAATTTTAAAAAATTCGCTCAAATTGTTTTTTTAATTCAATTTTTTAAAGAAAAAAAGCTTAGATTACATAATCATTTTAGGTGTTAGATTATGATTGATTTCTTTATCATTTTTTTAAGATAAGAACCACTAAGAAACTTTTTTTTTTTAAACTAATTCACCAGGATGACATCGAAAAAATTTGGCAAAAATCAAGAAGTTCAAAAATCTTATCATGCACCAAATTCCTTACAGACATTTGAAGAACTTTGGGCCAAAAATAATTTGGTAAAAAGCGGGAAGGCCTACAACACCTATCTTGAAAAAACAGAGGGAAATCTGAAGGAGTCCTTTTATTTAAAGGAACACTTCGAAAATTATGTTAAGAAAGGATTTTCAAGGAAGCCTTGAGAAAAAGGGTCTCCTTTTCTTAACCAGAAGGTTTATAAATTATGGTTTTTGAACAAAAAAAGAAAATTTGGTTATTTCTTTCAAAATTTTATAAATTTTTAGGCCCGCCAAACATTCACGTTTGATTTTTAAGTACTAGTTTGAAGAGCTTCCAACAAAAAATTCCTTAAAGAGAAGGAATATAGGGTGGGGGAAGTATAAAAGAGGAGAATTTTAGGGAGGGGAAGTATAAAGGAGGGGAAGTTCGAGGAGGAGGAAGTATAAGGATAGGGAAGTACAAAAGGAGGGGAAGAATAATGACAAGCATATAGAAAAATTTTCAGATTCAACAATCTGATTATATACTAGAAGTAAAGAAATGATGGAATTTTGGCAGTCTTCAAGGGGAAAATGGGAGATTACAAAAATGAGGACTTACGTCGAAACTTTTGCCGGCGTCAATATATTGTTGGGCCCATTCCTGAATATCTCCTTCCCTCGTCAGTTCGGAGACAGGAGGAGAGCGAATCGGCCCGATTTTACTTTCAAGATCGCGCATTTCCGCTAGAAGCGAATCCATTCTAAACGGCTGCGCGGTATGCGTCATCGTTTCTTCAAGAAATTCTTGAACGAGCTAAAAAAATTGAAAGATTAAAAGAAAACCAAAAGGAAGAAAATGTTCACCTGTTCTGAACCAGCAGCAGCAATATGATCTGGATGAAAATTGAATCCTTCATCTTTTAAGGCTCTGTCTTGCACAAAATGTGACGTGAGGTTCACAATGGAATTCGACCCACCGCATTCTCCCTCGACTAATTTCCTTAACGCCATTTCTCTTATTTCTATACTTAATATTACAAAATAAATAATTTATCCTTATAAAAAATTCTTTTCAATTGTCTCCTTTTAACAAATATACGACAATACTTTTATCTTCTTCTTTTTATATTTACAATTTCCTAAAACATAGAAACAGTACAAAGTGCACAAAGAGATAAATCAAACGACTTACATTTAAAAATTGAAGGACGTAGAATTTTAACCTAATTTAACCCTTTTTGGGTCATCTGTCAACAGGGACGCTTCGCCATTTCTCGATTTGTGTGGATGAATTGAAATTTGATCAATTTCTTTTGAGAGGACCGTGAACTGGAAATGACTCGACTTATATTATTATCTAATTAATTAAGGAAATAGAGGTTTTCTTTCTCATTTTTAGCCTTGAGCCATAGAGTAAAGTAGGACTTGAGAGTCGTGTTTCTGTTCACCGTTCATATCTTTCCAGAAGCGTTAGTGTCGACTTTTTTAAGTAGGATTCCTCTCCTTAGGAGCCCTTTTTTTGGTGTTCAGAGCTCTAATATTGCGGATTTTTATCTCGTTTTTCGTGTTATTCTCCATTTTTTAAGCGTTTAAACTTTTTTTGTCTTATAAAAATTGCAGGATTTTGACGTTTTTGGTCTTTTAAAATTGGCATTTTCAGTAATTTTTGTGTTCTTCATGGGCGGGGGGTACAATAGCTTTGTTCCAACCGCAGTTTGAAACTCGTGGAGTATGCGCAGAAGGAATTGCACGTCAAATTGTTTGTCCGTCAAATCTGAAGTCATGTGGCATCTGATTTGACGTGCAATTCCTTCTGCGCATACTCCAAGAGTTTCAAAATGCGGTTGGAACAAAGCTAATTGCTAATTCTTCACGAGCATTAAATAGGCGGGTGGGGAGGGGGGGGGGAACAACAGCTTTGTTCCAACCGTAGTTTGAAACTCGTGGAGTATGCGCAGAAGGAATTGCACGTCAAATTTGACATCGTTCAAATCGTTTGTCCGTCAAATCTGAAGTCATCTGACATTTCCTTCAGCGCATGCTCCAGGAGTTTCAAACTGCGGTTGGAACAAAAAGTACTAGTTTGAAGAGCTTCCAACAAAAACTTCCTTAATAAGAATGAACAATATAGGACGGGGAAGTATAAAGGAGGGAAAGTTCAAGGAGGGGGAAGTACTAAGAAGGGAAAGGAATCGACACTTGTTTAAAACATTTCCTACCCTGATTTTTTACCCTAAAAATGTTTTACCTTTAAAAATATAAAGTACAAAAATAATCTAATAATTTCATACTAAAAGTAATTAGCACATAAACTTGCTAAAACGAACGGTTTCGAAATTACGGACAGTCAAAAATGTCAACCAAAATATTGTATTTTGATGGTTCGTAACTCCGAAACCGTTCACTTTAGCAAGGTTGTCTCTTATACACTTTTGGTTGGAAATTTGATGTAGATTAATTTTGTTTTTAGTAATTTTTGCTCTAAACCTCATAGTTTTCAAGATATTTGAAGTTTACTTGCTAAAGTGGACGGTTTCAGAGTTACAAACTGTCACAACAATTTTTAAGATTTGTTTTCCTCGGTTTTTGACCCCCATTTTCACAGGATTTTCAGAATTTTTCTTCAGGGTTTTGGCAGAAAAGTTCCATTTTTAACAACTTTTTTTTCAGTTCTTCTTTTTTTATAGAAAACCCCCAATTTTCACAAGGTTTTTCATCAGAATTTCATTCATTTTATGTTCACCGGAAGAATTTTCAGCCAAAATTCTACTTTTAGACCAAATTTAATGTTCGAAATGTAGGTAATTAACTTTATCAATTCTAAGGTTGTCTAAAAAGGAAGCCAATATTTTGTTAATTACAAATAAAAGTTACAGAGGGAGAAGAATGAAAAAATATGCTGATAAGGATAAGGAATGAAAAATGTGCTGATAAGGATAAGTAAATAGTCCACCTGATGAGGCGTATTACGCCGAAACCGGTCGTGGAATATCCGTTTTTTTCATTCTTCTCCCTCTGTAACTTTTATTTGTAATTAAAAAATTTATGTTCCCCATTTGCGCGATTACGCATGATCTAAAACCCAAAACAACATTTTTTTTATTGAAATAAATGGGGAAATTAAAACAAAATATTGTAGAAAAAAAAGGCATAATTATTTTAAATAGAATACTGCCAAGTATTCAACAATTTACAGATATAAAAAGCCATTATTTTCACATAAGTCAACTCTCGATAGATTTCTCTTGTATAAAGTTGGTTTACTCATTGACTAAAAAATACGGTAGTTTGGGGGAAATTTAATATGAGTTGAACGTTTGATGTGCTGAGTTCAGTTCGCACGTTCAAGGCACCAAATAATCGACTCCTGAAGTTCCTTAGAATCTTTCTCTTCAAACATTTTCGTTGCGTACTTCAGAAAACGACCATGATGTCCAAAAGCTGCTGCATGCCAAAGACCAAAGTATCCGATGCTCTAAAAATTTATAAGATAAAAGTTTATTGAATAAAAAAAAAACCTTGATATCGTTTGGTTCAACATATTGGAGAAGAGATAACCACAAAGAATCGATTGTGTCAAGATTTACGGTGTCACCATCGCCGTTTGTGTTTTGGCTCAGAAACAGCCTGCTAAGTACAGCCCCTTTTCTGATAATGGCGTCAACCAATGCAGTCTTTTGTTTTTCCATATCGCTAAAGAAAAGTTAATATTTTTTCAAAAGGTTAAGAAAGAATACGTTTTGATAGTGCTGGCTTCTGGCCTTTGGTCAGATTTCATTCCGAAGTGTGCCAGAAGCGATTTCTGGTCGACAGTCTCACAAACGATGTTGGCAATTTTAAGAATTGTGCGAGCAGTTTTAATGCTTTCTTCCGTCTCTTTTCCTCCAGGGAGAATACGCTTTGTGTCAGGCTCCAAATACTGAAGCATACTTGTATGAACAGCAAGGTGGTTCGGATATTCATCCTTGAGCTCTTGATAAATCTTTTCTGCATTTTCAACTTTATCCTGTTTTGAAAGCCATTGGCATTTGAGATCACGAATCGCATCTGAATATTCATCCCATTTCGTTTTTTCAGAACCGTTTTTAGAATTTGAGTTGTTCGACTTCTTAGAAACATCAGTAAGAATATACTGGACTGGGTAGACATCCTTAAAAATAAATAAATTATTTGAAACCAGTGTTGGGCGTAATCGCAAGTTTCTTAATTACGATTACGATTACAATCGTATTCGTATTATTTTTCTGCAATTACAATCGTAATTGTATATTTTTTTCTGCAATTACCATTATAATTGTATTTTTTTCTGCGATTAAAATCGTAATCGTATTTTTTTTTCTGCGATTACAATCGTTTATTGTATTTTTTTTGCGATTACCATTATAATCGTATATTTTTCTGCGATTACATTCGTAATCGCATTTTTTTTCAGCAATTACGGGCGTAATCGTATTTTTGTTAGCGTTTACGGCTCGTATATGACATTTTTACTGAGATTACCTGACCAAATTGCTTTCAATGACGGTATTAATAATTAAATTTAGTTGTATCAATATAAATTATGTATACGAGCCGTAAACGCTAACGAAAATACGATTACGCCAGTAATTGCGAAAAAAAATGCGATTACGACTGTAATCACAGAAAAAAATATGATTATAATGGTAATCGCAGAAAAAAATACAATTACGATTGTAATCGCAGAAAAAAATACGATTATGATTATAATCGCAGAAAAAAATACGATTATAATGGTAATCGCAGAAAAAATATACAATTACGATTGTAATCGCAGAAAAAAAATTCGATTACGATTGTAATCGTTAAAAAAATACAATTACGATTGTAATCGTTAAAAAAATGTGATTACAATCGTAATCGCAGAAAAAAAAATACGAATACGATTGTAATCGTAATCGGAATTGCGGAATGCCAACGCTGTTTTAAACAATCAATAATCAAACTTACGACTTTTTTCCCGTATTCCGATTTAGCTAAAGTCATCGTTCCAGATAAATACTGGCCAGGAGTAACATTTTTAATTGTCCTAAAATACAATAGAGATGAACTTGAATGATATTTTGTTTACTTGTCAGCGGGAATTGGGGCAATGAAAAATGAAACTCTTCCAGCATTGCTGGGGACAGTGACTGCACATAATTTTTTCCCTTGAGTCACCGCAGCAGAATAAGTTGGATAAACGTCCAAGTTGACTGGACTGTGAAGCTTTTGGCTCAAAAGCATCGGAGTTTCGGTAAGCTTTTCTAAAATGTCTCGCTTCTCATGACGGATTTGAAGTTTGATGGTGTATTCGCCTTTTTCAAGTTTTGCTGAATACTAAAAAACAATTGTAAACCAATCAAGTGTTGGGCGTAATCGTAATCGCGATTACGATTGTAATCGCAAGTTTCTTAATTAGGATTACGATTACAATCGCATTCGTATTTTTTTCTGTGATTACGATTGAAATCGCATTTTTTTTACAATTACAACCGTAATCATATTTTTTTTTCTGCGATTACAATCGTAATTTTTTTTTTTTTTTCTGCGATTACCATTATAATCGTATTTTTTTCTGCGATTACCACTATAATCGTATTTTTCTCTGCGATAATCGCATTTTTTTTTTCAGCTAATTACGGTCGTAATCGTATTTTTGTTAGCGTATATGAAATTTTTACTGAGATTACCATCATATACGAGCCGTAAACGCTAACGAAAATTAATCGCTGGAAAAAAATACGTTTATAATGGTAATCGCAGAAAAAAAAAATACAATTACGATTGTAATCGCAGAAAAAAAATACGATTACGTTTGTAATCGTTAAAAAAATGCGATTACAATCGTAATCGCAGAAAAAAAATACAAATACGATTGTAATTGTAATCGGAATTACTATTACGATTATAATCGTAATCGTAATTAAGAAACTTGCGATTACGATTACGCCCAACTCTGAACCAATCTTTGATCAGATGATTACCTTAGAAGGATATGCATCTCCTGAAGTAATATAAGATTTGTTGGCGTCGAACAACATCCACAATTGTGATTCAAACTCCGATTCATACAAGTAATTACAGACAAGCGGGCAGCTTGGGATAACTTCAGTCAATTTTTGAAGATGAAAAGTATAAGTGAGGATCAACTGGTAGATATGACGTCCAGGAGGAAAGACGTCTCTGCTTGAACAAGGGGTGACTTTGGACTCAGTCGGCTTTAAAGATATCACGTTATTTTTAAGAGTGATTGACGGTGAAACTTCTTCAGGGAAAAGGCCACTTAAGAGATCAACTTGATGAACGCTTCTGGCATGATGCATGACGACATCGCCAACCTCGAGAGCGCTTCCAGCAAACTGTACGCTGTAAACGATATCATTTTCGCTTTGATCAGACCAATATTTAGCTATAACCAGCTCCATAATGACACCACCCTGAAAAATGTTATTCTATCATCGTAAAAATTCATTTCTTCACTTACTTTAACTTGAAATGAATGAACTGCTTCTGATTCATGAGTAGCTCCTGCTGTCATTTTATAATATTCGCTTGCTGTACACGCTCGTTTTGGCAAAACTTGCATCATATGGACTATCAAATCTGCACATTTGTCAACGTCCAAAACGTTAATTCGCACAACTGAAAAAGATGCAAATTTGAGTAGGATGCCTACTATTTTGGACTAGGAACTCAGCAGTTTTTAAACAGTTTTTTTTTTGCATTTTCCCCCAGAAAAACCTTCACCTTAAAGTTCACCAAGAAACATCCCATTTTTAGAACTCTAGGTCTATGATTACAAGCGTATTCGTATTTTTTTCTGCGATTACGATTGTAATTGCATTTTTTTAACGATTACAATCGTAATCGTATTTTTTTTTGCGATTACAATCGTCAATTGTATTTTTTTCTGCGATTACCATTATAATCGTATTTTTTTCTGCGATTAAAATCGTAATCGTATTTTTTTTCTGCAATTATAATCGTAATTGTATTTTTTCCTGCGATTACCATTATAATCGTATTTTTTTCTGCGATTAAAATCGTAATCGCAAGTTTTTTAATTACGATTACGATTGTAATCGCAAGTTTTTTAATTACGATTACAATCGTATTCGTATTTTTTTCTGCGATTACGATTCTAATTGTATTTTTTTTCTGCGATTACTATTATAATCGTATTTTTTTCTGCGATTAAAATCGTAATTGAATTTTTTTCATTTTTCCAATAATGTCATATACGAGCCGTAAACGCTAACGAAAATACGATTACGCCAGCAATTGCTGGAAAAAAAATGCGATTACGACCGTAATCGCAGAAAAATATACAATTATAATGGTAATCGCAGAAAAAAATATAATTGACGATTGTAATCGCAGAAAAGAAATACGATTACGGTTTTAATTGCAGAAAAAAAATACGATTATAATGATAATCGCAGAAAAAAAATACAATTACGATACAATTTATTTGTACGATATATTATAATTGTAATCGTAATCAAGAAACTTGCGATTACAATCGTAATCGTAATTACGATTACGCCCAACGCTGTATGAAAGTTTTGTTCAAACTGCAGAAGAATTTGGACGTCAAATTTGACGTCAGACGACTTCAGATTTGAAGGACAAATCATTCTTCGCAGGAGTTCCAAACTGTGGCTGGAACAAAGGTAATAATTGAATAAAACTTACTCGCATATGTGGCAGTCTTAGGAACTAATATGAAGTTTCTCAATATGTCGCCAGATTTGAAATGATAAGGGGGATAAGAAAGAATTGGCTTTTGAGGGTGCGGAGGGACAACTTGAGGTTTGACGACTGTTATTTCAATATGAAATAGAGGTCCTTTGTCTGGCTGTTTAATATCAAACGCCTTAATCCTAAAACATGAAATCAATTAAAAGATATACAAATAAAAAAGAAACGTACAAAGCGGAATGGAGGCCGATCGGAAGTGAAGGGCAGTCGATTTTAACTCTGATGTTTCGCATTAAATTATTAAGTTCAAGCGAAGCTGAATGGTGGACCCAAGGCTTGTCGCATGTTAAAGAAAAACTCATTTGAAAATCAAGCTTCTCTTTAGAATCTAGAAAGCCAAATATAAAAACACTTTACTAATTTTTAAGTTTACCAATGTTCGAAGAATCAGCGAAAACAGGTTCGATGTTTACAGCGACATCTTTTGGTTTATCGGGAAACCCAGTGCGTAAATAAATACCCTTTTCTTTATTATTTCCAGTAGTAACATGAAACCTAACTTGATTATCTTTGACATTGTTGTAGGTCACTAAATAGTCAAAGGCTTTATCAACCTGAAATTTAACCGATTATTGCATTTTTCTTTCAAGATTTAGAAAAATCTTACTTGAAGTAGTCCATGCCCTTGGGCGAAATAATCGCCGTCTTTTAAATAATGAGCTGTATTTTCTAATGATCGCTGAAGAAAATATGGTGTATGTTTGAGGTTCCTTTGTTTTAACCCAGATAATAAAATTGCTAAAAATATAAATTATTAGGTGTACAAAATGAAACTCAGCCAAATTTGAATTTTGTAGATTTTAGCCGAGTTTCAGTTTGTACACCTAGTTCATTTTTTCAAAATTTTAAACATTTTAGGCGTTAAAGTCCATCAAAAGTTGACCTTCTCCGTGTTAGAAGGTTATTGAAGTATAACCATTAAGAAGGTTAATTTTAAAGGCTTGTAAATCGTAAACCGTTACAGATATTGAAAAAATGCACTAAATAAATTCTGTTGGAAATTTAATTCTCTTTAATTTTTATTCTATTCATTTTTTCTCTAGGACGCACTATTTTCAAGATAAATTTATTTTTTAAAAAAATTATTTTCCGAAAATGGTGCATCCTAGAAAAAAATGATTAAGTGCAAATTTATAGAAAATTAAATTTCCTACAAGTTTTATTTATTAGGTGTACAAAATGAAACTCAGCCACAGGGTAAATTTGAATTTTGTAGATTTTAGTTTCATTTTGTACACCTAATAAATTGAATCTAATTAGTTTAAGGACGTACCGACGGCTCCGGCTACATGAGGTGATGCCATGCTAGTTCCGTTTAAAAGTTGCGCATGGCGTAACAAATACTGAGGTACTGATGTTATAGCGCCGCCAGGAGCGCAGATGCTGACACCTTTGGCTCCATCCATAGTCGGACCGCGGGAACTCCAAGTGTATGGAAGCCCCGGTGTTTTCGACCTCAACGAATATTCAGCGACCATCATCTCAGGTGACACGTAGGCGCCAACGCCGATTATATTCTGCGTGGCTAAAAATGGTGGGGTTCCAACCGTGCTAAGAGCTGGGCCATGATTTCCAGCAGCGGTAACCCAAACGACTCCATATTTATCGACCACTTCATTCATCAAATCTCCTATTCGTCTAAAAACATTTTTATTAATAAATCCATAAAAAAAGACAAAATACCCAGGAGTTGCCCAACAAGCGCTTTCACCGTAGCTCATATTGATGACTTTTATCGGATTTTCAGTCTTCTGCGATTCAATCACTTTAATCATCGCTCTGATCAATCCAGTACCGGTTTCCATGGTGTCAATCCTTTGGTCACCTAAAAAATTTCAGTTTTTAACCATCATAAAAAGAAATCATCAATACCAATAGTCAGAGATACAAGCTGAGCTCCAGGGGCGATTCCATTTTTTTCAGGCTGTTCCGGAAAGTACGCAGCAGTTATAGATGCAACATGAGTACCATGTGATGCTGTATAAATTAAATTAATAGGATAGCCAATAAAAAATACTTACAGCACATAGAAACAAATTCTAAAAGATTCCCGTTGTCATAAACATTGACTGAATAATTAAGAACATCTTCTTTGGTCAATGCAGCATATTCATATGTTTTAGAATACTCTCCAATTAGTTTACAGTCGGCCAAATCACCACATTCGCTTGTGTCAATACAAACTCTGAAAGAAGTTAATGATAAGGGCAGTTTTGGGCGTAATCGTAATCGCAATTACGATTATAATCATATTCGTATTTTTTTTCTGCGATTACAATCGTAATTGTATTTTTTTTCTGCAATTACCATTATAATCGTATTTTTTTTCTGCGATTACAATCGTAATTGTATTTTTTTTCTGCAATTACCATTATAATCGTATTTTTTTCTGCGATTACAATCGTAATCGCATTTTTTTCCCAGCAATTATGGGCGTAATCGTATTTTCGTTAGCGTTTACTGCTCGTATATGACATCAGGTAATCTCAGTAAAAATGTCATAAACGAGCCGTAAACGCTAACGAAAATACGATTACGCAGAAAAAAATACGATTATAATGGTAATTGCAGAAAAAAATACGATTATAATGGTAATCGCAGAAAAAAATACATTATAATGGTAATCGCAGAAAAAAAAATACAATTAAGATTGTAATGGCAGAAAAAAATTCGAATGCGATTCGGAATTACGATTACGAGTACAATTGTAATCGTAATTAAGAAACTTGTGATTACAATCGTAATGGTAATTGCGATTACGATTACGCCCAACACTAGATAAGGGCAGTAATTCTTCCCGAAAAAGCCACAAGTCAAATGAGGTCTGCTTGCTTAAAAGAAACAAAGATATTAACGAACCGCCAGATGGCACCATCGTTGAACAAGACGCAGTCGTAGGTTGGCCCTAAATCTTCATATTTCTTTTCAGCTTGAGCCAAGACATCAACCATAGCTTCAGCATCTTCTTTTTGAAGCTTTAGAGTTCGAGAAGGGTTCCCTTTAGCATTATCTAAAGCCTGCAAACAATATGTTATACTGGGAACACTTTATGTTCCAACCTGATTAGCAGAAACTAAATTAGCGACTGATTTCGCTGATGATAGGCTGGCTTCATTTTCCCATTTTTTAAGACGTCTTTCGTTTATGATTCTTTCTCTTAATGATTTTGGGTATGATTGATAAGCGTTCAACACTCCAATGTGATAAGAGCCGCTTGGGTTGTTCCATGTTGGAGGGATCTGAGAAAAAATAAGTTTGCTAAAAGAGAATTTTGTTTTACTTTTAGCTTCCTTCCTGTCAAGCCAGTGATGGATCCATCGACAGCCTGAACGACAGTTGACGTATCGATATCTCCAGCGCCAGTACAGTCATACCGTTGAATAACCTTGGTTTTTCCATCGGTGGTCACCTAAAATTGAATTTAGACCACAAAACTCAAGAGAAGAGGACAAACCTGAAGACCAGGAGCGCCTGGATCGACACCAGAATCAAATATAGCAACGGTGATCCCTCTTCCATCATATTCAGGATATTTATTCAGAAAAGAGCTGACGTTCGTCTCCCTTTTGGGAAGCAACGCCCACACCGGATACTCGCTTTCGGGCGTTATCGACATCGCTTTATGCCCACTATTCGACAATTTACATGCAAAACTCGTCGAAATTCTCCTCAAAACGTACAAAGACTTAATTTTGTCAAATTCACAAACACAAGCGGCTAATGAGTTTTAAAAGATCAAAAATAAAAACACGTTTATAATAACCAATTATGTAATGATTGAAAAACTTTTTTTTTTTTTTCAAACATAAACCCAAAAAAGACAAAACTTATAAGCTGATAAACAGAATACAAGGTTATGATGATTTCAGACGATATATCGAATCGTCGCTCCACAAGTCGAATGGAATCACTTCGATTTTGAATGATCTCATCATTTGAAGTTTATCGCTCTCTTTTAACAGCGTAAAGAACTACTTTCTGTAGGCAATTTTTGATTACACGGTGCTACTAAAGAGTGCAGAATAGTCAAAATGACCAATTTATGTACATAAACGATTTCATTCTTAACTAAACGAAACAAATATTTTAAAACAATCGATTTGTACTTTTGCCGCTTAAAAAGTGACGTGGCAAAAATTGAAGATGGCAATATAAAATTTTATTACTTTTTGTTTGAATTTATCTCCTTATATAACGCATTCTTCTATTTTATTTATTTGTCTAGTTTCCAAGGTGGTTTACAAAATAATTTTTCCATCTAGCCAAGATATGCTATGATCAGCACAGTCATCAAATGAGGGTCTTTCAGCAAACCTGCTGATTCTGCAGGATCCATGGGTGGAATTCGAACTCCCAAAATTATGATTATTGATGTTTCAAAGTGAATATTGTACACCTAGTAGTTCATTTTTTCAAAATTTTGAACATTTTAGGCGTTAAAGTCCATCAAAAGTTGACCTTCTTCACAGAACAACAATATTGTGGTTCTGTGCCTTCTCCGTATAAGAAGGTTGATGAAGTATAACCATTAAGAAGGTTAATTTTTAAAGGCTTGTAAATCGTAAACCGTTACAGATATTGAAAAAATGCACTAAATAAAATCTGTTGGAAATTTAATTCTCTTTAATTTTTATTCTATTCATTTTTTCTCTAGGACGCACTGTTTTCAAGATAAATTTATTTCAAAACAAATTATTTTCCGAAAATGGTGCATCCTAGAAAAAAATAATTAAGTACAAATTTATAGAAAATTAAATTTCCTACAATTTTTATTTATTAGGTGTACAAAATGAAACTCAGCCACAGGGTAAATTTGAATTTTGTAGATTTTAGCCGAGTTTCATTTTGTACACCTAATACGAAAAAGAGTCAAAATGAACCTAACTTCTAGAGCTGGCCATTTAATTTGACATAACGGCGAAATTTGCGCTATTCAGCCTGTTGCCTGGCCGGGCCGAGGCTTTTATTTTTTCTACCTTAAAAATTTTTGCAAGATCTCAGTCGTTTTCACCTGCTCAATAACCGCATAACGAAGGTTATTTTGTTATCTGCGATTCTGATTGTGTGCAATTAATTTTTCTCCCAGTGTTGTAATTTCAAAATATTATTTCGATTTTCTGTTTGGTAGTGTTTCGGTTATTTTGCTAGGTATCTCGGTGGAGATGTCGTCTGATGAGGCGGTCCAGTCTACCAACGACGATGCGAGCGAATGCAAACATTCCGCCGTACGCCTCGGTTATTGGAACGACCAGTTTATTTCGATTCTCGTACGCGGTAATGAAAGAAAACCACCCGAGATTAACCGAGGATACTACGCCAGGACGGAAGGCGTTCACCTTTTCATAAGGAAATTTCTTAAGGTGACCTTTCCCATTTTACCGAATTTTATGCTTAATTTGTTGAATTTTATCCCAAAAATCATGATGATGAAAAAGAGATTTAACCAATGAGCAGCCTCCTATTGGTTGATCTCCCCTTTTACTTGGGGTTGGACCCAGGCGGCGGCTCTCGCCGTATTGCCCCTAAAAATCATTTTTCATGTTAATTTTGTGATAAGGGATTCCCAAAATTTGTTACTAGTCAAAATGTGTGGTTGATATGTGGCTAATTTTTATGGGACAAATGGGTTTGTTTTGGGCGCAAAATTTCTTGAAATCTTCTAGAAATACTACCTAGGATACTAGAAATAGAGTCCAGGTAGAAGACAAGTAGAAGAAAGTCAAAAAATCGTGTGAAAATGGGAATTATCAGTCAGAAAATCAAGGAAAACGCCTGAAAATAGGGTTTCTGAGTCTAAAAACCAAGGCAAACCTTGATTTAAAAAAAACTCCTGAAAATCTAGTTTTAATATGGCCTCTCTGTCAAAACTGCGAAAAAACGCCTGAAAAAGGCGTTTCTTTAAGACCGAGTAAAAATCCTGAATATCTTGTAAAAGATGGTTTTCTCTATAAAAACTAAAGAAAAGTCCTGTAAATTCTATAAAATTAATGTATTTCTGTCCATCGATCTTGTGAAAATGGGATTTCTCTGTTAGAAAACCAAGTAAAAATCCAAAAAATCGTGTGAAAATGGGATTTATCAGTCAGAAAATCAAGGAAAACGCCTGAAAATAGGGTTTCTTAGCCTAAAAAAGGAAAACTCTTGATTCCAAAAGATATTACTCTCGGCTGGCAAAAAAAAAAAACCTCCTGAAAATCTAGTTTCTAGGCTTCTATGTCAAAACCTGCAAAAAACGCCCGAAAATCCTAAAAATGGTGTTCCCCTGTCTAAAGACCGAGGAAAACTCCCGAAAATATTGTAAAAGTCGTTTTTCTCCATCAAAAACCCAAAAAGCTCCCAAAAGCTCTTTTTAAAATTTCTTAAAAAATCAAGGAAAGGTCCTGTAAATTCTATAAAATTAGGGTTTCTCTGTCAGAAAACCGAGAGGAAAACTACCAAAAAAACCTGTAAAACTTAATTTCTCTGTCTAAAAACTAAGAAATATTTCTGGAAAGCCCGTCAAAAAACTGAGGGAAGCTTCCAAAAGTTGTCTTGAAGTTGGGTTTCGGGTGAAAACTCTCATACTCCTTAATATTAGGTGTACAAAATGAAACTCGGCTAAAATCTACAAAATTCAAATTTACCCTGTGGCTGAGTTTCATTTTTTACACCTAATAAATAAAAATTGTAGGAAATTTAATTTTCTATAAATTTGTATTTAATTATTTTTTTCTAGGATGCACCATTTTCGGAAAATAATTTTTTAAAATAAATTAATCTTGAAAACAGTGCATCCTAGAGAAAAAATGAATAGAATAAAAATTAATGAGAATTGAATTTCCAACAGATTTTATTTAATGCATTTTTTCAATATCTGTAACGGTTTACGATTTACAAGCCTTTAAAAATTCACCTTCTTAATGGTTATACTTCAATAACCTTCTTACACGGAGAAGGTCAACTTTTGATGGGCTTTAACGTCTAAAATGTTTAAAATTTTGAAAAAATGAACTAGTAGGTGTACAAAATGAAACTCGGCTAAAATCTACAAAATTCAAATTTACCCTGTGGCTGAGTTTCATTTTGTACACCTAATAAATACTAAAATGTGGAAAACTTCTCGTTTTCTGAAGATTTATACTTAAGAAACCTTTTTGTTTCGGGTTTCCTCTTCAGTTTACTGTCATTTTTTGATCAAGGAACCCCTGGCAAATGGGACTTTGGGAATCCCTGCCCTAGAAACTCCCATTTTAACGGATTATCTGTTTATATGTTAATTTTTATTCAATTTCTAGATGGCTGGGCCGAAATGCCAAATTATAAGTTTTGGAGCAGGTTTTGATACGTTATACTGGAGGCTAAAAGAGCAAGAATTTACTTTTGATAACTTTACCGAAATTGACTTCCCGACTGTCACAGCGAGAAAATGTTATGCGATTAAACGCAGTAAAGCGTTGCTAGATGGACTCGGTGTTTCTGGTATTTAAAAAGTTTTTTTAGAAACATAAAAATTTAAAAATTTCAGACGGAGAAGTAAAATTGAGCTCGACCGAATTGCATGGAGGGAACTACCATTTAGTGGGAGCGGATTTACGTAACTTGACCGAAGTCGCCGCTAAATTAAAAGAGTCCGAAATAAACTTTCAACTTCCGACGCTTTTTCTCGCTGAGTGTGTTCTAGTCTACATAGAGTCGACTTCCGTTTCAAACCTTCTTTCTTGGATAGTCGCCCTTTTTCCATCTGCGCTCTTCGTCAATTATGAACAAGTATTCAAATTAATTTACAGTTGATATTGGATTACCCTCATTTATGGGTTTTTGGGTTCTTTGACCTTTACCTTGATGTGCCACCATTGTTATCCGATTCTACCAAAATTTTCATAGAATCGAACATTAACTCTCCCTAAAAAGACGTTATTGACTTACCCTCCATGCAGTGTTGGGCGTAATTGTTATCGCAAGTTTCTTAATTACGTTTACGATTACATTCGCATTTGTATTTTTTCTGCGATTACGATCGTAATCGCATTTTTTTACGATTACAACCGTAATCGTATTTTTTTCTGCGATAATCGCAGTTTTGTTCAGCGATTATGAGCGTAATCGTATTTTTGTTAGCGTTTACGGTTCATATATGACATTTTTACTGAGATTACCTGATGTCATATATGAGGAGTAAACGCTAACGAAAATACGATTACGGCCGTAATCGCTGAACAAAAAAGCGATTACGATTGTAAAAAAAAAAAACGATTATAATGGTAATCGCTGAACAAAAAAGCGATTACGATTGTAAAAAAAAAAAAAATACGATTATAATGGTAATCGCAGAAAAAAAATACAATTACGATTGTAATCGCAGAAAAAATACGATTACGGTTGTAATCGTTAAAAAAATGCGATTACAATCGTAATCGCCGAAAAAAAAAAATACAAATACGATTGTAATTGTAATCGGTAATCGTAATTAAGAAACTTGCGATTACAATCGTAATCGTAATTGCGATTACGATTACGCCCAACACTGCCTCCATGTTCAGTTTTTTTGAGAGGGTCTTCCATTATGAAAGTTTTTTCTCTTCCTTCAGTTCCAGTGAAGACTGTCGTTTTTTAACCTTAATACTTAAAAATTCTTTATTTTTAGGTTAATATGTGTGATAGATTCGGTGAAATAATGCTTGAAAATTTAAGAGCCAGAGGCTGCCCTTTGTCTGGGGTTGACGCTTGTCGATCATTAGAAACTCAAACAAAAAGGTATTTAAATGTTATTTTTTAAGAGTTGAAATAGCGAAATTTTGAAGGTTTATTTCAACTAATTGGGACGGCTCGAGAGCGTGGACGATGGTCGACGTATATTCAGCGATCGACCCGAGCGAGAGGCACAGAATCGAAAAAATCGAAATGCTCGACGAGCAGGAACTCCTCACGCAGCTTTTCCAACATTACTGCATCTGCGTCGCCTGGAAAGGTCCTCATTTCGTAAATATAGGCCTTTCAGAATACGACGATTGATTCAACACCGCCCTCTCAAAAATGAGTGATATACTGTTCTAAGTCACTTTTATTTCTCTTTCTCGACTAACGTGCGAGGGGGTCGGTGTTTCACGTTTGCCAGAGATTTTTTTTTTTAATTTCGCGCACAATTTTTCCTCATCACCATGCTTATCAACGAAAATTCCTTTTCTTTTCGTCCATTTTGAACCTTTAAACCCCAGATAAATGTTGTCTCTTCTTGGATATGAGAAGCAAATTGATTAAATGACTCAATGTTTTTTTCTTTTATATTTTGTCCAAGTCTTCCATTAATTTTCAGGTTGTAATATTTATTTTCTAGTCAACTAATTTAAGCAAGTTAGTACTTAATTTATTAAGTTTTTCTTTCATCTAAGCATTTGATTCTCGTATCGCACTCTTTAAAAATTTATATCGTTGAATGTCTAATGTGATTGTAGAATTTATTGTTTTCAATTAAAAAAATGTACCTACCTAATACCATATAATCATAATGAAATTTAAGTGTTGAAAAACTATTTGTTCTTAATTGTTATGTTTTGTGTATTTCTTCAAAAATCTTCATTTTATTATGATCTTTAAGAATAAAAATAAATTCTTCCTATTTTCGAAAATAAAATTTTTTAAATGCCATTTTGTTAGTTGTTTTCCCTAAAGATACTGATTGGTCTCAACCATTGTTGGGCGTAATCGTAATCATAAACTCAAGTTTCTTAATTACGATTACAATTATAATCGTAATTCCGATTACGATTACAATCGTACCTACTCGTTTTTTTTTCTGTGATTACGATTGTAATCGCATTTTTTAACGATTACAATCGTAATCGTATTTTTTTTCTGCGATTACAATCGTAATTGTATTTTTTTCTGCGATTACCATTATAATTGTATTTTTTTTCTGCGATTACGGTCGTAATCGCATTTTTTTCAGCAATTACGGGCGTAATCGTATTTTCTTAATTTAAAAAAAATTGAATATAATACGTCTTAGTTGAAAATTTTTCGCCTTTTCCAATAATACCTACCTGCAAATTCATAATGAAATACATAATTTATATTGACACAACTAAATTTAATTATTAATACCGTCATTGAAAGCAATTTGGTCAGGTAATCTCAGTAAAAATGTCATATACGAGCCGTAAACGCTAACGAAAATACGATTAAGCCCGTAATTGCTGAAAAAAAAATGTGATTACGACTGTAGAAAAATATACGATTACGCCCAACACTGGATTTTTCAGGAGATACTTCAGAAATTTTAAAAACTGCTGTTGGTCCGATTTTCACCAAATTTTACCAAATTATCCTAAGGATACTGATTGGTCTCAACTTAGTCTGCAGTAGTATTTTTGCTGTACCATCAATTTTCAACCAATTTTTACCAAATTTTTGCCTTTTGAATTTTGAACATGAAATTGTCGAGAGAGATTTTTCAGGAGATACTTCAGAAATTTTTATAAGCTGCCGTTGGTCCGATTTTCACCAAATTTTACCAAATTATCCTAAAGATACTGATTGGTCTCAACTTAGTCTGCAGTAGTATTTTTGCTGTACCATCAATTTTCAACCGATTTTTACCAAATTTTTGCCTTTTGAATTTTGAACATGAAATTGTCGAGAGCGATTTTTCAGGAGATACTTCAGACGTTTTAAAAACTGCCGTTGGTCCGATATTCACCAAAATTTACCAAATTATCCTAAGGATACTGATTGGTCTCATCTTAGTCTGCAGTAGTATTTTTGCTGTACCATCAATTTTCAACCGATTTTCACCAAATTTTTGCTTTTTGAATTTTGAACATGAAATTGTCGAGAGCGATTTTTCAGGTGATACTTCAGAAATTTTAAAAACTGCCGTTGGTCCGATTTTCACCAAATTTTACCAAATTATCCTAAAGATACTGATTGGTCTCAACTTAGTCTGCAGTAGTATTTTTGCTGTACCATCAATTTTCAACCGATTTTCACCAAATTTTTGCTTTTTGAATTTTGAACATGAAATTGTCGAGAGCGATTTTTTAGGAGATACTTCAGAAATTTTAAAAACTGCCGTTGGTCCGATTTTCACCAAATTTTACCAAATTATCCTGCATTAGTTTATTCTTAAGAAAGTTCCCGTGAGGGCCAACTCAAGACAGAGAAAAACCCAATTTAAACGAATTGGGTCAGTTTGGATTTTAAATGGAAGAGGGAAAATGTCAGAAATCCGTCCGATTTTTACCAAATTATCCTAAAGATACTGATTGGTCTCAACTTAGTCTGCAGTAGTATTTTTGCTGTACCATCAATTTTCACCAAATTTTTGCTTTTTGAATTTTGAACATGAAATTGTCGAGAGCGATTTTTCAGGAGATACTTCAGAAATTTTAAAAACTGCCGTTGGTCCGATTTTCACCAAATTTTACCAAATTATCCTGCATTAGTTTATTCTTAAGTAATTTTACCGGCCCATTTAGTAAAGGGTAAAACCTTAACCGCCCGTTAAAAAATTTAACCGGCCCGTTAAGTAAAGGGAAAAAAACTTAACCGCGGCGGTAAGTGTTTTCCTCCTCTTAGGGGCCCCGCAGGCTTCAAAAAGATTGATAAACACTGGATTAGAGAGTCACCTAGGAGGCAAATGCTTCGTTTTTTCAGTCTTCGTCTACTTTTCCGTCCGGAAGAACTTGAGGGGCGGTCTGTCGTTCGGGGCTTCTTTGTCAGATGGCAGGCGGATCGGTAAACGGGCGCCTCCCGCCTCCCGCCAACCGCCTCCGGGACTGAGAGCACATGACTTCTCACAGTCATGTCTGATACGGTGTACAGTTCGCCGGCGAAAAGCCGCTCCTCTTCCGCCGGACCGGATTCCGGCTCCGAAGACGAAGAAATCATCCACATTGACCCCGACCTTATAATATTCACTTCATATCTCAAATACCGCGACACCAAAAGGGTAAGGGACAAATCTATAAAAACAGATCCTAAAAATTAAAAAAAAGGTGTCCAAAATTTTTTCATTGCTCCGGTAAAAATCAAAATTATTTAACTACATAAATCCTAAACATTGCCTTTAGGATTTGCATGAAATATGCTTTAGGAAACAACTCGTATGGGCCTTGGAGACCCTTTTTGGGTCTAAAAGACTTCCTTCATTTATCTCAATCCATAATTTAGAATTTGTCCACTGCATCCATTGTTTTTTGCTGCAATTTTGGTCCAATGATAGATCAACTCATTCGCTTTGAAGGTGCATCTTGTTGATTTGAACTGCTCCTTCGAAAATTATTAGGTGTACAAAATGAAACTCGGCAAAAATCTACAAAATTCAAATTTACCCTGTGGCTGAATTTCATTTTGTACACCTAATAAAAAAAAAATTGTAGGAATTTTAATTCTCTATAAATTTGTACTTAATTATTTTTTTCTAGGATGCACCATTTTCGGAAAATAATTTTTTTTAAAAATAAATTTATCTTGAAAACAGTGCGTCCTAGAGAAAAAATAAATAGAATAAAAATTAAAGAGAATTGAATTTCCAACTGATTATATTTAGTGCATTTTTTCAATATCTGTAACGGTTTACGATTTACAAGCCTTTAAAAATTAACCTTCTTAATGGTTATACTTCAATAACCTTCTTACACGGAGAAGGTCAAATTTTGATGGACTTTAACGCCTAAAATGTTCAAAATTTTGAAAAAATGAACTACTAGGTGTACAAAATAAAACTCGGCTAAAATCTACAAAATTCAAATCTACCCTGTGGCTGAGTTTCATTTTGTACGTGTACACCTAATAAATAAAAATTGTAGGAAATTTAATTCTCTATAAATTTGTACTTAATTAATTTTTTCTAGGATGCACCATTTTCGGAAAATAATTTTTTTTAAAAAATTTTATCTTGAAAACAGTGCGTCCTAGAGAAAAAATGAATAGAATAAAAATTAAAGAGAATTAAATTTCCAACCGATTTTATTTAGTGCATTTTTTCAATATCTGTAACGGTTTACGATTTACAAGCCTTTAAAATTTAACCTTCTTAATGGTTATACTTCAATAACCTTCTTTCACGGAGAAGGTCAACTTTTGATGGACTTTAACGCCTAAAATGTTCAAAATTTTGAAAAAATGAACTACTAGGTGTACAAAATGAAACTCGGCTAAAATCTACAAAATTCAAAACCCTGCGGCTGAGTTTCATTTTGTACACCTAATATTTTCAGTGATAAGTTAGAAACGGACAGGATTTCGTCGCTATGTTTGTTATTGATGATTGGGGGAGTATTTTAGTTATAGAATAACTAGGGATTGAGACAAAAAAATGATTTGTCAGCATGAAAAAAAGAAAGAAACAAATACATTTACATCGCACGACACCTTGATAGATCACACCATATAAAGAAGTGCTACATTTGAACCCCCTCGTTCTCAAAAAAACACGAGATATTTGGCTTAGGGAGCACGCGACCATTCGAAGGGTCGAACCCAAAACAATTTTTATTCCTAATCGATTTTTTTGCCTTAAAAAGATCTCAAAGTTTGTGCAGAACTAATGAAGACCGTTGGGTAATTTTCCATCGGGCAATTTTCAGAGGAAATTAATAGGAAGGGGTCGTAATTCACGGTAAAAGAGAGAAAAAAAAGGGAGAGAAAAAAAACTTGGACGGTGTTAAAGGGAAAAGTCCTTAAACGAAGCGTTTTTAAGACTCGATTAGGGTATAAGTGCTCCTTCATGACGATGCACGGCTCACGTTCTAATTGGCCGTACACTGTAGATGGCGATGAAAAATTGTCGATTGGCTGCTTAAAATGAGGCTGAAGTTTTTGTTGTTGGTGATTAGACTGTGTAGCAAAGAATGATCTTTCCCAAAGGATTGTGGCTCACAGGGCCCTTTTGAATCATCACTCATTTGTGCTTTAAAGGTTTGTTTATCGCAGTTCCTAGTTGACGTGGCGATTATGTAATTATAGCTTCAATGGTAATATTTCATTGGTAGAAAATTAGTTTAGGAAGTTCGATGTCGAGTTTCTGCAAGGTTCTTGTTGGTTAATTATAGCATTCCCGAGCTGAAGAAGAACTGCGCGAAAAAGAAGATGAGTAATGTTTTTTTCATGTTTTATACAAATCGGACGTTTTAATTCTACGAGAGGGCTATCTTTGATGCTTGCTTTCCGGGAGCGAAATTATTCGCTTCTTGTTTGCATCCCTATCTGGCGGTGGTGATCTCTCGGCCGGGGCGGCAAGCCTCTCATGCACCGGTTGTGTTTTTACTCCGTGGGCCGTCCCCCGAATCACGATATTACGCCGTTAAATTATCCACAATTACGGCTCGCGTGATACACTAGCCACCGACCGGGGTAATAACTTGCTTCGAACGCTTCCAACGATTCACCCATCGCCTCCCTGTTTGATCTCCACTGTCGAAAACTCTTCCCAGATGGAATTTCTCCATGAGATGTTATTGTATTACCTCCTTTCTTTAACCAAGGATTTAAGAAAGGAAGTCAAAGGAACGTTTAGAAACTCGGGCCTTATAAAGATATTGTGGATGCAACGGGAAGTTCAAGACGGTGCGTATAAGGCAACCTCACAGTTGACCACAGTTCTCCACAAGATAGAGCCACTTTCGCTACCTAATTATTGGATATTATTACTTCTCGAAAACTTATGATATTAGGTGTACAAAATGAAACTCAGCCACAGGGTTTTGAATTTTGTAGATTTTAGCCGAGTTTCATTTTATTCACCTAGTAGTTCATTTTTTCAAAATTTTAAACATTTTAGGCGTTAAAGTCCATCAAAAGTTGACCTTCTCCGTGTATGAAGGTTATTGAAGTATAACCATTAAGAAGGTTAATTTAAAAAAGGCTTGTAAATCGTAAACCGTCACAGATATTGAAAAAATGCACTAAATAAAATCTGTTGGAAATTTAATTCTCTTAAGTTTTTATTCTATTCATTTTTTCTCTAGGACGCACTGTTTTCAAGATAAATTTATTTAAAAAAAATTTTTTTTCCGAAAATGGTGCATCCTAGAAAAAAATAATTAAGTGCAAAATAGAGAATTAAATTTCCTACAAGTTTTATTTATTAGGTGTACAAAATGAAACTCAGCCACAGGGTAAATTTGAATTTTGTCGATTTTAGCCGAGTTTATTTTGTACACCTAGTAGTTCATTTTTTCAAAATTTTGAACATTTTAGGCGTTAAAGTCCATCAAAAGCTGACCTTCTCCGTGTAAGAAGGTTATTGAAATATAACCATTAAGAAGGTTAATTTTTAAAGGCTTGTAAATCGTAAACCGTTACAGATATTGAAAAAATGCACTAAATAAAATCTGTTGGAAATTTAATTCTCTGTAATTTTTATTCTATTCATTTTTTATCTAGAACGCACTGTTTTCAAGATAAAATTTAAAAAAAAAAATTATTTTCCGAAAATGGTGCATCCTAGAAAAAATAATTAAGTGCAAATTTATAGAAAATTAAATTTCCTACAATTTTTATTTATTTGGTGTACAAAATGAAACTCAGCCACAGGGTAAATTTGAATTTTGTAGATTTTAGCCGTGTTTCATTTTGTACACCTAATAATTGGGAGAAATTTGGGCTGTTGAAGTTCGTATGATCTGGCTGGGCGAAGAATTTAATTTCTGTTTACCTTGAAGCTGCACTCCGTATGTTAGTTTTTTAATTGTTTCTTTAAATCCTTATATTGTCTCTTTTTGTTTGAAGAAAGGGGGCAGAAAAGGAGAAGTAAGTTGTCAGTAGGTTTCAGATGGATCGGAAAAGATTTAGTGAATTTATTTAGTTACAAGTCATTAGGCCCAAGTTTCTCTCTCAGGATTGCTTTTTCAACTTCCCCGATCGTTTGAAAAATGGCGACAACCCTTTTATTAAATAGGATTTTAACAACTATTTCACGTTTTTGTTTCTCACTCTTCCTCCGAACTCATAAAGGCTTGATGTTTCACGGGCGAACAGTCGCGGAGAACATTGTCGGCCGTGTGCGAGGGCCTGCGTTTGATTTGAACAAGTGATTCCCATGCGAGAAGGGGGCGATAGTGTGGCCAACTCTCGTAAAACAATGTATCCCTGCCAGTGACACTCAATATGTCAGTAACCCCTTCAGTACACCTATTGTCCTCTCTTTTTTTAGATAAACTTTTATCTTTTTTGTATGGGTTAAATCGGACTTCTGAAAAAAAAGTTGTAAGTTGGTACGCTGCGTAGGAAGGTAAAGGGTTAAGTGTTTAATCAGACGATAAACCTACCGTTTGCTGGCAAATTCAGCGTTAATAATACCACCATGTCACCCCCCACTGAGAAGCGTTCGTTTTATTAATCTACAAACATTCGGTGGTTTAGAGCTCCTTTAAAAAATTGATGTTTATTCAGCACAATCGGAGAAATCGATTACCTTTGTCAAGACTATAAATTCACAGTCGATATCTCCAAGATAAATGTTTATACGCTTGGGAATTGCAAAATATGGATTATCTGGTCCCCTATGTGATTAACCACGTAAACGTTTTTAACTTCCTTAAAGAAGTTATTGCGATACCCTCGACGTCGGGTTTTTGGGGAAGGGTCTTTTAGACCCCGGAGGGTAAAATCGAATATTGATCTTTACCGATCTCAACTTTGTCTGTGGTTCCGGCCGGCCGTCCATAGCATTTTTCCGGAACACTTTACGGCCACAGTTTTTAACCGATTTTCACCAAATTTTCACAAAATCTTCTTTAGTCGGAGAAGAAGTATGTAACGAGGGCGATTTTTGAATTTCGAAAAAATGGCGGAGATATGTCTGTTTGAAATTTTTAAAAAATTCGCTGCGGCCGAACCGTCAATCCGATTTTCACCAATTACTCCTTATATTTTTTAAGAATTTTTGGTGTAAAAAAATTGCCACTTTTTAATTATCATTTTTTTTAGTAGGGAGAAATTTTATACTTCTACCCATTACGAGAGGCACATCCCTAGGCCAAAGAGCCCATTATTTCTACCTTGGCACTTAAAAAAAATTTCAAAAAAAAAAAAAAGAAAGAAAGAAAGAAAAAAGAAAAAGGAAAACCCGGAAAATTTAAAAAAAAAAAAAATTAGAAATTTTTTCGAAAAAAAAAACTAATAAAAATTTTTCGAAAAAAAACTCGGAAAATTTTTGGGAAAAAAACAAAACTCGGACAATTTTTCAAAAATAAACTTAGAAAATGTTTCGAAAAAACAAACTTGGGAAATTCTCCTTTATACTTTCCCTCCCTTATTCTACATCCCCTTCCGTTATACTTTCGTTCCCTTATACTTCCCCCTCCGTTATACTTCACCCTCTGTTATACTACCCCTCACTTAAACTTCCCCCTCCCATATACTTCCCCTTCCGTTATACTTTCGTTCCCATATACTTCCCACTCCGTTATACTTCCCCTCCCATAACTTCCCCCTACGTTTTACTTCCCCTACCTTATACTTCCCCCTCTTTAAGAAAGTTTTCGTTGGAAGCTCTTCAAACCAGTACTTCTTTAAAGAAAAAATTTAAAGGTTTCCTTTAGATTTCACCCTTTGTTTAGTTTACAGGGCTAGAAAAAGAGTTGTTTATGCTGTAAGATTAAAAGAAAGTTTCCGTGAGATCCTTTTTTTGGGGGGAATGAGTAAGGGGACATCCAGGGTTGATTCACTCAGCATAATGATGATCTCACAAGGACAAGAAAATCCCTTTTCCTTCTTTTTTTTTCTATTCTAGATTAACAAAAATCGTAAATATCCTCCCCTTATCGTTTTCCCCCGTCGGCCAATTAGAAGCCATCGGCGAGGAAAGCAAGGATTTAAGACTGGAAAGCTGTAACAAGCAATGGCCCGTATTATGAACGTCTTAGCCCGTGCGCAATTAATTTTTAATCAAAAAAACATTTTCCAAGATAAACACGAGGAGGGTGAAAAAAGATAAATAGACTCCACACACGGTAATTAGTCAACATGTTTCTCTGATTGTTGGAGTCACGTCAGCTCTGATTAATTAAATCAATGGGAGCAGCTGTTAGGGACCGTTCACGAAACCAACCTTTATTTAAAAAAAAAAAGTTTCGTCCGCCAAACTTTGAAAATCGTTTACGCAAAAGCGGAAATATGTACAAAATGTAACTCAGCCACAGGGTAAATTTGAATTTTGTAGATTTTAGCCGAGTTTCATTTTGTACACCTAGTAGTTCATTTTTTCAAAATTTTAAACATTTTAGGCGTTAAAGTCCATCAAAAGTTGACCTTCTCCGTGTAAGGAGGTTATTGAAGTATAACCATTAAGAAGGTTAATTTTTAAAGGCTTGTAAATCGTAAACCGTTACAGATATTGAAAAAATGTACTAAATAAAATCAGTTGGAAATTCAATTCTCTTTAATTTTTATTCTATTCATTTTTTCTCTAGGACGCACTGTTTTCAAGAAAAATTTATTTTTAAAAAAAATTATTTTCCGAAAATGGTGCATCCTAGAAAAAAATAATTAAGTACAAATTTATAGAGAATTAAATTTCCTACAATTTTTATGTGGTGTACAAAATGAAACTCAGCCACAATTTGAATTTTGTAGATTTTAGCCGAGTTTCAGTACACCTAGTAGTTCATTTTTTCAAAATTTTTAACATTTTATGCGTTAAAGTCCATCAAAAGTTGACCTTCTTCGTGTAAGAAGGTTATTGAAGTATAACCATTAAGAAGGTTAATTTTTAAAGGCTTGTAAATCGTAAACCGTTACAGATATTGAAAAAATGCACTAAATAAAATCTGTTGGAAATTTAATTCTCTTTCATTTTTATTCTATTCATTTTTTCTCTAAGACGCACTGTTTTCAAGATAAATTTATTTAAAAAAAAATTATTTTCCGAAAATGGTGCATCCTAGAAAAAATTAATTAAGTACAAATTTATAGAAAATTAAATTTCCTACAATTTTTATTTATTAGGTGTACAAAATGAAACTCAGCCACAGGGTAAATTTGAATTTTGTAGATTTTAGCCGAGTTTCATTTTGTACACATAATAGCTTAAGCGGAAATAGCAAAAGTGGCTTAAAAATCTTGTAATCTGAATACATCTCTCATTTTTTTCCAGTGGAAGACGAGATACGGAGTACTGACAAAAATCTCTCCAGCAGCAGGTAAGTCATCTTTTCTTCTTCTTTTTTGTTGTTTAATTCTTGAAAGGTTTTTATTTTATTGTCCTCCAACATGCTTTATGACTGAGATAATCCATTGAGTTATGTTCTAGACTTATGGAGCAAAAAATAAAATAAACCTTTCCGAAATAAAAAGCCGCTCTAGGGAATGCAACATTTTTCCACCCTTTCCGACAGGGATTTCCGTATTCCCGAGATAATTTGCCGATCCCCGGTTAAATATCCGAGGGTCCCTTTTGTAATTAAAGGAGTTTGCCCTTCTCATTACCCGCACTTTCCCTTGCGGGGAAGCTCCGGGAATATTTCATTGTCCGAATGTCCAAATATTAAGGAAAGGGGTTTTATCGATTCTTAAATTAAAACGTGATGGCGGGAGGCTCTTGAAGAAACGCTGATTCTTCATTGTATTGCCGTGACAGTAGTTAACAGGAGCGAGTGGATCAGCCGCCTTTTCTCTCCCTCCACGTCGGGCAATTAGCCCGCCTGTTCCTAACTCAAAAGCGTGACGACTAACAATACCTTCACCGCTGTACTGTCGATGGGGGGTGGCTGGGCGAGGGGGCTAAAACGACGGTTTTATCACTTCATCTTCCTATCTTCACATCTGTACACTAAATCATCGCAAAAAGGGTCTTAAGGAGTTGAAAATAATTAATTCTCTGCTTTCTGAAGCAAAAAGATTTCTCTTAAAAAATTCTAACATTATGAAACTTAACAAGAATTTCTTCATTTACTTTATAAGTTCGAAACCGTGTTGGGCGTAATCGTAATCGTAATTCCGATTACGATTACAATCGTATTCGTATTTTTTTCTGCGATTACGGTCGTAATCGCATTTTTCTAAAAATGTCATATACGAGCCGTAAAAGCTAACGATTACGCCCGTAATTGCTGAAAAAAAATGCGCGTAATCGCGAAAAAAAAACTTAAAAAATTTTTCGAAAAAACAAACTTGGAAAATTCTCCTTCATACTTTCCCTCCCTTATACATCCCCTTCCGTTATACTTCGTTCCCAAATACTTCCCCATCTGTTATACTACCCCTCCCTTAAACTTCCCCCTCCCATATACTTCCCCTCACTTATACTTCCCCCTCCTATATACTTCCCACTCCGTTATACTTCCCCTCCCATAACTTCCCCCTACGTTTTACTTCCCCTCCGTTATACTTCCCCCTCCTATATAGATACTTCTCTTTAGGGAAGTTTTCGTTGGAAGCTCTTCAAACCAGTACTTTTTTTAGTGTAAAAAGAAAGAAAGAATTAGGCCCTAGAAAAAAATGGTGAAATTAGTAAAAACACCGTAAAAAAATATTAAAATGTATTGTTATATGAGGGTTTATAAGCTATTTTGATGATGAAATATTAAGAAAATTTTCGCGGTTATAGCGAGTAGATGGATTTAAAGTAATGAAGTGCCCTTGTAAATCCTGGAAAGAGACGAGCTTAAAGCTTTCTTCACCCCTTTCCACCTCCTCAAACCTTTCGTCTCAATTACGCCTTTGGTATAAAGAACGTGGGCTTAAATTTTAAACCCCTTTTCCGTTGATAAATTCCCACCGTCGTAAATTTATCGTCGAGATTTAAAACCAAGAGCGAAAAATTATTGTGGATTTATAATAGGCGGACTTTTTGTTTTGTCCCTTGACATTCTTACCTCGGAAGGGGGAGACGAATCAAATCCCAATGGATGCGTTTGCCATCAAGTGATGGATGGGGTCTGCGAGAAGGCATTGTTTTTAACGGCCTCAACCCCTTTTCGTGACTAATGGCAAAACGCCTATTTTAGACTTTATTACAAGTGGATTTTTTTTTAGAGAGGAAAAATATATGCGAATATGCAGCTTCCCACAGGTACTCCCTCGAGATCGATCCCGTTATGCGGCGAGATAAATAATAATCAGCTCACGCAACCCGCCCCCTGGCACCGGCCGAAACTTATGATTTAACAGCGCTGAGAGGGTGGGGAAAAAAACGCCGATCCCTTATTTTACTAACCCTCTTCAAAATTTATACCCTATTTTAGTATTTGCCCTCTTGATTTGACATAATGGGATATTTATTTAAAAATTCGCTCGCTTATATTGGCCTTTTGGCAAAAATTAAAGTGCACATGTCGACCTCAAACAATAGATACTTATTCCCCCTTCTAGAGGTTCTATTGTAAAATGAACAATAGCCATCAGCTTTAATGCTGAATAAAGTTGTAAAATATTTTTTCCTTTAAGAAAAGAAATAAAAAAGCTGTTAATGACGAAAATGTCCATGCTTGCCAAACGAGTATTGATATTCTCAACCTTCTACACCGTAGTGCCGTGTTATGATGCCATTAGACAAGTTTTACACGGCCTGCGCGGCAAGATCTAAAAACAAACTTAAATCCACGATAAAAATAACATAAAACTGACACGGAAATTTTAAAATCTGAGCATTTTAACCGTTTTTTCAGGAGAAAATGTCCCCATAAATCTTCCTTCTAACTTTCACGCTATACTCTACGTAGAATTTAGTTTTTTGGATATCTAGATTTCGGGGAGATCATTGAGAATGGGTTTCAAACCAGTGTTGGGCAAGGGTAGAAGTACAAAATTTCTCCCTACTAAAAAAAATGATCATTAAAAAGTGGCAATTTTTTTACACCAAAAATTCTTAAAAAATATAAGGAGTAATTGGTGAAAATTTGGTGAAAATCGGACCGACGGTTCGGCCGCAGCGAATTTTTTAAAATTTCAAACAGACATATCTCCGCCATTTTTTCGAAATTCAAAAATCCCCCTCGTCATATTCTTCTTCACCGGCTAAAGAAATTTGTGTGAAAATTTGGTGAAAATCGGATGAAAACTGTGGCAGTAAAGTGTTCCGGAAAAAAAATTTTTCCGGAAAAAAATGCTACGGCCGGCCGGAACCACAGACAAAGTTGAGAACCGTAAAGATCAATATTCGATTTGACCCTCCGGACCCCGGAAGACCCCTCCCCAAAAACCCGACGTGGAGGGTATCACAATAGAGAGTTTCAGGGAATCGTAATTCCGAGTCCCGACTCCGACTCGCTCAAGGTCATACGACTCGAGCCGCCAGTCGTAATCGTAATACGACCCGACTCGGCTGGGTCGTATACCGGAACGACTCAAATCCCGACTCCGAGTAAACGTAAGGTTATATTTTACGAAGGTTATTTCGTTATCTCTTCTAGTATCGGGTTCATGTTTTTTGTTGTTTTTACGATTTCAAATACAATTTTGTTTATTTTCGGGTTGTTTTTTGTTGTTTTCACGATTCCAAATACAATTTCGTCTATTTTCAGGTCGTTTTTTGTTGTTTTTACGATTTCAAATCCAATATCGTTTAGTTTCGGTTTGTTTTTTGTTGTTTTCACAATTCAAATCCAACGAGGAGCCCTGGGAGTTTTTTCAACAGCATTGGCTAAAGTCGAAGAAATAAAGGTAGCTAAGTTCGATTCATGAATTTGCTGTAGTGAGAATATTGTGAACTAACTGAGTCGGAACTGAGTCGGAACGACTTCCTGAAACTCTGTTTTATAGCCTCTACGAGAAGACCTTTCCCGTTTGGTGAGTCGGAGTCGGGACTCGGAATTACGATTCCCTGAAACTCTCTAATAACTTCTTTAAGGAAGTTAAAAGGAGAAAAAGAATTTTCTCAATGCATATCTCGGTCGAATAGCAACTGAGAGGTCCTCGGTTCAAATCCCAGTTGTTGGTGTTTTTTTTCTCCTCACTAAATCTTTAATTAAATAGCCCGCTGGAAAAACGTTGCACAACTTTACAGGAGAGAGAGTTTTGTCCAAAAATCAATTTTGTCCAAACCCAAGAGCAACATACAACGTTTTTCCACTAAAACAATGAAAAAACCGGGTTACGTAATCAGCGCTACCTACATGAAACGTTTTTCCACCAAAACAAACCACGATTCCTCCTTCTTGCGCATCTAGCGGTCTGAAAACTAACTATTTGAAGGTTGGATTCGATCATGCACAAAGATGGTTTATCCAAACCTTTTTTCGAAAAAATGCAACGTTTTTCCCGCTGGCTATTTAATTGTCTATAAAACGACGAAAAATAATAAAACAATAAAAACTCTATTTTATTGGCTTAAGATTCATAATTAATCCAACAATCGAAATGGGACAGTCTGGATAAAGATCTGGACAGTTTTTGTTAAGTATCCCTGATTTGTAAGCTCGTGAGTAGACCCATTGATCTTTCGGTTCGTCATCGGATGGAAAATTTTCAGGAAACCTAAAAAAAAAAGAAATATTAAAGTTGTACAAGTTTGAAGGATGAAAAGTTTCATAATCGCGGACCCGACTCACGTCCTTCCCCTTCGCCGACCCTTTTTTTCGAAACCACGTTTATTTCCTTAAATGATCTCCTTGATGAAAGTGTTTTGAATATTTTACAATATTGCGTTTCGATAAAATAGTGGATTTTAGTATAATTGTCACTTACTTAAGTACGACTCTAAATACCTCTGCGAGCATGTTTTCATTAGGTTGGAGTTGTTGAGCTCCCTCACAAATTGCACGTAGAACGCAGCCCTTTCCCGACATCCCGAGTCTGAAACAAGGATCAGGTTCTCTCCGTTACGGCAATTTACAAATTATCCTTCCAATTCCAAACTTAGAAGCAGGTTTATTCCGAAAATTTCCTTTGCCCTATGAGTGACAATGCGTCGACCACTTTGTATTCCCTGGCGTAGGAGCCGGATATATTATCCGGGAGTACATTAGCCATCTCCCCGAGGGCCGTTAATGCGAACGTACAGCCGCAACGGGCCCCTCCTTCTAATAGACCTCGTTATACTAGTGTTTATAATATAATTCCTAAACTGTACAGATGTCTAAATCGTTTAGCTTTTTAAAGAACTATACATGCAAACCTTCATGTTTCTAACTACAACTGAAATTTTTGAACTTTGATGCTATCTAAAACTAAATTATCCAAATATCCTCAGATAAAAAATAAATTTACATAATTGTCCTTTAATTTTTCAAGTTTTCTTACTTATCGAGAATGATTTCTGCTCTGGAATAAACATAGCTTCTTTGCTTTCTGGCCAATCCGAATATCGCGTTTTTGGGATACTCGACGCCCAACGTCATCGAGTTGTTGGGTAGGTCGTATGAAGTTGCGACGGCGACGGCTTCGGAAAAGATGTCCTTGTCATCGGGCGTTATCGCTTTTATAGTCATACAGAAGGCGAACTGAAAATAAATAAAAGAATCAGAAATCGAAAATGCAATATGTTTCTATGCAGCAATACCTGTTTGAATAGCTTAGAAGGGGATATTACAAAAATCTCAACGGCATTTTCCTTGATTTTAAGCCGAATCAACCCGATTTTTGGGCGTTTTTTTTCGGTTTTTTGACCTTAAAATCCCCATTTTACAAGATTTTCCTTGATTTCAAGCCAAAACAACCCGATTTTAGGGCGTTTTTCTCGGTTTTTGACCTTAAAATCCCCATTTTACAAGATTTTCCTTGATTTCACGCCAAAACAACCCGATTTTTGAGCATTTTTCTCGGTTTTTGACCTTAAAATCCCAATTTTACAAGATTTTCCTTGATTTTAAGCCAAAACAACCCGATTTTAGGGCATTTTTCTCGGTTTTTTACCTTAAAATTCCCATTTTACAAGATTTTCCTTAATTTCAAGCCAAAACAACCCGATTTTTGGGCGTTTTTCACGGTTTTTTGACCTTAAAATCCCCATTTTACAAGATTTTCCTTGATTTTAAGCCAAAACAACCCGATTTTTGGGCGTTTTTCTTGGTTTTTTGACCTTAAATCCCCATTTTACAAGATTTGCCTTGATTTTAAGCCAAAACAACCCGATTTTTGGGCGTTTTTCTCGGTTTTTAGACCTTAAAATCCCCATTTTACAAGATTTTCCTTGATTTCAAGCCAAAACAATCCGATTTTTGGGCGTTTTTCTTGATTTTTTGACCTTAAAATCCCCATTTTACCAGATTTTCCTCCATCTTTTGGCTAAGAGAAGCCATTTCTGAGAGCAAGAAACACCCCTTCACCGAGTTGTGGGATTTTCTCGTTTTTGGGCCAAGATCCTCAAGCGTTTTCCTCGTCTATGCTCAAAATTAAAAGGAAATAAAAACTTCATTTTAACAAATTATTACGTTTCAGGGGTTTTTGAGGCTTGAAAGGGAAGAGTACCTATTGGGGGATCTTCTACATTCAAGAAATGATCCGAGGCAAAAAATTGAAAAAAAAAATTTTCGACCTAAAAACTCGTTTTTCTCGCTTATTATTGCGTTTCAGGGGTTTTTGAGGACAAAAAATTGAAAAAAAATTTTTCGACCTAAAAACCCGTTTTTCTCGCTTTTTATTGCGTTTCAGGGGTTTTTGAGGGCAAAAAAATTGAAAAAAAATTTCGACCTAAAAACCCGTTTTTCTCGCTTATTATTGCGTTTCAGGGATTTTTGAGGGCAAAAAAATTGAAAAAAAAAATTTTCGACCTAAAAACCCGTTTTTCTCGCTTATTATTGCGTTTCAGGGGTTTTTGAGGCTTGAAAGGGAAGAGTATCTTCTACTAGGGAAGAGGATCTTCTACATCCAAGAAATAATTTCGAGGCAAAAAAATTGAAAAAAAAATTTCGACCTAAAAACCCGTTGTTCTCGCTTATTATTGCGTTTCAGGGGTTTTTGAGGGCAAAAAAATTGAAAAAAAATTTCGACCTAAAAACCCGTTTTTCTCGCGTATTATTGCGTTTCAGGGATTTTTGAGGGCAAAAAAATTGAAAAAAAATTTTCGACCTAAAAACCCGTTGTTCTCGCGTATTATTGCGTTTCAGGGGTTTTTGAGGCTTGAAAGGGAAGAGTATTGGGGGATCTTCTACATCCAAGAAATAATTTCGAGGCAAAAAAATTGAAAAAAAAAATTTCGACCTAAAAACCCGTTGTTCTCGCTTATTATTGCGTTTCAGGGGTTTTTGAGGCTTGAAACGGAAGAGTATTGGGGGATCTTCTACATGCAAGAAATAATTTCGAGGCAAATTTAAAAAAATTTTTCGACCTAAAAACTCGTTTTTCTCGCTTATTATTGCGTTTCAGGGGTTTTTGAGGGCAAAAAAATTGAAAAAAAATTTCGACCTAAAAACCCGTTTTTCTCGCTTATTATTGCGTTTCAGGGGTTTTTAAGGCTTAAAACGGAAGAGTATTGGGGGATCTTCTACATCCAAGAAATATTTTCGAGGCAAAGAATTTAAAAAAATTTTTCGACCTAAAAACTCGTTTTTCTCGCTTATTATGTATGTATTGCGTTTCAGGGGTTTTTGAGGGCAAAAAATTGAAAAAAAAAAAAATTCGACTTAAAAACCCGTTTTTCTCGCTTATTATTGCGTTTCAGGGGTTTTTCAGGGATCATTTTCTTTATCTTTTAGCCAAGATAATCCCTTGTTTACCCTATTCCAGGGAATTTAAAAGCCAATAATCCGGAATTTTGGGCATTTCTGAGCTTACGCGATTTTTGAATGCATTCTAGACAACTCCTCCGTTTAAGCGTCATTTTGCCAAATTTTCGTCTTTTACCCCTTTTTTTGGTCAAAAGAAGCCCTTTTCTGGGTATTTTAGAAGGCTTTGGGTACTGCAAGACCAACGATATCGACGTTACAAAACTAGGTATATAGAATCTAAAGACCCTTAAACTCAGCTCTAAAAATGTGACAAAGTTGGATATCAGAGTAACAAGGCTAATATCAGAGGCTCGTCAAAAGTTAAGATGGGTTGACCGGAGGGCGAAAACTTATAATTTGTACGCTTTCCCCTTTTGTGAGCGATATTGGCACGTTTCCGATCCATACTGTTGATTGTGTTTGATATCTCCCTGTTTACATGGGTTGATTCAATGGATTAAGACCCAACCTAACAATGCAATCAACGTTGAAATGATCGTACAAATAAAAATGATTGAATAAAAAAAAAAAACTCATTTAAAACTTACGGAAAACGCACTTCCCTCCGGAAAAGTAATATATCGTTTGACCCTCTTCAAACTTATTTCTTCTGCATCTTTCAAAGGAAAAAAACAAACAAAGATGAGAAACCCTAAACTTCTCATATTGAAATGTCCAGATTTTTGAACAGTTTTAAAGATAAAGGACATTCACCTCAAGAAGATGCTAATGGGAAAAAATAGGAATTCATGATAATTAACGCTGCAGGTCTTGTTTAGAGGCTCTTTGATATTTTACTCTTTAAAGTAAAGATGTCGTACTTTAGTCGTGTTTCAACCCTCCATTTTACTCGAGCAATTCCGACGTATAAAAATGTTTTCTCCCCCACGACAATTTACAATAAACTAAACCTTTAGAAAGTTCGACGGTCTTAATACTCTCGGTTAATTTTTAACTCTCCCCCTTCAATTAAACTTTTATGTTAAAGGTTGACGTCGACTCCCGGCCAGAGAAAAACTCTTTATCTTGTCTTAATTGGCTTAGAAAAATTTAAAAAAAAACTTAGACATTTTTTTCGTTAATTTAAAAAAGAGACAAAATTTACGATTTTCTATAAATCGAAAGCCGAGGAAAATTCATTCTATTAGGTGTACAAAATGTACAAAATTCATATTTCCCCTGTGGCTGAGTTTCTTTTTGTGCGCCTAATAAATAAAAATTGTAGGAAATTCAATTCTCTATTTTGTACTTAATTATTTTTTTCTTGGATGCACCATTTTTGGAAAATAATTTTTTTTTAAATAAATTTATCTTGAAAACAGTGCGTCCTAGAGAAAAAATGAATGGAATAAAAATTAAAGAGAATTAAATTCCCAACAGATTTTATTTAGTGCATTTTTTCAATATCTGTAACGGTTTACGATTTACAAGCCTTTAAAAATTAACCTTCTTAATGGTTATACTTCAATAACCTTCTTACACGGAGAAGGTCAACTTTTGATGGACTTTAACGCCTAAAATGTTCAAAGTTTTGAAAAAATGAACTACTAGGTGTACAAAATGAAACTCGGCTAAAATCTACAAAATTCAAATTTACCCTGTGGCTGAGTTTCATTTTGTACACCAAATAAATAAAAATTGTAGGAAATTTAATTCTCTATAAATTTGCACTTAATTATTTTTTTCTAGGATGCACCATTTTCGGAAAACAATTTTTTTTTTAAATAAATTTATCTTGAAAACAGTGCGTCCTAGAGAAAAACTGAATAGAATAAAAATTAAAGAGAATTAAATTTCCAACTGATTTTATTTAGTGCATTTTTTCAATATCTGTAACGGTTTACGATTTACAAGCTTTTAAAAATTAACCTTCTTAATGGCTATACTTCAATAACCTTCTTACACGGAGAAGGTCAACTTTTGATGGACTTTAACGCCTAAAATGTTTAAAATTTTGAAAAAATGAACTACTAGGTGTACAAAATGAAACTCGGCTAAAATCTACAAAATTCAAATTTACTCCGTGGCTGAGTTTTATTTTGTACACCTAAAAATGGAGATTTTCGCGGAAAAAAAAGCAAGAAAACGGCAAAAATCCTGTTTGAAGAGGCTTATTGGACGTAAAACTAAACAAAATGCCTCTCAAAAATGCAAAAAAAATGGAGGGAATTGCCAAAAAAATGCCCAAAAACTAGTAAAAACGAAAATTCTCGGAAGATCGAGAAAACTGAAGAGAAAAAACTGTGGCCGTTAAGTGTTCCGGAAAAAAACACTACGGATGGACGGCCGGGCGGCACCACAGACAAAGTTGAGATCGGTAAAGATTCGATTCGACCCTCCGGGGTCTGAAAGACCCTTCCCCAAAAACCCGACGTGGAGGGTATCACAATAACTTCTTTAAGGAATTTAAAATGGCTAATAATATAGACTATCTTGGCAGGAGAACCTTGGAAAAAAAAATTGAAAATCCTGAACAAAAGTTTTTTCAAGGTTTCGTCGACCAAAATCCGAGGAAAAATCCTAAAAATTGCGTCCCCCAGGACCTAAAAATTTCTTAATCTTGTTTGGCTTAGAGAAATTACAAAAAAAACTAAGAAATTTTTTTTTTCGTTAAATTAAAGGGGGAAAAAGACATTTATGATTTTCTCTTCCTGGTAGAATAACAAATTTTAGGGCATGAGTCTCATATTTACATAAAACGCTGCATTACGGTTGTTTGGTTTGCGGAGCCATCCATAACCTTCCTCCTACATAAACATAATGTAAAAACAGAAGAGAGGGGAAAAAAAGGTAAATACTTAATGTTATTAAATAAACTATTGATTAAAACGTTTTAGAAGGGAGAAAAAATGGGACATTAGCGCAATAAGGCTGCAGGTTAAAGTCCTTTACTGCAGGTCTTCTATATATTTTTTGTAACCGTTTAATTGAATGAAATGAGGGTGTGGATGGCGTGATGTGGTTTGCGGCCCTTACGACCATAAATTGTTAACTCTACTTTAATACGCGCGGGGAGCTACAATTTGTAGGGTCTGAAAAGGGGGGAAGCTAAGGAATAAGAGACGGTGGCGTTTAGTACGAAGTATAAAAATAATTTTTATATTTGAGGTGAATAAAATATTTTTAACTACGAATTTCTCGCAAAAAGAAGGCTAATTTTGATAGATTAGCGTAAAATGAAGTCCGAAAATTCTCCGTGGATGGAAGGTTCAGTCTTGACCTTCCACCATTGGAGACCGGGTTCGATCCCGGGTTGGGAGTTGAGATTTTTGTTTGGAAGTTAAATTCCAAATGAATATTCTTCCACAAAATCCGCGATAAATTGGTTGGCCACTCCTCTGGAGTTGGCCCTGATAGGGCGCCACGGCAATATGGCGAGAGCCTCCGCCTGCCCCCCCCCCCCCCTTAATGGCCCATAAAGCTAGTCCAGAAAAGAAGAAGAATGGATTAACCAATGAGGAAGAAGGCCTCTTGCTCATCGGTTAAACCTATTCTTCTTCTTTAAAGAAAAAAAAGTCCGAAAATTCAGAAATAAGAGGCTTTCTCCGTCGGAAAACCGAGGAAAACGCCATGAAATTATCCTTTTTGAGCAAAAAAACCGAGAAAATGGGGGAGAAAAACCAAAGAATACTTTGGCAAATCCTGTAATAAGGGGAAATCAAAAGCCTAGAAAAATTCCCGTAAATAAAATCGGGCTTACCGCTGTCTTGGCAGGAAAACTTCGGAAAACGCCGAAAAATCCTATAAAAAAAGGGGGAAATTTTTTACCGTAGCCTAATTTTTCCTTTAACCAATTTACAATAATGAAAGTCGACTGTATTTAACAGTTTTCCCGCATCAATCTATTGATCTTTGAAGTTTTTCGGGTAGTAAATAGGGGCCTATCTTTGGGCAAGACGTTAATGAACTCTGGAAGCTTTAGAGGCTTAAAGAAGCTTTGTTCAATTCTGAAAACAAAAGTTATTATACACACCTGACGGGTACTCACATATGCGTGAGTGACGAAGGGAGTGTGAGGGTTGATTGTTTCCCCGCTTTTTTTTTAGCTTCCTTAAAAACGGAATTTTAACTATCCAAACTTTAGGAATATTTCGACCTACTTATTTTGACTTTTATCAAAAAGGATTACGAGACAAAACATTACTGAAGCGGTAACTCCGGAATTGAGGGTACAGGATTTAAGCCTCTTTCGAGTACTTCGGCCAACTGGACTGATTCCCAAGCGCTTAGCCCTTCGAACTCGGCTTTCTCTCAAGGCAAACAAGAGCGCAAGAGTTGTTAAGGATTAAGATCTCTCCGACACTTTCCAGTTACCGTTTAACGTATTGATACAAACATAAAACATGTTTTGTGGAGCCAAATCGCTTTTTAGGTTTAAAAAAATGCGTTTCTCGGCCGATACACAAAGAGAAGACAGAAAGCTCTCTAAATCCCGAAAAAAAGGTCTCTCTAATTCAGAAGGTCGAAAAAAACGGCTAAAAAACATGTTCATCAGGTAGAAAAACGTCCAAAAAGCGTAAAAATGTGTCCCTCTTGCCGAAAGATTGAGAGAAACAATTTAAAAACCGGGAAAATAGCCGATAGACAATGTTAAAAATCCGACTAAAGTGGAGAACACCGTTCAGCATAACGCATTTCACCCTAAAGCAGATGAACATAAAAATCTGCATTTCGACATAAAAAAATCTGTGGTTCACCATAATGCGCTTCGGCATAATGCAATTGAACATAAAGCTCTCAAAAGTTCAAAAAGAGCGTGATGCATTTCAACATTCCGCTATAAACGACATTTTAATAAATGCACGTCGATTTAAAAACAAAGTGCAAGTCACCTTAACGCTTCTGACGATCAATGCCTCTCTTGACATAAAACTGTTTCTGTCGTTTGGGCATAATACATCTCACCATAAAATAGGGGCAGCGAAAGAGCAAGCCTACATTCGCCGTTTAAAACGCGATTATGACGAAACGACAAAAACCTTAAAACTTGACAGTTTATATTTGACCATAATGCGATTCAACATAAAGCATCTGACCATAAACTAGGAAAAACAAGCAGGCAGCCTATGGGATCACTGGGGTTAATTTTTTTCTTCTCGCGAGGATGTGCGAATTGAATTCCGGTAAAAAGTCAAGTTTTAAGGTTTTGTCGTTTCGCCTTTATCGCGTTTTAAACGGCGAAAATAAGATTGATCTTAGGCTGTCCCTAGTTTACGGTGAGATGTATTATGCTCAAATGACAGAAAATGTTTTATGGCGAAACGATAACTTCTTTAAATTGAAAGTTTCCTTTATGTTCAACTGTGTTGTGTTGAAACGACAAGTGTTATATCTCTTCTTTATGGTGAGATGTATTATGTTGAAAAGCATTATGGTGAACGCTTTCGACCATTTTCTTTATGTTGCTGATTTTAACTTCCTTATTTTTATGGTGAGCGGTAACTCGCGAATTCCGCTATTTTATAGTCAAATGCATTATGGCGCACCGCATTATGTTGACACGTACATACTCAAAAGCAGCCGACAACACAGATCGGTATTGCGGGATTGCCTATCTTTTCCAGGTAGTTTTCACAATTAAAACTTGAGGACGATTATTTTAGTAATTTAGAGTCCACGCGTGTTCTCCGCAAGGAGGAAGAGATTAATTGAAAACAGCATTCAGGAGTTTCCAGCAATTAGCTTAAGACTCTGAGATATTAATCTTTGTAAATCTCCTAACCGAATTTCTCAAGAGGCATCATCTCATTCAGCGGAATTTATATCAGACAGAACATCCGAATAATTCCAATAAAAAAAGTATTAATATCGGATTATATTGAATTTCTCATTTTATTGTTATTCGTAATTTTGAGGGTGTTAAAAAATGATTTCTGATGCCTTTTTGTTTGTTTCTTAAGTGAAACGCTTAATATGCGACACGCGGAAGAGTTCTACCAAAAAAAGCGTTCCTAGAGCAGGAAATTGTGATTTTATCTGAGCCCCCTTAATAACCTTCTCAAGTCATTTCCACAACTAAACACTTTTGAGGTTAGTTTCGGAATCGGTAATGATATTAAAGTAAAAATGTTGAATTTTCCGGGTCTATAAACGAGATCCGGGGTAGTTTCTACTCAGGTTCACCCCAGGGGGCACCTTTGGATTTGTCCCCGTCTCCCTCGAGAGTTACATTTCTCTCCGGGCGTCTTCTCCGAGCCAAAGGCCGTTTATCCCTTCCCTCCGCTCATCAAATAGACTAAAACAAACGGAATTAGGCCAAGAAAATCGTTCAGTCACTCAAGAATATTAAGGAAAACGCAACCGGGCAATCAGTAGCCACAGGAGGATAACTTCTTAAAAAATCTATAGAATATAAAAATTTGACTATTTTTTTGAAACTCGCGGTGATTGACATGACGTAATTACCTTTCGCACACGCTCACCTATCACGTGCCTTGGAACTTTCTATTATAAAGTTTGGACCAGTTTTCCCATTAATAGTATATCTAGTAGGAATAAGGTTTTGAACAAACTCGGCTTATACTTTAGAGTAGATAGACAAAAAATAGCAATATCGGAGGTTTAAAAGTTTCAACCCAACAATAAGAAATGATTTTTTTGTTCATTCCCTCGCTGAGTTTTTTTAGAGCAATTTTCTACGTCTCTAGTTTTTTATTTTTAAAAGAAAAAAATATTATAGTACACAATTTCGACATTTTTATATAATAATAATTATTTTTTGACGATTTTAAGGCGAAAGGGGAAACCTGACTTGGAGAGAGACAGTCTTATGAGAAGGAAAGAGATAGAAACTCAAAATTTGCGGCACCTCTCACTCCTAAAAAATGGTCCGATTTTAATTCTGTAAAGTGGAGCGTACTTGTTCTTTCAGTACCAAAGTCTGAATTTTATCAAGAAAATTTTTGAGCACCAGATTTTGAGATTTTGAGTTGAAAATTTTTGTTTTTTAGAAATTTAGAAAAGTCTTCTTTTACATAGAATCAGAAAAAAATACTGAATCCAACGCACTTGGAAAAATTAAAATCGGTTGAAAATTGGCGTAAAGTAGGGACAGCCAAAGATCAAGCCTATTTTCGCCGTTTAACACGCTCCTTAAAACTTGACATTTCACAATAATGCATTTCGCACATCCTCACGAGAGGAAAAAAATTAACCCCCTTGTGATCCCATTGGCCGCCTGCTTGCTTTTCCTAGTTTATGGTCAGATGCTTTTTGTTGAATCACATTATGGTCAAATATAAACTGCCAAGTTTTAAGGTTTTTGTCGTTTTGTCATAATCGCGTTTTAAACGGCGAATGTATTTAACGTATATGTTTCGCTGTCCCTGTTTTATGGTGAGATGTATTATGCCCAAATGACAGAAAATGTTTTATGGCGAAACGCTTTATGTTGAAATTTATTATGCTCAACATTTTTGAACTTTTGAGACCTTTATGTTCAATTGCGTTTCGCCGAAACGTATTATGGTGAACTTACAGATTTTTTATGTCGAAATGTAGATTTTTGCTGCTTTAGGGTGAAATGCGTTATGTTGAACGGTGTTCTCCTTTTTTTCGAAGGTTACATCTGGAGAATGGGAAATATGACGTGCGGGCGTCTCTTTGATTACATTAGGTACACACAAATTACCCCTCAAACCGCCACTTAAGGGCACGAAACTTCGGATAAAGGATAAAAAAAATGAAAATTTTGTTATTTTCTTTTTATCTTATCGGAATTTTCAAACAATAAGTAATCTGAAACAAAGGTTAAAACGGAATTTCCGAAATGCGGAGGTACTAGATTCTCACGGTTTATAAAACTTTTTTTTTTCTTTTCTAATCTGAAAATGAGGGGAGAACACCGTTCAACAAAACGCATTTCACCCTAAAGCAGTTGAACATAAAAAAATCTGCATTTTGACATAAAAAATTTTTAGTTCACTATGATGCGTTTCGGCATAATGCAATTGAACATAAAGCTCTCAAAAGCTCAAAATTTTGAGAAAAATGCATTTCAACACATAGCGTTTCGCCATAAACGACTTTTTCAATAAATGCAAGTCAACAAAACGCTTCTCACCATAAAAGCCTCTCTCACCATAAAACTGTTTCTGTCGTTTGGGCATAATACATCTCACCATAAACAAGGGACGGCGAAGGAGCAACCCAACTTTCGCCGTTTAAAACTCGATTATGGCGAAACGACAAAAACCTTAAAACTTGACCACCATAATGCAATTCAACATATAGCATCGCACCATAAACTAGGAAAAGCAAGTAGGCAGCCAATGGGATGAGCTCGTTTTATGACACAAGGGGATTAATTTTTGCATTATGGTGGTCAAGTTTTAAGGTTTTTCGCCATAATCGAGTTTTAAACGGCGAAAATAAGAATGATCTGTGGCTGTCACTAGTTTATGGTGATATGTATTATGCCCAAACGACAGAAACAGGTTTATGGCGAAACGACAAGTTCAATGAAAGTTTCTTTTATGTTCAACTACGTTGTGTTAAAACTACAAATTTTATGGCGAAACGACAAGTGTTAAATCTCTTCGGTGAAATGTTTTACTAATTTCTTTATGTTAAGTTGCAGATTTTCTATGGAACGCGGTAACTCGCGATTCCTGCTATTTTATGGTCAAATGCATTATGGTGAACCGCATTATGTCGACACGTATACACTCAGAAGAGGACCGTTTGGTTCCGTCTTTTTACTGAATTTCCGGGAAATTTTCTTGATTTTCGTCCAAAAAACCCCATCTTTCTTTCTGGATTTTTGGACTTTTATTTTTTTGGACAAACTTTTCACTGGATTTTCGGCAGTTTTTCCCCGGTTTTTCGTTTAATTACATTTGATGGGTTATTTATTTTTTTTTTAATTTTAGGTGTACAAAATGAAACTCAGCCACAGGGTAAATTTAAATTTTGTAGATTTTAGCCGAGTTTCATTTTGTACACCTAGTAATTCATTTTTTCAAAATTTTGAACATTTTAGGCGTTAAAGTCCATCAAAAGTTGACCTTCTCCCTGTAAGAAGGTTATTGAAGTATAACCATTAAGAAGGTTAATTTTTAAAGGCTTGTAAATCGTAAACCGTTACAGATATTGAAAAAATGCACTAAATAAAATCTGTTGGAAATTTAATTCTCTTTAATTCTTATTCTATTCATTTTTTCTCTAGGACGCACTGTTTTCAAGATAAATTTATTTTAAAAAATAATTATTTTCCGAAAATGGTGCATCCTAGAAAAAAATAATTAAGTGCAAATTTATAGAGAATTAAATTTCCTACAAGTTTTATTTATTGGTGTACAAAATGAAACTCAGCCGCAGGGTAAATTTGAATTTTGTAGATTTTAGCCGAGTTTCATTTTGTACACCAATATTTTGAGTTTTTGAAGAAAAAATTAAACGGTTTGATAAATAATTGAAAGTATTCCACTGAGAAATAAAAGAATGATCAGAATGCTGGTACGTTTTTATACGTTCTGGAACCATTTCACCGTCTCTATCGGTTTTAATTAGGTTCAAGGGAAATACTTTTCCCCAGGAGAGATCTTTGTGGGTAAATAACGAAATTAAATTTTGCCTCCAAGACTAATTGCTTGTGGTCTTGTTTGATGAAATTTTAATTCAGAATCCCTCCGACCACGGGTAGTTTCAACCCCTCTAAATTTTTCCAAATTTTTGTTATTTTTTGAGCTAATGATTAATCTGGAAGAAAAAGCTTTCCAATTTTCTTCGATAAATGTTGATTTCTTTTGATTGGCCAATTTATTTCTAAGACGCTTTTTCCGTAGTAAATTATGTTGGGGTTATATTGACCGCAATAGCCACAAGATGTAGTAAATCAAAGTAGGAATATGTGCTTGACAATTAAATTAATATTATTGGAAAATTAGTTAATGTAGGGGGTTGACGGAAGAGTCGATATTCTCAGAAAATGGGATTATTTGCTTTAGAAGGGTTGAAAAGTCAAACGTGAACATGCTCGATAATGGACGTGATGTGATGGATGCTGACGGATGGGTCCTCCCTAAAGAGCCGTCGTTGGCGTTTAGTTACACCGCAGTTCGTTGTCTTATTTTTCTTTCCATTCCGTTCGTCCATTTATTTTGATTCGAACACGTGCGGACAGGAGAGGAATTCGACACGGCTATCATATCCGTGTGAATGTCAATGTCCGCCGGATTTATGAACGGGGTAGGGGCGGCGGAGGAAGCATGCAATTAATGACCCATTCTGCCAAGTTCAATGTACAAAATACGAGGAGGATTACAATGGGTTATACAAACGTATGACTCATATCTCCATCCACCATTCAACCCTTTGTTACTACTATTCATCTAAATATAAATCCTTGAAACTTATACCACAAGAATCAAGGAAAGCGGACCTAGCGATGTTGCCTTATATAGTTCTTTAAAAGCAATAGCAATAGCCTTTATACAAGGTTTTCTTCCCAAGGCAGCCACCGTCAACCCGAGGCCGTTTTTCCCTCCCTTTTTGGGGACTTCGGGGCATTCTCTAGGGTTTTTCGTCAAATAAACCCCAAACTGGATTCTCAGGAAATCCAGCTTGCAGAAGGCCTCAGGTCCGCCAGTGTAAGCAGTTTGCCCAGATGTACCTTCTGTTATCTTCAGCTTTTGGTCCACAAAATCCCTCTTTTTAGAGGATTTTAGGACGTTCTTGTTGCGATTTATGGACGGTTTTTTGCTGTAGGACTTTTGGAGTGACTTTTTTGGATTTACCAAAGTTGACTGTAAATCAAAATAAGCATGAAACGCTAGTTTGTAACAGTTTTCGCTTTTTAAAAGCATTTATTTTAATCTTTCTTTCTTATCAACTCTGCTATTACATCCTTATGTTGTGTACACACGCGTTTGTCCCTCCCCTTGAAATTAATTACAATTTTCGCGTTAAGTGCTGGAATTTTAAGACCTTTTTTTTCTTGTCCACGTTCACCGGCCAAACCCCTTGAGGGGGATGACATAACTCTTTAGCCGAACAGGACCTCCTCCCACTTGGGAAGTCGCTTTGGCCTTCTGCCCATCTCGGTCAAATTCAATTCCTTCAACAACCCTTAAAAACGTCGGTTTTCGGGGTCGGAGTTTAATTAAAATTCTTAAAATGGAATCCTCGATTTTCAATTCTGTTTTCTAAATCGGCGGAGGTGAGAAAGGGAAAAATTATAGGATTTCCTCAAGGTCTCCTTCTTTTTCCCATTCAGCCTTTTAACAAATTGCCCCGATTTAATAAAATTCGACCACGCCTTAGATTTATCTCCGCGTCCTGTTTTCCTCTCTCATGCTTTGGTGAATATCGTGCTGTTTTTCTCACTTCAAGATTATAATTTCTTTTCGTAGATTCTAAAACAGAAATTGCCGATTTTAGTGGTTTCTACCTTCAGGGAATCGTAATTTGCCGTTAGATACGACTCACCCAAGGTCTGAATCGTACGATCCGACTGAGCTGAGTCGTATACGTGAAAGACTCACTTCCCGAATCTGAGTAAACGTGAGGTTATATTTTACGAAGGTTATTTTGGTATCTTGTTTAGTTTCGGGTTCGGAAATCAACTAGTTTCGCAACAAATTGGCTAAAATCGAAGAAGGAATTCCGTACATTTTAGAAGGGTTTTGGAAGTTAAAATTTAAAAACTATCAAGGAAACTTTATACTCTGTTAAAATTGGCGGCAACGTTTTGGCGATTAGATTATTTTATGTGCTGTTATAGACTTTAACAGGGTTGTTGCGATACTTCCGATATATCGGAATATCGATATTTTCCTTCCGATATTTTCGATATTTGTACCGATATTTTTCTTCCGATATATCGGTTCATCCGATATTTTCCTTCCGATATATCGGTTCATCCGATATTTTCCTTCCGATATATCGGTTCATCCGATATTTTCCTTCTGAAATATCGGTTCATACGATATTTTCCTTCTGAAATATCGGTTCATCCGATATTTTCCTTCCGATATTTTATCCGATACGATATTCCTTACCGATATATCGCGATATATTTTTACGATATGAATCCGAAAGAAAAATGGGGCAACACACGGATAACTGTTAACATCCGATGCGATATATCACGATATTTCGGAACTATCGCGATATTCTCCTTCCAATAATTGCGATACTTTCCTTCCGATATATCGGTTCATCCGATATTTTTGAAAAATATTTTCGGAATTATCGCGATATTCTCCTTCCGATATTTGCGATATTTTCCTTCCGATATATCGGTTCATCCGATATTTTCCTTCCAATATATCGGTTCATCCGATATTTTACTTCCGATATATTGGTTCATCCGATATTTTACTTCCGATATATTGGTTCATCCGATATTTTACTTCCGATATATCGGTTCATCCGATATTTTCCTTCCGATATTTTATCCGATACGATATTCCTTACCGATATATCGCGATATATTTTTACGATATGAATCCAAAAGAAAAATGGGGCAACACACGGATAACCGTTAACATCCGATGCGATATATCACGATATTTCGGAATTATCGCGATATTCTCCTTCCGATAATTGTGATACTTTCCTTCCGATATATCGGTTCATCCGATATTTTCCTTGCGATATTTTTGAAAAATATTTTCGGAATTATCGCGATATTCTCCTTCCGATATTTGCGATACTTACCTTACGATATATCGGTTCATCCGATATTTTCCTTGCGATATTTTTGAAAAATATTTTCGGAATTATCGCGATATTCTCCTTCCGATAATTGTGATACTTTCCTTCCGATATATCGGTTCATCCGAGATTTTCTTTGCGATATTTTTGAAAAATATTTTCGGAATTATCGCGATATTCTCCTTCCGATATTTGCGATTCTTTCCTTCCGATATATCTGTTCATCCGATATTTTCCTTCCGATATTTTTGAAAATATTTTCGGAATTATCGCGATATTCTCCTTCCGATATTTGCGATATTTTCCTTCCGATATATCGGTTCATTCGATATTTTCCTTCCGATATATCGGTTCATTCGATATTTTTGAAAAACATTTTCGGAATTATCGCGATATTCTTCTTCCGATATATCGGTTCATCCGATATTTTCCTTCCGATATATCGGTTCATCCGATATTTTCCTTCCGATATTTTGTCCGATACGATATTCCTTACCGATATATCGCGATATATTTTTACGATATGAATCCGAAAGAAAAATGGGGCAACAGACGGATAACTGTTAACATCCGATGCGATATATCACGATATTTCGGAATTATCGCGATTTTCTCCTTCCGATAATTGCGATACTTTCCTTCCGATATATCGGTTCATCCGTTATTTTTGAAAAATATTTTCCTAATTATCGCGATATTCTCCTTCCGATATTTGCGATATTTTCCTTCCGATATATCGGATCATCCGGTATTTTCCTTTCGATATATCGGTTCATCCGATATTTTCCTTCCGATATATCGGTTCATTCGATATTTTCCTTCCGATATATCGGTTCATTCGATATTTTTGAAAAACATTTTCGGAATTATCGCGATATTCTTCTTCCGATATATCGGTTCATCCGATATTTTCCTTTCGATATATCGCTTCATCCGATATTTTCCTTTCGATATATCGCTTCATCCGATATTTTACTTCCGATATATCGGTTCATTCGGTATTTTTGAAAAACATTTTCGGAATTATCGCGATATTCTTCTTCCGATATATCGGTTCATCCGATATTTTCCTTCCGATATATCGGTTCATCCGATATTTTTGAAAAATCGAATCAACCCTAGTTATAGTTAATCAGAAAAACCATGTTTCGAATCATGAATTTGCTCTAGTGAGAACATTGTGAACTAACTGAGTGGGAACGACTCCCTGAAACTGGGTTATAAAGTACGAAAAGACCTTTCCCGTTTTCTGAGTCGTATACGGGAAGGGCAAATTACGATTCGATGAAACTTTCTAATTATCTTCGGCTTTAGTTAAGGGTCTTAAATACAATTTATTAAAGAAATTCGTGAATTTTTTTTTTCAAAATTTTTCTAAAACGCAATTTTTTTCAATATTAGGGATAAAAACACGTTAAAATGCTCTACTTCTATGTATCCGTCGGGGATAGCACACATAAATTATGAGTAATTTAAAAAATTAAATACGTTTAATGCGGTTTTTCGGAGGCCATTAAGCACAACCTGGTCCTAACAAGGGGAAGATCTTAAATCCTCTTTTTCCCCTTCCGACGAAATTTTCACGTGTTAAACAATGAATAATACCGTCCAATCATATTTTGAACATAAATAAACTTCTATTATCCTAATTAATAACTCCCGACCCTTTTCTCTCCTTAATTAAAACAAAGGGAGCGGAAAAATCAAACGGAAGAGGCGAACCCTTCTTTTTTCCCCCGGTAAAACAAAAGTCAAACATTTTTACAAGGCAATTATTCTTTTTTTTAAACAATGTCTTTTCTCTTTAAATAATAAAAACCAACAACGCCATCAATTTTTTTAACGTAATCTATACGATCGATAAGTAGGAGAACCAAATTAAAAAGAAAATGGCTTCTATAAAAATGAATCCACTAAATAACCTAAATTGGTAAATGAAAAACTCGATTTCATATTTAAATGCAAATTAAACTCCGTTGAATTAATTAAAAAAAAGAAAACGATAGTTTTTACAGCAAACCGGAGGTTTAAATTAAAGCGAATTTTTCAACGATTTTTATTTTAAATTTTATTATATAAAAGTCTTAATAAATTTGTAATTTGAATGGACAGGATTAATAATGGGTAAATGAACTCAGGCGGAAATTTCGCTTGCGATGATGCACGAATATGGCAAAACGCTGATTTTACACTTCAGTTAAAATTTAAAAATCTAATTATAATTAATAAAGTTAAAGAAGTTATTGTGATACCCTCTAAGGTACCCTGGAAAAGGGTCTTCCAGACCCCATAGAGGAAAACTTGCCGATCATGAGGTTGTCTGTAGTGCCGGCCGTCAGTCCGTCCGTCGCAAATTTCATTCGGGAGTCACGGCAGTTTTCATCCGATTTTCACAGGTTCTTTCTTTTGTACTTAGTAACTTGAATAAATATCAAGAATTTTTTAGAAATTCGCACAAATGGCAGTGATATGTCTGTCTAAAGTTCAAAATCGGCCGGCTTTTTTTTCCACAATTTTTATCCAATTTTCACCAAAATTTAATACGACCTTTCTTTTGTAGTTTTCTGGAAACTAACCATTTTTGAATTTCGAAAAAATGGCGGAAATATGTCTGTTTGAAATTTTAAAAACTGCTCTGCGGCTGAACCGTCTTTCCGATTTTCACCAAATTTTCACCAAGTACTTGTGTTTTTCAAGAATTTTTGAAGGAAAAAAAAACGAGAAATTTTTAAATTTTTTTTTTTATATAAATAGTACCTAGGGAGAAATGGGATACTTTTAGCAGGGGCGAGATCGACATCCCTCTGACGGCTCATTATTTCTTCCTTCATACTTGAAAAAGTTACACAAAAAAAAAATCGGAAAATCTTTTAAAAAAATTTGGAAAATTAAAATAAAAATTAAAAAAACTTCAATTTTTCAAAAAAAAATTTTTTTTTTTTCAAATTTACTTGGAACAAAAAATATTTTGCAAAAAAAAATTTTTTTTGTCAAATTCGCCTGAAATAATAAAACTTAGAAAAAAATTTCATAAGATGAAAAAATGACTAACTTGAAATTATACTTCCTCTCCTTTGTACTCCCCTCCTTAAAATTACCATCCTATACACTTACCCTCTTAAATACATCCCCCTACTTGATACTTCCCCCTCCTTTATACTTCCCCTCTTTAATACTTCCCCTCCTTTATTGTTCCTTCTCTTTGAGGAAGTTTTCTTTGGAAGCTCTTCAAACTAGTACTTTTTTTTTTCAATTGTAGAGACTGAGAATTGGGTGCGCATGAGCCCTGTCGTTCTTAAAACCTAGAAAAATTCCCCCTAATCCTAGGAACAAAAAAGTATCTAGAAAAAATAATAAATAGAAAAAATAAGGAATAATCTAGAAAAAAACTTCTGAATGCCCCTGAAATTTTTTTTTCTCATACAAAAATCTTAAAAAAGGGGAGTTAAAAGCGAAAAGAGGAAATATCGTTCGAATATTCAACAAGTTGTAGGTACGTGACCCAAAAAAAGTAAATCTGCCGTGACTCGAAAGTCGGCGCGACGTCGCTCCGGATGAGAAGAAGTGAAACAGAAGTGATAAAGCGAATGTCACCCAGGTCGCACCTTGAAGAATTTTTCACCCCCGGCCCCATCCTATCGCGATTTCCGTCATCGAAAATGGAAGGTCGTGCTCAAAAGTCACGCGAATCTAAAAAAACTCGACACCCATTTAGCCCTAAAAATAATCCCAGAAAAAAGTCAATATTTAAATTTTTCCTTAATTAACTAAAACAAATGATCATTAAAATATTCTGAACTGTTTAACATTTTAAACTTTTTGTTATTTTAACGGAATATTGCTTTCGTTTTAAAAAGGAAAAGTTTAGGGTGCGAGAGGGATCTAGTGGTGAATGCCTGAACTGGGGATACTCTCATGAGAGTCAATAGGTCGCAGATCAACCGTTATTTTGATAACTGCGTTTTTAAAAATTAAAAAAATGATAACAATATTTTATTTTCATTATAAAAAAAATTTATGTTTAATTTTCCTTACTCTGAGATGTAATTTTTGATAAGTTGACCCTTTAAAGTTCATTATCTTAGGTACCTGCTTTTTAAGTTCTATCCTTCGCCACAAGGTATCAGGTGTTACCACTTTTTTGTTTAGTTCACATTTCATCAGATTTGTGGCATTGATGTACCACCCGCATATTGGACGTTTTCTTTAATTTTCATTCTAGGGAACTTTCGTGTACTTCGTATAAGGAAGCTTTTTCTTCCCGATGGCAATTCAACTCCTTTTAACTCCCTTAAAGATTGTGATACCCTCGACGTCGGGTTTTTGGGGAAGGGTCTTCCAGACCCCGGAGGGTCAAACCGAACAATGATCTTTACCGATCTCAACTTTGTCTTTGGTGCCGGCCGGCCGTAGTATTTTTTGCCGGAATACTTTACGGCCACAGCTTAGAAACGATTTTCACCAAATTTTCACTAATTACTCCTTATATTTTAAAAAAATTTTTTTACTACAAGGTTTTGGCTTATGCGTAATCGCGCAAATAGGGAACGTGTATTTGTTGCTATTAAAATTTTCAGAGGGAGAAAGAATGAAAAAATCGGATATTCCAAGACCGGAGGTAGTGGGGCGTGTGGGAGGGGGGTGCCGAATAAACGGATAGTTTGTCCACCTTCCCGCAGGGTTCATAATACCGTCTAATGAAAGTCTAGTAAAAGGTGTAGGAGAATGAAAAATAAGGAAATAGTCCACCTGATGAGGCGTATTACGCCGAAACCGGTCGTGGAATATCAGAATTTTTCATTCTTTCTCCCTCTGAAATTATAATAGTAAAAAATTTTTTTGTAAAAAAATTATCAATTTTCTACTATTAGGTGTAAAAAAGTTAAAATGAAACTAAGCCACAGGGTAAATTTGAATTTTGTAGATTTTAGCGAGTTTCATTTTGTACACCTAGTAGTTCATTTTTTCAAAATTTTGAACATTTTTGGCGTTAAAGTCCATCAAAAGTTGACCTTCTCCGTGTAAGAAGGTTATTGAAGTATAACCATTAAGAAGGTTAATTTTTAAAGGCTTGTAAATCGTAAACCGTTACAGATATTGAAAAAATGCACTAAATAAAATCAGTTGGAAATTCAATCTCTTTAATTTTTATTCTATTCATTTTTTCTCTAGGACGCACTGTTTACAAGATAAATTTATTTAAAAAAAAATTGTTTTCCGAAAATGGTGCATCCTAGAAAAAAATAATTAAGTACAAATTTATAGAGAATTAAATTTCCTACAATTTTTATTTATCAGGTGTAAAAAATGAAACTCAGCCACAGGGTAAATTTGAATGTTGTAGATTTTAGCCGAGTTTCATTTTGTACACCTAATAATTATCATTTTAGTAGGGAGAAATTTCATACGTCCACCCATTACGAGAGAGACCTCCATTGGGCTAAAATCTTATTATTTCTACCCTGATACTTTAAAAAAAATTTAAAAAAAAACGTCCCCCTCCGTTATATTTTCCCTCCCTTATAATTTCCCCTCCGTTATACTTCCGCATCCTGTATGCGTCCCCCTCCGTTATTCTTCCCTTCTTTTATACTTCCCCCTCCGTTATACTTCCCCCTCCTATATTGTTACTTCTCTTTAAGGAAGTTCCTGTCGGGGCCAGCTCCAGACTAGTACTTTTTTGTGGCAATAATTTGGAGTCAGAAGTGGGATGCGGTAAATTGCATCGACTCATTTCTCGACTGTAATAGATAAGTTATGGTGTATTGATAAAATGAATCAAGAAATGATATTTTAAAAGGATTGAGTCATTTTGACGTGATATTAAATCACTAAGAGAATAAAATTATTCCTTAAAACTTCGTAAGAAGGGAGAAAAAAGATGTTTCTCTTGTTATAAAATATAAAAGGCACAATTCGCACGTATTTTCATTTTAAGAGTTCTACCAAATGGAATAAAACTGGAGTTGGGAAAAAAAAAATAATGGCCGGGAAATGTAGAAAAATGTTTCCATCGAGCTTAGGAGTGTCGTAAACAAGCTAAAGAAAGCGCTGATGGCTATAAAAAGTGGGTTCTCTTCTGTCTTTGAATAATGCTCCGTTTGTCCTCGGGGCATCGTCGAAGAAAACTGCGCCTTACGGGCCAACTTGTTTCTTATCAACTATAAAATATAAGAAAAAGCGAGAACATATTTAAAGTAAAATTAGGAGCTACCTCTTTCCAAATAGGGCCGCAAACTGCGAAACCTTTTATCCCCCGATGTTAATTTCCTCTCATTTCTCGCAAGACGGACTCGCTCTCCGTTTAATTGCTCGTAAAGTCTTGAACATTGTCCTCCCCTCTTCTCCACTTCTTTATGAGCCACGAACTCAATAAAGTTTTTGATTACTTTGCCTCCAGACAATGCCCTTTTCCTCTTTAACCCTTCCTTCGACTTATCCTTCATTAAAAAACTTTTATTCTTTTCCAATGTCAAATTTTTGAGTCTCCTATTTTTATAAGAACGACGGGATAAAATGATACTATTATTACACCAAAAATTCGTAAAAAGGAGTACTTGGTGAAAATTTGGCAAAAATCGGAAAAACGGCCGCAGCGCAGTTTTTAAAATTTCAAATGGGCATATATCCGCCATTTTTTCGAAATTCAAAATCGCTCTCGATAGTTTCTTGTTCACCGACTAAAGAAAATTTGGTGAAAATCGGTTGGAAACTGTGGCCGTAAAGTGCTCCGGAAAAACTACTACTGCCGGCCGGCACCACAGACAAACTTGAGATCGGTGAAGATCAATATCCATTTGACCCTCCTAGAAGACCCTTCCCAAAAACCCGACGTCGAGGGTATCACAATAACTTCTTCAAGGAAGTAAATATTGAGCCGTTAATTTTAGATAGACGAAGTGATGAAAAATCCGTCGGAAGTTAGCGTCTGGAGTAAAAGCTTTTTGGAACGACTCTCCTTTTAAATATAAAAATAAACTTCTTCATATGACGAAAATTCCAGGCCCTTAGGATGTTGTCTTTGGTGGCGCCAGGGACATCAAAGGACCTTCGCTTTTCAGTACTTAAAAGCCATCTTGATCCTCATTCAACAAAATATCAAATAATAAAAACAAACTAAATTTTTTTAAATATTTACAATAGAAAAACAGTTATTTTCGATTAATTGATAACTAAAATCTATTTTCAGACACGCTCCAATTACGGGAGATCATTAATAATGAACGTGACGGATAAAATCTTAATTTTTCATTTTCTGATAAAATGAACTGACATAGTGAAGATTGAAAAAAAAGTTTTGAAGACATCTGTAAGCTCTTCTTTTTCAAAATAGAACTTAACGGTTTCCTCCTGCTGGACTCCTCGATATTCGTCGCCTCGGTGTTCGTCTATTTTTACGCGGGGAGGGAAAGCGGAGAGCACTCACATAATTTATGATTTGTATACAGGTAATGAAATAAGGGAGTTCGCCTGTCGGAGATAATCACTCTTGGGGGGAGTCTCTTGTTTTTTTCACCAGACAAACAAACAGAGAAATCTTTTCAGGAGATGGGAGACGTTCTATAATCATTTTTCAACGTAAACAATTTCAGCACTTTGCAGCTTTTAATGCTCATTAGGGATTCTGCTGCCACTACGATGTGTCGACTCTGCTTTTTTGGCTTAACAGTTTGTCACAGTTGAAAAAAAAAGATCTTCCTGTCTCTTTCCAAACCTCCTATGAATAATTCAGACAACAAAAGTCAACAAGTTCATCTTTTCAATTTCTTTTCCTGAAACAACAGCTGAAGAAGGGGGAAGAATAATTTAACAGTGGAAAAGAGGGTTTCTTATGTTTTTTTCATGATATTAAAAAATTTCTCATCGTACTTTTTAAATATCGTATATCTAATAAAGAGATTTCTTAGTTTTGCTCCTGGAACTTTTTTTATGGGTAATAAGGCTGACGCGTCACGCTCGGGTGTAACGCTCATTCGGTTTAAGTCGGCTCGTCACGCTCGGGTTTGTGATTAGTTTTGAATCCCCCGGAGTTCGCTACCTTAGTTAACTAAGAAGTTATTGTGATACCCTCGATGTCGGATTTTTGGGGAAGGGTCTTACAGACCCAGGAGGGTCAAATCTAATATTGATCTTTATCTCAACTTTGTCTGTGGTGCCGGCCGGCCGTAGCATTTTACGGAACACTTTACGGCGACAATTTTCAACTGATTTTCACCAAATTTTCGTTAGTCGGTGAACAAGAAACTAACGAGGGCGATTTTTGAATTTCGAAAAAATGGCGGAGATAAATCTGCATGAAATTTTGAAAAATTCGCTGCAGCCGAACCGTTGTTCCGATTTTCACCAAACTTTCACCAATTACTCCTTATATTTTTTAAGAATTTTCGGTGAAAAAAAAATTATCATTTTTTTAAACATTAAAATATGATTTTAGTAGGGAGAAATTTCATATTTCCACGTCTTACGAGAAGGACCTCTCTTGGACAAAAATCTCATTATTTCTACCTTGATACTAAAATTTCCGGAAAAAAATTTTTTGAAAAAAATACCAACTTAAAAAATTAATTAAAAAAAAGTAGGTACCTACAACATTTTTTGAAAAAAAAAAAAAAATCTCCCTCCCTTATACTTCCCCTCCCTCAGACTTCCCCTCCTTTATACTTCCCCTCCCTTATTCTTCCCCCTCCACTGTATTTCCCCTTCTTTATATTTCCTCCTCCGTTATACTTCCCCTCCTTTATACTTCCCCCTCCTATTTTTACTTCTCTTCAAGGAAGTTTTCGTTGGAAGCTCTTCAAACTAGTGCTTATTGTCGTGGCAGACGAGTAAAACCTCGGTTTTTAACCTATTTGTGGTTGTTGGAGAAATTTGTACAGCGAAAAGCATAAAATGGGCCACAATAATCGTAATTTTACCAGGAATTTAATTAATGATTCGCGGTATTAATAAGACTATTTCTTAAGAAGCGAGAATGGGGGAGACGCAGTTTGACTAATTCAGGAGGCTTTGGGAGGGAGACTTTGATTGTGCTCCAACCCTCACCCATAGGACCATAACCCCTTCTCTTTATTAGTCTCATGTAATATTAGACACCGGGAGTCACGTGATTTTCGAACCCGCCCTTTAATTAACGAGACACCGTGTTTATGACTAAATTCTAATTTTACGATTACAGGGTGTCGTGTAAATTTAAACACCTCCCCCTTTTTTTCCCTTCAAGAAACTGATGACTTCTTGGCTCTGGATGTCGGTTTGGACAACGGAAAAATCGCCGGAGAGTTCCCGGGTTCAATCATAATTCTTGACGTGTTTATTTTTGGCAATTAACAGGCGTAAAATGGGGTTTTGCTCCTTTTGCGAAAAAGCGCTAATGGCATTGAGTAGGGGAGACTTTGATCTGGGCCGCCAATCACGGCTAATGGCTCTCGTACGTTCTTTGATGAGAGGAGTGTGACGACGGAATCCATTACGCGAAATGCTCGTGCGACATGTTAATCGTCTAACCCCTCACACAAACGATTACGCATGCATCAAAATGTTTGGATTAACTATAAGCGTCCTAAAAGCTTCCAATACATATTAGAACCCTTTTTTCCCTGAGAACCTGCCATTGTCGACTTATGAAAATTTGGTTACCATAACAAGCGCGTTTATGTGTTTTAGTTCCCGCGTTTTTTCAAAAATTCATCTCTGAGATTTGCCTGAATTCAAACTATTAGGAGTACAAAATGAAACTCAGCCACAGGGTAAATTTGAATTTTGTAGATTTTAGCCGAGTTTCATTTTGTACACCTAGTAGTTCATTTTTTCAAAATTTTGAACATTTTAGGCGTTAATCAAAAGTTGACCTTCTCCGTGTAAGAAGGTTATTGAAGTATAACCTTTAAGAAGGTTAATTTTTAAAGGCTTGTAAATCGTAAACCGTTACAGATATTGAAAAAATGCACTAAATAAAATCTGTTGGAAATTTAATTTTCTTTAATTTTTATTCTATTCATTTTTTCTCTAGGACGCACCGTTTTCAAGATAAATTTATTTAAAAAAATTATTTTCCGAAAATGGTGCATCCTAGAAAAAAATAATTAAGTAAAAATAGCATGCGCGTTGCCCTTGGTTATGGTATTGTAAACTCACATGTACGCAAATTTCAAGAGTCGTAGGATGGGAAAAAATTGAAATTTTCACATTCGAAAAGTCAAAACGAAATAACAGACAGGAGAAAAAAGAAAATTACTTTTTTTTCTAAAAACTTTGATTACTTCCATGAATTCTTATATTGTTTCAAGATGTTTAAAACAGGGAGGAAGTTGCCTAAAACAATTAATACAAGAAAATAAGGCCTCAGGCGCTGTAGACTTCGCTTAACCACGGTTTACGTTAAACGTTTGGGCTATAAATGGCCTTAAACTTTTGGCAATCCCTTGTTATAATTAAAGATTATCTTAACTATTTCCTAACCCATCCCACGTAAAAGAGATACAAATCGATCTTTTCAACGCCTATTTATTATAATCCCGTTAGTTTTAAATTAATTTTGTTAAGGTTATCCAGAGGGTATCATTTGGTGAAAAACTTTTTAGGGGCTCAGATTTCTTACGTCAAACAACGTCCCGAATTTTGAGTTTTCTTTGTTTTTCTATCAAGAAACATCTACAACCTGATTTTTGGTTGGCTACTTAGTTTTTCAACCAGAAAACCCCGTTTTTAACGGATTTTTGGCAGTTTTTTCTATTTTTTGGCCAAGAAATACCAATGTTTTGCGAATTTTTTTTTCACTGAGGTAACGGTTCCCTTTCTCCCTGGCCCAGTTTTGTTATTAAATATTTTTATGAGTCGCCTCACGTAAAAGTTGGGACATTTTTTTTTACCTTTTTTGACGTGCAAGTAATCAAAGAAACATTTCAATTTCCCTTGGTCGGAATCTTCGTGGGGGAGCATAAAATAATCAAGTTTCCAAGACGGAACCGCCTACCGACAAAGATTCACAGAAATTAATCTAAGAAGCCATGAGAAATAATTACTTTTTAATTATTCAAACAAATGACAAGTTTTCATAACTTGGGGTGATTATACTCGTTAAAGGAGTTTAATTGAAATACGCTGGGTAAAAGAAAATTGAAAGTGTTTTTTCGGGTTCCCCTTCGTTAAATTTGTATACGAAATGGGATGAACAGATATGAGCACTCAGGGATGTGTTTTGTCGGATTATCGAGGTTTCAACCTGTCATTCGCCGCGTATCCGTTAAGACCTCCGTGAAAGACATATCAGTGCACGTCATATTTCATTTTTAAAAGGGGGAGAAAAAAAAAACCTTCCGCCCCCAACACTCTCAGCTCTTTTAGAATATTAGAGATCTCGGGAATTCTTGACGTTAATTTGACATCGGATTGGACATACGTCAGAGTAAAATTAAAGGGAAAGCCGATTTTTTTTTTACTTTGGGATTAGAGAAACTCAATATGGACGTGTTTGTAAACAGATTGTCGCTGGATTAAAAGAGGGATGAAGAGATCCCTTTTAAATTGGCACTTTTAACGAAGCCGGTGGCAGTCATTTCGCTCTAAAAGCAACTCGCCCTCATTTCAAGCTAAAAACTACGTCCTATGCCTAACCTAAGGATTATATTTTCGGGAGTTCCATGTCCGAAAAGCCCGGAATCATAAGATATGGCCCTTGGTCAAGGATGCTTAAACGGCCTTTTCGGCCTTCGTGCAGGAGGAAAGACGAACGGCGACTGGCCAAAACTTTAGGAAAGGTAACTCTGAGCCTGTGTTGGGCGTAATCGTAATCGCAATTACGATTACGATTGTAATCGCAAGTTTCTTAATTACGATTACGATTACAATCGTATGTATTCGTATTTTTTTCTGCGATTATGATTGTAATCGCATTTTTTAACGATTACAACCGTAATCGAATTTTTTTTCTGCGATTACAATCGTAATAGTATTTTTTTTCTGCGATTACCATTATAAACGTATTTTTTTCTGCGGTTACAATCGTAATCGCACTTTTTTCCCAGTGATTAGTGGCGCAATCGTATTTTCGTTAGCGTTTACGGCTCGTATATGACATCAGGTAATCTCAGTAAAAATGTCATATACGAGCCGTAAACGCTAACAAAAATACGATTACGCCCGTAATCGCTGAAAAAAAAGCGATTATCGCAGAAAAAAATACGATTACGACTGTAATCGCAGAAAAAATACGATTTTAAAGGTAATCGCAGAAAAAAATACGAATGCTATTGTAATCGTAATCGGAATTACGATTACAATTAATTGTAATCGTAATCGTAATTAAGAAACTTGCGATTACAATCGTAATCGTAATTAAGAAACTTGCGATTACAATCGTAATCGTAATTAAGAAACTTGCGATTACAATCGTAATCGTAATTAAGAAACTTGCGATTACAATCGTAATCGTAATTAAGAAACTTGCGATTACAATCGTAATCGTAATTGCGATTACGCCCAACACAGCTCTGAGCTCGAAATGGCCTTGTGTGGGAAAGAGCTTGGAGCTGGAGAAAAAGGCAACTGTAGAAAACCTTAGGTTTTCCGTAGTTTGGTTTTTTAATGGAGGAATGGGGATTTCGAGCAAAAATCGTGGCCAGTCGCCGTTCGTCTTTCCTCCTGCGCGAAGGCCGAAAAAGCCGAGTAAGCATCCTTTACCAAGGGCCATACCGTATGATTCCGGGGAACCTACCATGCAAATAAGGAGATCCCAAAACTCGAGAGCCCGGAAAATATAATCCTTACACAACCCTAATAAAAACGTAATTTTTAGGGTGTAATTAGGCCGAGTAGCATTTAGGCAGCATAGATTCTTTTCTGTTTGGTAAAAATTTCAATATTTCCAAGAATATTCTTAAAATTGATTTACACAAGATCGTTTCCCTAGCGTAGGAAGTTGGAAAACTTGAAAGTTGTTTCAAATTCAAAGCGTTCTCGTATGAGAGGAGGCGAATTCGTGACAGAAATTACGAAAAGTCTCATATCATGGCGAAGAACAAGAAACGTCGGATAATTCGATTGACTCTTGTAGAACTCGCTCTAATTAGCCGTCTTTCTTAAAGGTTCAGTATTCCCCAGAGACTCAGGGAGTGTTGATAATCCATGGTTTAATCTCAACATCTTAAAATGATCGATACGACCATTCCATCAAGCTGATCCTCTTAAAAGTTTCATTTTCGATATTTTGATTTCTTCAATGTCAAAGTCCCGACGGTGCACGTCCTTGACCGGTGGCAAGTTTCTATATAAGGGACTTATTTCCTGGTAATATATCTCGAGTTAGTTTATTATTCTCTTTCTCTACGGGATCCATTAGGTGAATTACTTATGCATCTGATAGTATCTTTACCACTAATGCATTTGAAAGTTTATTTTATAACATCGTAAAATTTGCAAAACTTTGTAACGGAAGCCAATACAACTTTATATAGGCTGGAATGAAAATAGGTAAAAGGCACCGGATTTAAGTTAATCTCTCCCACAGATAGGATTTTAAGAAGGATGTTATAATGCTCTATATGGAAACACACCATACACTGGAATTTTTCGAGTTTTCAGAGGTCTTTTGGCCGAAAAATACCTTTCGCATCGGATTTTTGGAGTTTTTCACACTCCAAGGTTACCAAACAGACAAACAGAGAACCCGACTTTTTTTCACGCGATATCCACTCAAGCAAAGCTAGTCCCCATTTCCCTAAATTTAGTGGCCATAAAACCCTTTTTTCTCACCGATTTTTCGAACAAAATAGCCTCTTTCCGCGAGGATCTTTACGTTTAGGCGTTGTCCACTATAGTTTAGCTGAGGAAACCCCTAGTTTCCTAAATTTTATGTGCATAAAACCCAATTTTTGGTGCAAAAAAAATCGCCACTTTTTATTATTATTTTTTTAGTAGGGAGAAATTTCATACTTCTACCCATTACGAGAGGCACATCCCTAGGCCAAAGAGCCCATTATTTCTACCTCGACACTTAAAAAATTTTCGAAAAAAGAACTTAAAACATTTTTCAAAGAAATAAAAAACAAAAATTAAAAAAAACCCGGAAAATTTTTCATAAAAAAAACTTCCCCCTCCCTTATTATTTTCCTCCTTTATACTTCCCCCTCCTTTATACTGTCCCTCCCTTCGTTATACTTTCGTTCCCTTATACTTCCCCCTCTGTAATACTTCCCCTCCCATATACTTCCCCCTCCTATATTGTTACTTCTCTTTAAGGAAGTTTTCGTTGGAAGCTCTTCAAACCAGTACTTTCCATTTTAATATAGCCTCATTCCGCGAGGATTTTTACGCTTCGGCGTTGCCTACTCTAGTTTAGCTGAGAGAACCCCCGTTTTCCTAAATTTCTCGGCCATACAATCCTATTTTTGTCCGTTTTTTCAACAATATAGCCTCTCTCCACGAGGATTTTTACAATGGGCGTTTTCTACTCAAGTTCGAGGAAACCTCTATTTTCCAAAATTTTCGCTCCCATAAAACCCCACATTTTACCGTTTTACAGGGCATTTTTCTTCTTCTAGCTTAGAAACAGACTTTTACGGGGTTTTCGACAGCTCCAACCTCCATTTTAATAGATTTTTGGATTTTTCGGGAAACCGAAAATTTTTTTAAAAGCGTTTTCCTCATTTTTGGGGCAAGAAAATGCGGGGGCATTTTCTAGACTTTTCTTCCGTTATGGAATCTGGCTTCGATCTAAATATGTATTGGATAAAAATAAATAAAAAGGCAATTAGTTGGTATAAAGTCGTTTTCTTTATCTTTTTTTTTATATCTGGGCTGATTCAAGTGTTGGGGAGGGTGTTGCTATCTGAAAAGCGTGTCAGAGAGTGAGACGCAATTAAGCTTTTTTTCGTTCTCCGACTCGCCCTGTGGCAATGTGAGATTATCAGTTGATTTAACCCCTTTTCTCGACGGTGTCCTATCTCTCTTTTATCCCCCTCAACCCTTTTGAATGAAATCCGAAACAATGAGAAAGCATAAATCTATCCCTATATTGTGTTACTTTGGGGTTCTTCGATTGAATTCTTCCATGATTTTTCGCTTGACTTAATGGAGTTGACCAAGTTATTAGCGTAAGTGGAGAAACGAAACGGTTTTCGAGGGAATGAAGCGATTACGCGTACAAATGTCCATTAGTGGGCCCTGTTCGAAGGACTTAAGCGGGGGGTGGTCTGAGCCTCGGCGGTTTCAACTGACAAACCAACCCCTCTTTTCCATTCGGAATTTAAGTGAAAGGGGATCGACCGTAGGATAATCGGATGAAACGACAATGTCACCTAATCGCGACGTACGAGCTCCAGGAATTCACCCCCCTCCTCGTCGGATACATTTCAACTCAAAGGGTCGAGCGGAATGTCAATATTAACAAAATGGATTATCTGAAACTCAGAAAAGAACAATAGTTGCTATCAGTAGTTTGTACTTAGTGTTATCGGTTTACATACACCTAGATACGGTGGAGATATGTAGCAGCAATCAAAGGACATAAGACGCTTTTTGACTTCCTTAGAAGTAATTGTTTCACCCTCACTTTTCGGGTTTTTAGGGAAGGGTCTTGCAGTCCCCATAGACTCATAATGATTACAGATCTAATTCAACTTCGCCTGTGCTGCCCGCCGTAGCATTTTTCCGCAACACTGGACGCCCACAATTTTCCGATTCGCACAAACATTTGAACAAAAAATCAGCGCTTTTTGAACGTCGAAAGTCTGTTTGAAATTTTAAAAACTGCACTGCGGCCAATTTCCAATTTTCATCAAATACAGACGGACGGATGGACGGTATCACAGTTTAGTACAGATTTTTGGGTCTGCAAAGAGTATATAACCAAAGCTCCTCAAAAGCCAAAACGTCTGAGACAAAAGAGTGCGAAAAAAGAAGGGCCCCTCATATCCGCCAGCCAGTGTTGGGCGTAATCATAATCGCAATACAATAATACAATTAACGATTATAATAATAATACGATTACGATTCAAATCGCAAGTTTCTTAATTACGATTACGATTACAATTACAATCGTATTCGTTTTTTTTCCTGCGACTACAATCGTAATTGTATTTTTTTCTGCTATTACCATTATAATCGTATTTTTTTCTGCGATTAAAATCGTAATCGTATTTTTTTTCTGCGATTACGATCGTAATTGTATTTTTTTCTGCGATCACCATTATAATCGTATTTTTTTCTGCGATTACGGTCGTAATCGCATTTTTTTCAGCAATTACGGGCGTAATCGTATTTTTGTTAGCGTTTACGGCTCGTATATGACATTTTTACTGAGATTACCTTTTACGATTATAATAGTAATCGCAGAAAAAAATACAATTACGATTGTAATCGCAGAAAAAAAAATAAGATTACGATTGTAATCGCAGAAAAAAATACGATTATAATGGTAATCGCAGAAAAAAAAATACAATTACGATTGTAATCGCAGAAAAAAAATACAATTACGATTGTAATCGCAGAAAAAAATACGATTATAATGGTAATCGAAGAAAAAAAATACAATTACGATTGTAATCGTTAAAAAATGCGATATCAATCGTAATCGCAGAAAAAAATACGAATACGATTGTAATCGTAATCGGAATTAAAAAACTGGCGATTACAATCGTAATCGTAATTGCGATTACGCCCCACACTGCCGCCAGCCGACTGACGCTAAAAAAAGTACAGGGGAATGGATTTAAACTTAATCTTTTTAGTAACGGATCCGGAATCGATAAAGTTGAATCGGAAGAACCTAAAATATCTCGAAAGTTATTCCATTATTCAATTAAATTTCCTTTTCTTGACCTTCTCCTCCCTAATCTCTCGTTTAGCATCCGTTTCTGGAACGGAGATAGGAATGATCTCTAATCGGATATTCCGGAAAAGGGAGAAAAAATTAATTTCAAAATTATTCCACTTTAACCTTAATCGCTTATAACCGGTTTCCTACAAAGCCTGAATTAAAAAGATGAGTCAGTCGCAGTTATTGCAAATTCAGCCCACAAAATCGACCGTGTGTTTACCGAAGGAATATTTGAACAAATGAAACCGATATGAAAAAATTTATTACTGAATTTTATTTCTTACCGAGGAGTTTTTCGAGGGTGGGTGAATGAAAAACGGATAAAGCTATTGTCGAAGCGTCATTGCCACGCTTGGCTTTTATAGAATTTTAATTGAGGTCGCGCTTCGTAGAAGTGAAAAGACGATTTAACAAATGGAGTGTGAGCGGGCTAGGGCTTTTAATTCATTTGAAATCCTCAACCCCTTTCCTTTTTTTCTCTCTCTTTTTCCTCCACCATTGTTAGCGAATTCTCATTCCTATTAAAGTGTTCAGGTTATTCTGTCCCTCTCGACCCTTTCAGTCCCATTTCACCTCGTTTCAGTAAATAATCTTTAAGTCTCAACATTACTTTATTAACTTCCTTAAAGAAGTTATTGACCTCGACGTCGGGTTTTTGGGAAGGGTCTTCCAGAAGGGTCAAATCGAATATTGATCTTCACCGATCTCAACTTTGTCTCTGGTGCCGGCCGGCCGTAGCAGTTTTTCCGGAGCACTTTACGGCCACAGTTTCCAACCGATTTTCACCAAATTTTCTTTAGTCGGTGAACAAGAAACTAACGAGGGCGATTTTTGAATCTAGAAAAAATGGCGGAAATATGCACGTTTAAAAACTGCGCTGTTTTTAAACCGATTTTCACAAAATTTTCACCAAATAGGTACTCCTTATAATTCATCATTTATTAGGTGTACAAAATGAAACTCGGCTAAAATCTACAAAATTCAAATTTACCATGTGGCTGAGTTTCATTTTGTACACCTAATAAATAAAACTTGTAGGAATTTTAATTCTCTATAAATTTGTACTCAATTATTTTTTCTAGGATGCACCATTTTCGGAAAATAATTTTTTTAAAATAAATTTATCTTGAAAACAGTGCGTCCTAGAGAGAAAATGAATAGAATAAAAATTAAAGAAAATTAAATTTCCAACAGATTTATTTAGTGCATTTTTTCAATATCTGTAACGGTTTACGATTTACAAGCCTTTAAAATTAACCTTCTTAATGGTTATACTTCAATAACCTTCTTACACGGAGAAGGTCAACTTTTGATCGACTTTAACGCCTAAAATGTTTAAAATTTTGAAAAAATGAACTACTTGGTGTACAAAATGAAACTCGGCTAAAATCTACAAAATTCAAATTTACCAAGTGGCTGAGTTTCATTTTGTACATCTAACCGTACGAGAGGGACCTCTCTTGGGCAAAAATCCGATTTTTTCTACCTTGATACTTAGAAAAATTTTCGAAAAAAAAACTTAGAAAATTAGCGGGAAAAACAAACGCTTTAAAAAAGAAAACTAGGTAAGGAAATTTTTAGAAAAAAAAAACCTAGAAAATTTAAAAAAATAAATAACTTCCCCCTCCGTTATACTTTCCCTCCCATATACCTTCCCTCCCATATACCTTCCCTCCGTTATACTTCCCCTCCTATATTCTTACTTCTCTCTAAGGAGGTTCTCGTTGGAAACTCTTCAAACAAGAATTTTTTTTTTTATCAGTTTTCTGGGAAAAACTCCTCGAAGTCACCAAAATCAGACAAGAGGTTCTGGTACTTCACACTGGGCGAATTCCATTTACAGCAACCCTCTTTTTGGCAAAACAATCTGTTTAATTAATGAAAGTAGAAAAACCATTTTAGGGGTAAAATATATGATTTTGGAAGTAGGGCTTGTCGAAGGGTTTGAGGGAGAATAGCTGAGAAATAAGGATCGAAGCCTAACATTTCTCACTGTCAAGCTGAGGAAACAACCGTGAAATAATAAACAGGGGAAACTTGATTAATTAATTACTGAGAGTGACACCTGGAATCGATCTTTCGTGAGTCATATGAGGCTTTTATAGTAAATAACGGGGTTGAAAAAAAAAAGTTTAGTTTCCGGTGCGTCGGTGCCAAAATTGCAAATGCCGTAGGGAAAACAAGTCGATATATCATGATTTGTATACGAAATATTATTTCCGATATACGACCCCTCCTATGGGCATATCATTGGATAATTGTCGAGACACTCTTTTATAGCGAGCCAACACTATTGTTTTCTCTGAGTTATTGTCCTGTAATTGATCCGTTGTTTTCGCACCCGCGAACACAAAAGGATAATGGAATGTAGTTCTTGTTCATTCGGTGTAATCCGAGGGCAAAAATTTAGACGTAACCCCCTTTCCGCCAATAACCACATATCATCCTCCGAATGATTATTCAATTGGCGGTGTTAAATCCGCTGGGGGGTTTCTAGTTGGCATTCAGCCTCGGTTGCGGTAAACCAATTCTACGGATAGCGACTTACACTCAAAAAGGGACTCGTTACTCCAGAAAGAAATTAAAACATGAATTTTAATACGTTTGGTTAAAAAAAAAATTGTTCTGTATCATGCGTTTGGGCTTAAATATTAACGCGGTCATTAATACAGGAGCTGCTAGTCCATTTCTCATTGTCGCCCTTTTCAGAACAGAAAGCCCTGAGGCGTCATGCTACCCCCTAACGCAGATTGTTTACACCGGAAATGAAAAGAATAGTGTGGGGGAGAGAGAGAAAAAGATATTAAATAGCGTCAGGGACACCTGGAAATTCTCGAAAGGCATTGTTTTATCGGAACATAGTAAACAACGAAAACGGCTCTCGTCTCAAGAGTCTAAATACTGAAAGGCACACAGCATAAGAGGATTTAAATTCTCATGAATGTTCTCCATTTTAAACTCTTCTAGTTTGGAAAAGCGGGATTTCATTTAGGGGCATCCTATCTGTCATTATCTGCGCGGGCCGTGACACTTCCTCTGGATTTTCCAGCATTGAAAACCAACGCGATTTAATCTAGTACAGGAGATAAACATCCGACGTAGATTTATGATTATTGCACACATTAATCCCGTCGTTATTATAAAAATAGAGACTCAAAAATTGGAAAAGAGTAAAAGTTTTTTAATGAAGGAAAAGTCGAAGAGGAAAAACGGGTCAAAATTGAACTCAAAACTGGAAAACTACCCTCTTTCAGTTTTTTACTCCTAACTTTTTTTTAAGTAGAGATAATGGGTTAAATCTTTGAAAAGACACTGGCTCTGATTGAAAGGAAGCTCTGTGCAAAATTTCAAGCCGATCGGTGCACTAGGAGAGGCTGTAGCTCTGGCTAACTGAACGAGAAGAAGAACACGCCAGAGGCGAAAATTCAAAGTTGTATATCTCGGCACCCTGTAAACTTTCAAGACTTAAAACTTTCAGAATTTACTCATAATCAGAGAAGATCTGTATAAAATGTGAAGTCCATGGGTGTGCAGGGTGCTGAGATACCCGAAAAACGTAAATCGTGACTTGAAGTAAACGAACACTTGGTACCGTTCGTACTTTTTGCGCTTTCGGTCGGGTTTTGCTTGGCGGAGCGGAACGCTACCGCGTTCCTAGATTCGACGTAGATTTATGATTAATGCATACATTAGGGAGAAATTTCATACTTCCACCCGTTACTAGAGGGACCTCCCTTGGGCAAAAATCTTATTATTTCTATCTTGATACTTAAAAAATACAGAAAATTACAGAAAATTTTTTGAAAAAAAAAAAAAGAAAAATCTTCCTTCCCCGTTATATTTTCCATCCTTTATCCTTCCCCCTCGTTTGTACTTCCCCTTCTTTGTACTTCCCCTCCCTTATACTTCCCCTCCCATATACTTTCCCCTCCTTTATACTTCCCCCTCCTTTATATTAGGTGTACAAAATGAAACTCGGCTAAAATCTACAAAATTCAAATTTACCCTGTGGCTGAGTTTCATTTTGTACACCAAATAAATAAAATTGTAGGAAATTTAATTTTCTATAAATTTGTACTTAATTTTTTTTCTAGGATGCACCATTTTCGGAAAATAATTTTTTTTTGAAATAAATTTATCTTGAAAACAGTGCGTCCTAGAGAAAAAATGAATAGAATGAAAATTAAAGAGAATTGAATTTCCAACTGATTTTATTTAATGCATTTTTTCAATATCTGTAACGGTTTACGATTTACAAGCCTTTAAAAATTAACCTTCCTAATGGTTATACTTCAATAACCTTCTTACACGGAGAAGGTCAACTTTTGATGGACTTTAACGCCTAAAATGTTCAAAATTTTGAAAAAATGAACTACTAGGTGTACAAAATGAAACTCGGCTAAAATCTACAAAATTCAAATTTACCCTGTGGCTGAGTTTCATTTTGTACACCTAATACTTCCCCTCCTTTATACTCCCCCCTCCGTAATACTTCCCCCTCCTATATTTTTACTTCTGTTTATGGCAGATTTCATTGGAAGCTCTTTAAACAAGTACATATTTTGGTTATTGCTGATTTTATCCCAATTATGAGCTAACGAAGCGTAATATTCTCAATAGGCGATTTAATAACGTGACCACAACTTAATAGAGTTGCCCTGGAATGCGTTTCCTGGCCGTTTAAGCATGAATTATTGGCGGACGTTAATCCGATATAAACACAATCATGAGTACTAATTAAATATAAAATTTTATTACCTGGGAAATAAATAATGTAAATAAAAGGAACGGGAGGAGCAACCGATCGTATTATTCATACGAGGCCATTTTCACTTTCAGATATTGAATTGGGTTCTCGCAGGTTCGCCGGGTCGGGGAGTGAGGGGTGATTTGTGAGGCCTAAAGTTAATAGCCAACTTTCAAATTGCCGAGATGGTATTTCCACGATGGAATTTGATCAGGGGTGAAAACTCGAAATGGAAGAATTTGTTTTAACAAGGCCAACTTTTTGTTTCAAAATGTTCAACTTTAAAATTTTTGTGACTAAAAAACTTTTTGATTCTTTCACGATTTGGAAAAACTTTTATATCCTTTTGTTTCTGTTATGGTTTCCGGAGTTGAAAAAAAAAAGGGTTTTAAGCCCTGAGAAATCAAAGGTGTTTGACATTGTACGTGCACAGCATGACTAGGGCTCTTGACAAATGGTAAGAAATGGAAGACAAAAAGACGAGTTTATAACTCTCTTTTAAACATTAAAGTACTTACTTCATCTTTGAAAATCTTTGAAAAAGATAAATGTTTCATAGAAAGCGGGCCTGAAATATAAATTATGTCTCCGCAAGAGTTGGTACATTAATTCAAATAGCCTTTAGGGGTCGTTTCTCGAGAGACGCCAATTACAGTCGAGGTTTTCGAGTAATAGGAACAATTAAAAGTTGGAAAAGGCCGATCAATCATAGCCGGAGCTCTTTTCCTAGGTCCACCCTCATCTCTGAAACCGTAAACGCAAACGACAGACGTCTGAAGGTAATGAATTTCAAGTTTCACTCAAGGAAAACTCTGGAAGAATGAAACGGTTTGAGTAGGAGGAAAGAGGGGCACCAAATAAAGAAAAGGGTTTCCCACTCAGACCCAAATTAAATGAAGGAAAGCACTAAAAGGGAATTTCGACGTCTTTATTCCTAGGTATAAAATTAATCTAACCTTTCCCATCGACTTTGATCATAATTTATCTCCCATTTCAAATCTGAATTTATTGACAAAATACCTCGCATTCAATTAGAACTCTCTAATTAGACGAAGGCGACAATTACGACTGTCCCTCCTTTACCTCCGGTCCCTTCTGACTCTGACAAAAGAAGGGTCTTAACAAAGGACCGTGTGTGCACCGTGTACAACTGACTCACATTGATCAATAACCCCTCTCCTTTTTTCGCAGTTTACTATTTCTAATGACTTACTCATTTCCAAGGTCAGTCATACCAACGTCGGGGGCTTATTGATGACTAACGGCGAACCCCACAGACGTTCGTGGCCGCGTGACGTGTCCCCATTAATGGGTTTAATTCCTCGGAAAATGCGTGCATGCTGCATCAAAAAGTCGACCATGAAAATCCAATCCGAAATCATAAAGCTGATTAGGTTACTGTCCAAAACTGAATAATCAATTCAGCCGATATTCTTTCTTTTCGTCGTCTTTCAGCAAAATAAACTCTTTGAACTGAATTTTTGGGCGTTCTTATTAGTCTTTCAGCCGAGAAACACGCTTGAAAGCGAACGTCGGGCGCTTTCCTTGGTCTCCCAGGCAAGGAACTCCCTTTTTACCGAATTTTCGGGCACTTTTCTTCGTCTATCATCCAAGAAACACCCATTAAGCTAATTGCCGGGCGCTTTCCTTGTTCTTTCAGCCAAGAACCACCATTTTAACCAAATTTCCTTGGTTTCTCAGCGAAAAAACACCCACTGCCGGGCGCTTTCCTTGTTCTTTCAGCCAAGAACCTCCATTTTAACCAAATTTCCTAGGTTTCTCAGCGAAGAAACACCCATTGCCGGGCGCTTTCCTTGTTCTTTCAGCCAAGAACCACCATTTTAAACAAATTTCCTAGGTTTCTCAGCGAAGAAACACCCATTGCCGGGCGCTTTCCTAGTTCTTTCAGCCAAGAACCACCATTTTAACCAAATTTCCTAGGTTTCTCAGCGAAGAAACACCCATTGCCGGGCGCTTTCCTAGTTCTTTCAGCCAAGAACCACCATTTTAACCAAATTTCCTAGGTTTCTCAGCGAAGAAACACCCATTGCCGGGCGCTTTCCTTGTTCTTTCAGCCAAGAACCACCATTTTAACCAAATTTCCTAGGTTTCTCAGCGAAGAAACACCCATTGCCGGGCGCTTTCCTTGTTCTTTCAGCCAAGAACCTCCATTTTAACCAAATTTCCTAGGTTTCTCAGCGAAGAAACACCCATTGCCGGGCGCTTTCCTTGTTCTTTCAGCCAAGAACCACCATTTTAAACAAATTTCCTAGGTTTCTCAGCGAAGAAACACCCATTGCCGGGCGCTTTCCTAGTTCTTTCAGCCAAGAACCACCATTTTAACCAAATTTCCTAGGTTTCTCAGCGAAGAAACACCCATTGCCGGGCGCTTTCCTTGTTCTTTCAGCCTAGAACCACCATTTTAACCAAATTTCCTAGGTTTCTCAGCGAAGAAACACCCATTGCCGGGCGCTTTCCTTGTTCTTTCAGCCAAGAACCACCATTTTAACCAAATTTCCTAGGTTTCTCAGCGAAGAAACACCCATTGCCGGGCGCTTTCCTTGTTCTTTCAGCCAAGAACCTCCATTTTAACCAAATTTCCTAGGTTTCTCAGCGAAGAAACACCCATTGCCGGCGCTTTCCTTGTTCTTTCAGCCAAGAATCACCATTTTAACCAAATTTCCCAGGTTTCTCAGCGAAAAAAAACACCCATTACCGGGCGCTTTCCTTGTTCTTTCAGCCAAGAACCTCCATTTTAACCAAATTTCCTAGGTTTCTCAGCGAAAAAACACCCATTGCCGGGCGCTTTTCTTGTTCTTTCAGCCAAGAACCACCATTTTAACCAAATTTCCTAGGTTTCTCAGCGAAGAAACACCCATTAAGCTAATTGCCGGGCGCTTTCCTTGTTCTTTGAGCCAAGAACCTCCATTTTAACCAAATTTCCTAGGTTTCTCAGCGAAGAAACACCCATTGCCGGGCGCTTTCCTTGTTCTTTCAGCCAAGAACCACCATTTTAACCAAATTTCCTAGGTTTCTCAGCGAAGAAACACCCATTAAGCTAATTGCCGGGCGCTTTCCTTATTCTTTCAGCCAAGAACCACCATTTTAACCAAATTTCCTCGGTTTCTCAGCGAAGAAACACCCATTAAGCGCTTGCTTGGTCTCTGCCTTCTGTTTAACCTTTTCAGACGGTTTCCTTGGTCTCTCAGCCAATTTTCTTTCGCTTTTCTTCGTCTATCAGCCAAAAAACACCCATTATAGCGAATTTTGGGCCGTGTTCCTTGGTCTCTCATCCCAGAAACATCATTTTGAACCGGGCGTTTTCAGAACCGTTTCCGAAGTGTTTCTCAGCTGAGAGACCAAGAGAAACGCCCGAAAATTTGGTTAGAAAAGTGGCTCTTTCACGCTAAATAGTCACGATCTTCAATTTTTGTAGACACCTATTGTCGTTTAAGAACATCTCGTTAAATATTAACAGGGCGTTAAACTAGGTAATTACAGAGCGGTGTATAATGTTACCTTTTGAACTATTCGAGGCGATTCCTTTGATCGAATAACAGGTGGACGTTATCGTCAACGTTTAAGTGTTTACCTTCCCTCAAGGGGTGTAGTTTACATCAAGAAAACGACTCTTTCAACAACTTTGAACTTATAGTTAAACTTCAAAAAAATTAAAAACCTTTTTTAAATTAAAATTCTCTTGGTTTTTAATTAAAAAAAAATTATTTCTTTAATATTATAAAGATCTAAAGACTCATTGGCCCATTAACGAGTAATCGATAGAGGAGAAAGGAAAATACGTCGACGAACATAAAAAATGCCTTCTACGGCCCTATAATAAATGGACTACTGCCTTCGATAACTGTGATTAGATTATTTTACGACTGTCAGAATAAGCTGATTAATCTTTTTTTCTATAATTACGTTTTCGACAATTATTTTTTTAAATTTTTATTAGGTGTACAAAATGAAACTTGGCTAAAATCTACAAAATTCAAAATTACCCTACGGCTGAGTTTCATTTTGTACACCTAATAAATAAAAATTGTAGGAAATTTAATTCTCTATAAATTTGTACTAAATTATTTTTTCTAGGATGCACCATTTTTGGAAAATAATTTTTTTTAAAATTAATTTATCTTGAAAACAGTGCGTCCTAGAGAAAAAATTAATAGAATAAAAATTAAAGAGAATTGAATTTCCAACAGATTTTATTTAGTGCATTTTTTCAATATCTGTAACGGTTTACGATTTACAAGCCTTTAAAAATTAACCTTCTTAATGGTTATACTTCAATAACCTTCTTACACGGAGAAGGTCAACTTTTGATGGACTTTAACGCCTAAAATGTTCAAAATTTTGAAAAAATGAACTACTAGGTGTACAAAATGAAACTCGGCTAAAATCTACAAAATTCAAATTTACCCTGTGGCTGAGTTTCATTTTGTACACCTAATACAAGGAGGTCTGGATTCGATCTTTTCACCTGCCACAATCTCTGTCTATCTTGTGAGGCGATAACCCAAACAGAAGGCAAAAAAACCTACCCAAACATTTAAAAATAAAATATTATAAAAAAAAAGCCTACGCGACGTTGATGTGTGCGCAGTCTGTCCCGGGCCGCTTCGGAGGGGATAGTGCGTAGTGAGGGGTAGGAAGGGGGGTTGAGCCGGTCTCTTCCCGTCCCGCGTCAGTGCATTCCCGTTCCTTCTACAGCCCAGACGTCTCAGTTTCTCAAAAAGTCGTGTTTTTCACGTGTTTCCGTGAAGTGTCATGTGCTAAAATGGATTACACGGCCATTATCGAAGGCTCCGTCAAATTTCGGGACGGAAAAAAAGTAAGTAAAAAAATTTTTTTTTACAGCAAAAAAAGATCAAAATTTAAAATTTTTTACTTTTTTTTTAGTGGAAGTCGCGCTGGTGTGTTGTACGAAAAATATCTCCAGTTGCAGGTAAAACCTTTGAGTAGCCAAGTTGTTGACCCCCCATTCTTAATTATCAAGTTTCCCGCGGTTAATTAAAGTAACTCCCACTTTGAAAATGAAGTTTTTCGCGAGCAAACTTAACAGTTTTTATCATTTAATTAATATTCTTAGAAGTTTTATTTGAATAAAATAATTTTTAAATAAAAATGCAAAATAATGATAATTTTTGTCTAAAGCACTTTTTTTTTTATCACAAAATGAAATTCTGAGCTTTTATTATTAAGCTTCAAAAGCAAAAACCACTTGGCCTAATTACAACTTCATTTTCTGGGAAATTTAAATTTTTTCATAAATTGTGGAAATTGACGGATGAAAATCCAATTTTATTTGAAGTATTTTGTTATTAAAATCTTTTAAGAAAAAGTAGAATTTATGAAATTTTAATTAAAAAACAGAATATCTCTTCGAGATAAATCGCAAAACGTTAAAATATTGAAATATTTCCACTCGGCGTACACTAAATTGAAAGTCATAATTTTATTTCGACGAGTGGAACGTCGGATTTGTTCTCTTGTCAGTTATGACGTATTTTCCACCCCTTTTCGGGATGGGAAATAGCTTTTAGGATAAGTATTCACTTGCGATTCTGAAACTATTTCACGTTTTCGACCCCTACCCATCCCCTCTTCTGGAATGGTTTGAGCGAACAGATTTCATGTTTGAGAGGCGAAATATTTTAGAAAGGAATTTTCCGGCCATCGCTCAAAATTCGAAAATGAAGAATATGAAATGTTGTTCTATTTTTTTTTTTTTTCTCACTTTTCTTGATATTTTTTTCCCTTCAGCCAGAAGTTATGACACTCTAACGGTCACTGGAAAGGGGTCCTCCAGACCCCCTAGTTTTGCCGTCTTTCCTTCGCCCTTTTTTTTTTTTTTTTTTCGCAGAATCCTTTATATTGCAGATCTTCCCCTATCGTTGCGATCTTGAGAAAAAAAAAAAACTAGTTTGAAGAGCTTCCAACGAAAACTAAAAAATTTTCCAAGTTTTTTTTCCGAAATAATGGGATTTTTGCCCAAGGGAGGTCTCTTTCGTAGCACCTGGAAGTCTGAAATTTCTCCCTACTACTAGTAATGATTACGGTCGTAATCGTTACAACCGTCGAAATCGGTCGTAATCGTCGATTACGGTCGTAATCACAAAAAAAATGCGATTACGATTGTAATCGTTAAAAAAAATGCGATTACAATCGTAATCGCAGAAAAAAAATTACGAATACGATTGTAATCGTAATCGTAATTAAGAAACTCGTAATTACGATTACGCCCAACACTGCTCCAAAGTAGGGTCCCTTGAAAAGGGTTTTCCAGAATCCGTGGGCGCCATTTTAACAGAGTTATTGTAATACCCTCCAATGCAGGATCCCTGGAAAAGGGTCTTCCAGAGTTCGTGAGCGCTATTTTAATTTCATAAAAATATTCCGGACCTAAAACGTACAAATCGCGCCAAGTTTTCATTCTACAGGGTGTCCGGAAACACATGGCAAGCGTCTGGGAGAGCGTTAAAAAGTGGTTTTACGAAAAAAAGTTCAATGTAAACCCCCCTTAATTTAAATCAAAGAATTTGATGGTGTAGTTTAAAATCCGCCTGGATACACAGGGTGTCCCAGACACAACCTAACTTCGTTATTTCAAATGAGAACCCCTATTTTTTATTTCAGATTCGTAATCTACGCAAACTTTCAAGTAGATTTGAGTACTCATATGACAATTTTGGACAACTTTTAAAAATGTCAAAATTTAGCGTTTTTTGCGCTAAAATCCGTTAAAATTGACCTAGGAGACTCGTTTTTTTTTTAATTCCACTTATTTTTTCCCGAAGAATCCAACTGTCTCAAATTTGAGCATCTTCGCATTCTGCATCTCGAGATTTCGTCGCTAATGGCCTTTTTTCAAGTTTAACTCCAAATTCCATACTTCAAAAATGGAAATTAGCGAATTGTTGACGGAATTTTAATTTTTGATGCATAAACACAAAAGACGCTGTAGCTCTTTCAAAATTTGTGGTCCGAAAGAAAAATTCCTTTCAACAAGTGCTAATTTTCATTTCTGAACTAAAAATTTGGGTTCTAACTTGAAAAAAGGCCCATTAGCGACAAAATCTCGTGATGCAGAATGCGAAGATGCTCAAATTTGAGACAGTTGGATTCTTCGGGAAAAAATAAGTGGAATTAAAAAAAAAACGAGTCTCACACACACCTAACTTCGTTATTTCAAATGAGAACCCCTATTTTTTATTTCAGATTCGTAATCTACGCAAAATTTCAAGTAGATTTGAGTACTCATATGACAAGTTTGGACAACTTTTAAAAAATGTAAAATTTTAGCGTTTTTTGCGCTAAAATCCGTTAAAATTGACCTAGGAGACTCGTTTTTTTTTTAATTCCACTTATTTTTTCCCGAAGAATCCAACTGTCTCAAATTTGAGCATCTTCGCATTCTGCATCACGAGATTTCGTCGCTAATGGCCTTTTTTCAAGTTAGAACCCAAATTTTTAGTTCAGAAATGAAAATTAGCACTTGTTGAAAGGAATTTTTCTTTCGGACAACAAATTTTGAAAGAGCTACAGCGTCTTTTGTGTTTATGCGTCAAAAATTAAAATTCCGTCAACAAATCGCTAATTTCCATTTTGAAGTATGGAATTTGGAGTTAAACTTGAAAAAAGGCCATTAGCGACGAAATCTCGTGATGCTGAATGCGAAGATGCTCAAATTTGAGACAGTTGGATTCTTCGGGAAAAAATAAGTGGAATAAAAAAAAACGAGTCTCCTAGGTCAATTTTAACGGATTTTAGCGCAAAAAACGCTAAATTTTGACATTTTTTAAAAGTTGTCCAAAATCGTCATATGAGTACTCAAATCTACTTGAAATTTTGCGTAGATTACGAATCTGAAATAAAAAATAGGGGTTCTCATTTGAAATAACGAAGTTAGGTTGTGTCTGGGACACCCTGTATATCCAGGCGGATTTTAAACTACACCATCAAATTCTTTGATTTAAATTAAGGGGGGTTTACATTTAACTTTTTTTCGTAAAACCACTTTTTAACGCTCTCCCAGACGCTTGCCATGTGTTTCCGGACACCCTGTATAAGTATTTTTTCAAGAAATCTACCTAAAACGCTCCAGAAAAAAAGTATATTCACGACGGTAAATGGAAAATAATAGAAATAAATAAGAGAAAAATGTGCATAGCCTCCCACGAAAATGCTTGTGATGGCGGGAGGATGGCGAAGGGGGTCTTCATTTAATATTTGCCTCGTTGAATCCGAGTGGAGCGTACAGGCTATATCTTTCGCTTCAAAAAACCTCCCTAAATTATCAAAAAAAAGATTCTATTAAATTATTTTATAATTTCATACCAGAAAACCATTAATTGGGTCCCTTAAAAAAAAGGACGTCTGGAGTTAAGAAAGCGGTGAGTGTTTTGGAGCAATTAAACAACCTTCTTGAGGATCTCTTTCGGTTTAAGTGCCTTCTCCCAAAGGGTTTCCAGTCTTTAAAAACGTGAAGCCACTTTTACCTTTTGTTGGCTTTTAAGTGCGTATAGGAGACGTCAAGACAAAACTTTACAACCGCACAATATCCTGATTCCAGTTGGTTTATCAGCTCTTTTATTGTCCATTTTAAAGAGAATAAAACTTGCAATAGAAAATAAGCGAAGACTTTCATCTGAAAGAAAGTCCTTTATCTGCTGTAATGAGAAAAAGACAACATTTTATTCAAACATAAATAAAATTTATATTTTATTCAAACATGAAGCATGATACTCAACACACCCGGAAAACGCCCGGATTTTTATCGAAGGAAAGACCAAGGGAAACGTATAAAAATAGGGTATTTTAGGCCAAAAGGACAACAAAATTATGAAAATTCGCGAAAACGGTGGTGGATGGGGGGTATTCTTTGAGCAGAAAGAGAAATGATAGATGGATGATTGGGATGACAGAGGAAAACGGCCGAAAATTGGGACAAATGATTGCTTATTGAAAATTGGAATTAAATGAGCTGGCCACACTTTATTAACAGTTCGTCTTCTATCTAAATAAAAAATGTATAAGCAAGCTGAAATTTCGAATGTCTTCGCCTACCCAGACCAGACAAAACGGGCGAAAAGAATCCAAACTTCTCCCTACTAACAATTTTTAACTTCCTTAAAAAAAGTTATTGTGATATCCTCAACGTCCGGTTTTTGGGGGCCGGCCACAATTTTCAACCGATTTTGATAAGATTTTCACCAAATTTTCTTTAGTCGGTGAAAAAGAAAAAAAGGAGGGCGATTTTTGAATTTCAAAAAAATGGCGGAGATATGTCTGTTTGAAATTTTAAAAAATTCGCTGCGGCCGAACCGTTGGTCCGATTTTCACCAAATTTACACCAATTACTGCTTGTATTTTTTAAGAATTTTGGTGAAACAAAAGTATGATTTTTTAAACATTAATTATCATTTTATTAGGTGTACGAAATGAAACTGGGCTAAAATCTACAAAATTCAAATTTACCCTGTGACTGAGTTTCATTTTGTACACCTAATAAATAAAAATTGTAGGAAATTTAATTCTCTATAAATTTGTACTTAATTATTTTTTTCTAGGATGCATTGTTTTCGGAAAATAATTTTTTTTTTTTGAAATAAATTTATCTTGAAAACAGTGCGTCCTAGAGAATAAATGAATAAAATAAAAATTAAAGAGAATTAAATTTCCAACAGATTTTATTTAGTGCATTTTTTCAATATCTGTAACGGTTTACGATTTACAAGCCTTTAAAAATTAACCTTCTTAATGGTTATCCTTCAATAACCTTCTTACACGGAGAAGGTCAACTTTTGATGGACTTTAACGCCTAAAATGTTTAAAATTTTGAAAAAATGAACTACTAGGTGTACAAAATGAAACTCGGCTAAAATCTACAAACTTCAAATTTACTCTGTGGCTTAGTTTCATTTTGTACCCCGTAATCGCAGAAAAAATACGATTATAATGGTAATCGCAGAAAAAAAATACAATTACGATTGTAATCGCAGAAAAAAAATACGTTTACGATTGTAATCGTTAAAAAAAATGCGATCACAATCGTAATCGCAGAAAAAAATACGAATACGATTGTAATCGTAATCGGAATTATGATTACGATTATAATTGTAATCGTAATTAAGAAACTTGCGATTACCATCGTAATCGTAATTGCGATTACGATTACGCCCAACACTGCTTTGGAGGGTATTACAATAACTCCAAGCGAATTAAAAACAAAGATTTTTGTAGAACCTCTCCTGGTTCAATGAAGCGGATGAGTGTTTTATAATGTAAAACGGTTTTTTGTGCACTTTTGACCTCCATTAAGTGGGACAAAGAGATTATTTAATGCCTTAATTAAATAAGGAAGATTTTTTACTCGCTGCCCTCTGGTTTACCGGACAAATGATTTCAGTTTAATTTAGTTTTCGGAAAAACGATGACTAAATTAGTGAAAATCAGCGTTCCCTACTCAGGAGGAAAGCCTGTTCGACCTTTGTCAATCTGTGAAACCCATTTAGCAGTTTGGCCCCGTGCCTAAACAGGTTACTCGGATATAATTTTCAAATAAACCTTTCTCGTTAACGGACTGAAAATTTAATATTCTATTGTTAACTCTTTAGTTTGTCTAAAAGCCATTTTACCTTTGATATTCATGATTAAGGCTGAACGAAGTAATTAAATGATATTTTTAACATTTTGATTTTTTAAAATGATAAAATTGAATGTGAAAAACTCTTTTATTAGTCAGAATGCGTAGCAAGTCCAACAAAAATATTATCTTGACCAGCTCGTTGAGTTTATGTGAGAGGGGAAAAAGGACCCTTTGTATTGCTTCCGGACCTGTAAAAGTCGCCATGGTAACAATACTTAATATTTACATTAAAAATTTCCCCACGGATTTTCCCCTGACAGTGATTTTAGATTCAGTTTTAACCCTTTAACATTCGTCGAAAAACCGCTGTGGATTTTAAAACGGTATGCTCGAGGCGTTTCTAAGTTGGTCCAAACATTAGTCTCCCCGTAGACAAAGTTTAGAGCCCTCAGGTCCACCCGCTTTTCGGGGGAGGAAAGGGTTTTTTTTTACCCCACTCTCACTAAAATCTCACCCCCATCCAGTTCTTCTTGCCAACTCTTTGATGGCATTATTGTCCCCGGCCGGCTATGACTGTTCTAATGGCAGAAATGGAACGGGAGGAGTTTCCTGTTTTCTGGCTTTCTCTTTTATAATGCATTTTTTTCCGGAGGACATTTTTTACTTGAGATCGAGGAAGGGGGATAAATGGATAAGAAAAATAGAAAGGGTTTAAGTACTCCGCAATCGATTTTCACTTTATTTTCAAGCTAAAAGCAAGAGTAATCCAAGACATTTTTTATACCTCATTGTCTATCGCTTATTAAGAATCCTTTTTAACTTCCTTAAAGAAGTTATTGTGATACCCTCGACGTCGGGTTTGCGGGGAAGGGTCTTCCAGACCCCGGAGGGTCAAATCGAATATTGATCTCAACTTTGTCTGTGGTGCCGGCCGGCCGTAGCATTTTTCCGGAACACTTTACGGCCACAGTTTTCAACCGATTTTCACCAAATTTTCTTTAGCCGGTGAACAAGAAACTAACGAGGGCGATTTTTGAATTTCGAAAAAATGGCGGAGATATGTCTGTTTGAAATTTTAAAAAATTCGCTGCGGCCGAACCGTTTGTCCGATTTTCACCAATTACTCCTTATACTTTTTAAGAATGTTTGGTGTAAAAAAATTGCCACTTTTTAATTATTAATTTTTTTTAGTAGGGAGAAATTTCGTACTTTTACCCTTTACGAGAGGCACATCCCTAGGCCAAAGAGCCCATTATTTCTACCTTGACACTTAAAAAAATTTTCGAAAAAAGAACTTAAAAATTTGTCAAAAAAAAAAGGAAAACCCGGAAAATTGTTCGAAAAAAAATTTTTTTGAAAAAACAAACTTGGAAAATTCTCCTTTATACTTTCCCTTCCATGTACATCCCCTTCCGTTATACTTTCTTCCCCTTATACTTCCCCCTCCGTTATACTTCACCCTCTGTTATACTACCCTCACTTAAACTTCCCCTCCCATATACTTCCCCTCACTTACACTTCCCCCTCCGTTATACTTCCCCTCCCATATACTTCCCAGTCCGTTATACTTCCCCTCCCATATACTTCCCAGTCCGTTATACTTCCCCTCCCATATACTTCCCAGTCTGTTATACTTCCCCTCCCATATACTTCCCAGTCCGTTATACTTCCCCTCCCATATACTTCCCAGTCCGTTATACTTCCCAGTCCGTTATACTTCCCCTCCCATATACTTCCCAGTCCGTTATACTTCCCCTCCCATATAGGTACTTCCCCCTACGTTTTACGTCCCCTCCGTTATACTTCCCCCTCCTTTATAGACTCTTTAAGGAAGTTTTCGTTGGAAGCTCTTCAAACCAGTAGGTACTTCTACTTATGCGACAAATGCTCCTTTTAGGCTTACATCCAAATAGAGCTTCATTACTACCCTTTTCGTGTAGCCTCTAGCTCTTGATTATTTGACAATAGTGGTGACATGAAGGATAAAAAAAAGAAAACGTTCCGCTAACACTGTTGAGTTGAACAACAAAAGTTTGAAAGGCGAGACAAAAGGCACCTGTCCTTTAAAATGGAAATGAAGGTGCTTGTACAAATGTGATGCTTTTGTGTCAATAGTCGCCGAGGTGCGCGCTGCAGACGGTTAATTATGATGTTTGCAAACCCTTTCCGGACTCTCCCGTTCTGCGAATAAAGCTCGACAAACAGAAAAGCTTTTGTTTGCCCCATCGATTCTTCGGCTTTTTAAAAAGTGTCTCTTTTAAAGAGCTAATTAGGTGGGTTTTTTAGGATGTCACCTTTTAAGAAATGTCTCTTTTTTTAACCTCGCTAATAAACGAGAACCACATTTTCCTAAGCAGATGTCCCGGGATATGTTTTTGTACTTTATATGACAAGTGAAAGACATTTTTTTAACATTTCCTGTGCGACTTCTTGCTTTTCCCACGTCTTTGGGCTATTAAACGGTGGCTATATTGGGGCCGGTGGGGCCCTTCCTTATTTCCCTGGCCTCTGGGCACTAAGGTCGTGGTTTCGATTCCCACGCTGGGTGTTCTTCCTCCTTTTTTGACTCAGAGACACCCTTTTTAATATAGTAGTTCATTTTTTCAAAATTTTAAACATTTTAGGCGTTAAAGTCCATCAAAAGTTGACCTTCTCCGTGTAAGAAGGTTATTGAAGTATAACCATTAAGAAGGTTAATTTTTAAAGGCTTGTAAATCGTAAACCGTTACAGATATTGAAAAAATGCACTAAATAAAATCTGTTGGAAATTTAATTCTCTTTAATTTTTATTTTTTTCATTTTTTCTCTAGGACGCACTGTCTTCAAGATAAAATTATTTTTTAAAAAATTATTTTCCGAAAATGGTGCATCCTAGAAAAAAATAAATAAGTACAAATTTATAGAGAATTAAATTTCCTACAATTTTTATTTATTTTGTGTACAAAATGAAACTCAGCCACAGGGTAAATTTGAATTTTGTAGATTTTAGCCGAGTTTCATTTTGTACACCTAGTAGTTCGTTTTTTCAAAATTTTGAACATTTTAGGCGTTAAAGTCCATCAAAAGTTGACCTTCTCCGTGTAAGAAGGTTATTGAAGGATAACTATTAAGAAGGTTAATTTTTAAAGGCTTGTAAATCGTAAACCGTTACAGATATTGAAAAATGCACTAAATAAAATCTGTTGGAAATTTAATTCTATTTAATTTTTATTCTATTAATTTTTCTCTAGGACGCACTGTTTTCAAGATAGGTTTATTTAAAAAAAAAATTATTTTCCAAAAATGGTGCATCCTAAAAAAATAATTAAGTACAAAATAGAGTATTAAATTTCCTACAATTTTTATTTATTAGGTGTACAAAATGAAACTCGGCTAAAATCTACAAAATTCAAATTTACCCTGTGGCTGAGTTTCATTTTGTACACCAAATAGATTGCCTAGCGTTTTCCTTGCTCTCCTGGCCAAGAAACTCTATTTTCCTAATTTTTTTGCCAAAAAGAACGGATTTTCAAGCGTTTTTCTTGCCAAATACGTCCAGTTTTTATCGAGTTTAATGCGTTTTTCTTATGTTTATGCTTTTTTTCACATCATTTTACCTCTGCTACTAAGGTTGCATCATTGCTACTTACCAACTCTTTTCCAACGTATACCGCTGCCACCAGTTATTGAAAAAAATGTTTTTATATTTTAAAATTTATTGCATTTTAACTTTTTAATGCTTATTGGAACGGTTCCAAATAAGAGATTGGTTTTATGCAAAATCGATCCATAATTACTGAAACAGTCTGAAGAGCAATGCGGAAGAGGAAAAAAAAACTTTTTACAATTCAATGAGATGGAATACTAATAAGTCTATAAAATCGTTGAAAAAAAAAGCACATAATTTTCCTGACAAAATGTTATTTAGATCGTTAAATCTTTTTTTTCCCCTACATTTAATTATCTTTTTTTTGGTTATTCACCAATAGAATCTAAAAAGGCTGCTAATTCCATAAGAGGCTTTTTAAAACGACCCTTGTTTGGAAGGCCGTAAAAAATTAAAACAAGAGGAACATGATGGTGTGAGGTCTCCACATCCTGAACAAATGTTCCAGGATTCTTTTCCAACAAATGATGACCTTTTCATGGTTTTTTTCTCCCTTCATCCCTCCCGTTTTGCTTTCTTTTCAAGGAAATGTGACCTTCCTTTTATTTTTTCCTCGACGCTTTTGTGAGGGAGGTTACCAAAGGGAAACTACCTGGGCGAAAACGTGGGTCATCTCTATTCCACTTGGCCTCCCCCTCGTCTTTGAAGCAGATCTTATCCAAACCCCTGTGAGCTCTTAATGAAACCCATGTTACCAGCAGACTCTCTCGTTTTAATTTTAAAATACCTGATATCAAAAAGTTTACTTATAGGAAGCCCCTAGTTGAAAAGACAAGTGTTGAATTTAGCCAGTTTGCAAAGTTTTAAGTTGAAGAGAGGAGACGTCCCGAAGACAAATAGCGGTCGTTAGCGTTGGTCCCTAATTATCGCGGAGTTCACACTGGCAACTCACGACTCCTTAACAATCCCTTTGTTTGCTCTATCCCCCCTACTTTTAGTACGAATGCACTCCGCTTAAATCCTAAAGCACATATACGACTGAGATATTTAACTAAAGATTTAACGCCGCATAAATTAATGCCCACATCAAACTTTAATGGAACTTTTCATTTATAATTTTCGTACATCCAAAAGAGAAAATGGGAAAGAAGAAAATTTAGGTCCTCACTGAGTTGGATCTACTTCAGTGTCAACCTGTCAGGAAATCAGTGTTGGGTGTAATCGTAATCGCAATTACGAATACGATTGTAATCGCAAGTTTCTTAATTTTACGATTATAATCGTAATAGTAATTCCGATTACGATTACAATCGTATTCGTATTTTTTTCTGCGATTACGATTGTAATCGCATTTTTTTAATGATTACAACCGTAATCGTATTTTTTTTTCTGCGAGTACAATCGTAATTGTATTTTTTTTTGCGATTACAATTATAACCGTATTTTTGTCTGCGATTACAATCGTAATCGCATTTTTTTCCGGCGATTACGGGCGTAAACGCTAACAAAAATACGATTACCCCGTAATCGCTGAAAAAAAAATGCGATTATCGCAGAAAAAAATACGATTACGACTGTAATCGCAGAAAAAATACGATTACGACTGTAATCACAGAAAAAAATACGATTATAATGGTAATCGAAGAAAAAAATACGATTATAATGGTAATTATTTTTTTAAATAAATTTTTTTAAATAAATTTATCTTGAAAACAGTGCGTTCTAGCGGAAAAAAGAAATGAATAAAAATTAAAGAGAATTCGATTTCCAACAGATTTTATTTAGTGCATTTTTTCAATATCTGTAACGGTTTACGATTTACAAGCCTTTAAAAATTAACCTTCTTAATGGTTATACTTCAATAACCTTCTTACACGGAGAAGGTCAACTTTTGATGGACTTTAACGCCTAAAATGTTCAAAATTTTGAAAAAACGAACTACTAGGTGTACAAAACGAAACTCGGCTACAATCTACAAAATTCAAAACCCTGTGGCTGAGTTTCATTTTGTACACCTAATATGTTGGCTCCTGTAATCGACGCAAGCCGACTTATCCGAAATGTTACATTAATGTATCACTCAGTCTCACTCAAATAACGTACAAAGCGGACCTAAAAAGTTTTTCGCTAAAATTAAGAGGGGAGAAAATAGAAATTTTGAAAATTAATTATGCCCGAGAGACAAGAATAACAAGGTATAATAATAATAGAGTTGGACAAACAACACCTTCCACCGTTAAACCCTTTTTGGATGAACTACAGTAAATAATTTAAACCTCGACTGGATTGGAGGGGGTTTTGCAAAGTCGCCCCGGTGATGAACGTGGAATTGTTAAACACAAAAGCCTAGCTGTTACATCGACGGTAGGATGGAAACTAGGCGTGTCGAGTGCTGCATTATGTATGGACAAACAAGAGGAAAATCAGAGAGGAGACACGTAGAAAAGTACAACTTTTTTTTTTCCAATCTTAGTATTTTTCGCAAAAACTTTTTTTTAAGATAAATTTTATGGTCGATAAAAAATGTTTGATTATTTACACGTGGTCTATTTACCTGAAGATAACGCTGTTAACTCGAAAAAAAGTGAACTCAACCGTATTTCCGGACTCATTAAAATTATGTTTATGGTTCATCTAAGCCGGTTTTAATTTCGTTTAAAACCCTCCCTTTCATCGCCGGATCTTACGATAAATTAAAAACTGTATAGACTTTACAAAAATATAAAAATTCAATTTTTTGTTTTTTAAATCCTATTCCTCTTCTCTTATTAAATCCACGTTTTATCCTCGTGAAATATGAGGCGGAACATAAAACTCTCCCCTTTCGTAGATAACTTGACCGTATATCCCCCAGCGTTTGAACTCATCAAAAACGTTCGATGGAACAAAATAAACGGATTTCTAAGAATTTTTTTTTATTCAGGAAAAGAAGTACTAGTCCGAAGCTGATTTTTGAATTTCGAAAAAATGTTTGATTTTCATTAGTTTTTTTAGTGGCCTTAAAACTCCCTTTTTAGTAGATTTCTTGGTGTTTTCTTCGATTCTACGCAAAAAGGCGTCCAGTTCCCTGATTTTCAGTAATTCCTGAAATTACTGAAAACATACATCCTCGGTTTCTTGTGGCCTTAAAACTCCCTTTTTAGTGGATTTCTTGGCGTTTTCCTCGATTACCCGCTAAAAACTTCCATTTTCCTGATTTTTAGTAGTTTTCTTTGGTTTCTTGCTTCCTTAAAACTCCCTTTTTACTTGATTTCTTGGCGTTTTTCTCAATTACCAGCTAAAAGCTCCCATTTTGCTGATTTTTAGTAGTTTTCCTCGGTTTCTTGTGGCCTAAAAACTCCCGTTTTACTGGATTTCTTGGCGTTTTTCCTCGATTCTCCGCTAAAAAACTTCCATTTCCCTGATTTTTACTGGATTTCTTGGCGTTTTTCTCAATTACCCGCTAAAAGCTCCCATTTTCCTGATTTTTAGTAGTTTTCCTCGGTTTCTTGTGGCCTTAAAACTCCCGTTTTACTGGATTTCTTGGCGTTTTCCTCGATTCTCCGCTAAAAAAACTTCCATTTCCCTGATTTTCAGTAATTTTCCTTAGTTTCTTGTGGCCTTAATACTCCCTTTTTATTGGATTTCTTGGCGTTTTCCTCGATTCTCCGCTAAAAAAACTTCCATTTCCCTTATTTTCAGTCATTTTCCTCGGGTTCTTGTGGCCTCAAAACTCTCTTTTTACTGGATTTCTTAGTGTTTTCCTCGATCACCCGCTAAAAAACGTCCATTTTTCATATTTTGGGTAGTTTTCCTCGGTTTTTTGAAATTTCGAACTTCTTTAACAGGCGTACAAGAATCCCCGACGCGAACTTTCTTAGAGATAAGGAACAATATAGGAGAGGGAAGTATAAGGGAGGGGAAGTATAAGGGATGGGAAGTATAAAGGAGGGGGAAGTATAAGGGATGGGAAGTATAAAGGGGGGAAGTGTAAGGGAGGGGAAGTATAAGGGATGGGAAGTAGAAAGTATAAAGAAACTCGGCCAAAATCTACAAAATATACACCTAATATAACGGAGAGATAGGAGTCATTGGTGAAAATTTGGCGAAATTGAACCAACGGTTTGGCTGCAGCGAATTTTTAAAAATTTCAAACAGACATGTCTCGTCTGATTTTCGAAATTCGAAGTTCGAAATTCAAAAATCGCTTTTGTTGCGTACATTCTTGTTCACCTGCTAAAGAAAATTGTATGAAAATTTATTTAAAAACTGTGGCCCTAAAGGCAAAAATGCTACAGCCGGCCGGCCGAAACCGCAAAGTTGAGATTAAGGTCAATATTCGAATTGACCCGCCGGGGTCTGGAAGACCCTTTCCCCATATAACCCGACGTGGAGGGTATCACAATAACTTCTTTAAGGAAGTTAAAAATAAGAAAGAGGCCTGAAAAACCGGCGCATTTGGCAAAACGGTGTTGCGTTCTTCACAAAAAAAACTGCCATCTTTGGCAATGCCGGGTTTCAAAAAAACATGGTCCTAACGGAGGTTTCTAGGCCGAAGAAAAAAAAAATTGAAAAAATTTGATGAATAGGGTTAAGTAAAATAAAAAGCTAAATTAAAAAAATGTAATTTTTGTATCCTTTCCTAAGAGTGGAACTGCAATTAAGATGTCTCAAAACCGCAAGCTCAAAAAAAATGTGGTTTGAAATTGGCCTTGATAGTTGAAGTTATTGAAGCGTTATTTCAAAAGAAATAAGATTCTGAAGCAAAATCCTTTTAGGATCTCATATTTAGGGAACTCCCGAAAAAAACCCAGGAGCCTTCTTTTCATGTCCCTTTCGAAATTAATTGCGGGAAAAGAAGAAAGGAATCGATATTCAATAAGGGAGGAGAGACGAAAGCAATAAAGAAGAGCTTCTGTTTAATTTATCCTTTATTATAAAGAACAATTTTCTGTAAAGATATCTTTCCATTTTAATCAATATTTAAGCGTTTTAATCACGAAAATTTTTATTTCTCCACTTCCTCGATTTTTCTCTTCTTTCAATTAAAGCTGTCAGTGGCAATGGTGGCCCGTAATTTCCGTGCGGGTTTTTTTTTCTAATAGATATCAAACTCTGGCCTCCATTGAATTTTTCCGGGATAGAATTTTTAACTTCCTCAAAGATAGATGCTTTGTTCCAACCGCGGTTGGAACACCCGCGTTTTATTAAATATATCTTTCAGACCCGAAGAGGAAAATTTACTGATCGAGAGGTTGTCTGTGTTGCCGGCCATCCGTACTTTTGTTAAAATATTAAGCGTACAAAATGAAACTCAGCCACAGGGTAAATTTGAATTTTGTAGATTTTAGCCGAGTTTCATTTTGTACACTTAAGGGGATATGAGGGTTTTAAGTTGGTTGCTTTGTACATATTTCGTTGTGAGCAACGGTTTTCGGTTTTTTCCTTCTATCTTGGAAACCGTCGCTCAAAACGAAAAAATGTCCTAAGTAAAAGTTGTAGCTTCGGAAATTTACTACATAAAATATTTTATTAGTTTTTTCCGTCAGAGCAATACTTAAGGAGATATGAGGGTTCTTAAGTGAGTTGCTTTGCAAATTTTTCGTTGTGAGCAACGGTTTTCGGTTTTTCCCTTCTATCACGGAAACCGTCGCTCAAAACGAAAAAATGTCCTAGGTAAAAGTTGTAGGTACAAAGATTTGCTAAAAAATTTTATTTTATTCATTATTTGCGTAAGAGCAATATTTAAGGAGTTATGAGGTTAAAAGTAATAATCCTACAGAGCCTGTCTGAAAACTTAAAACCTTCATATCTCCTAAAATATTGCTCTGACGGAAAAAACCAATAAGATATTTTATGTAGTAAATTTCCGTAGCTACAACTTTTAATTAAGACATTTTTTCGTTCTGAGCGACGGTTTCCAAGATAGAAGGGAAAACCCGAAAACCGTTGATCACAACGAAAAATGTACATAGCAACCAACTTAAAACCCTCATATCCCCTTAATAGTTGAGATTTTATCCTAAAATTTTAATTTGAAAAATCCTATACACACTGGGGATTGAACCCAAGAATTGTGAGCAATAGCCAAGAAGGCCGTTTATTTTGAATAGATGATTATCTATTTGAGATAGCCATCGTTTTGAAATGGGATGAGACTATATTAGGTTACATCTCTAACAAGATTGATCTAGACTAGAAAATTGTATTTGCCTTTTGAAATGAGACCATGATAATTAATGTGATCGCATTACAAAGACACACCTGGCTCGAATAAACAGCTGCACTCAGAGCCCTCAATCAACCCCCAAGTCGTTTTTCAGCCCAAATTAACGCTTCATGAAATTCAAAATATTTGTCGGCTCTATTACGATGTGGGCGATGGGACTAATTTACGCCGTGTAAGCACGGATTGCGTGTACAACGTTTCCGTTATTCCCCCCTTATTTTGATAACTGTAAAATGTTCATTTCCGTTTAAATCATTGGCTTCAGCAAATCTGAACAAAACTTTTTTTCGGTAATTAAACAGCGTAATAGTACAAATTGAATACATAATTTAAGTTTTTGCATAAACACTAACTTTCTTTGAAGTGTTTGAAGAGCTTCCAACGAAAACTTCCTTAAAGAGAAGTAACAATATAGGAGGGAAAGTATATGGGAAGAGGAAGTATAAGGGAACGAAAGTACAACGAAGGGAGGGAAAGTATAAAGAAGGGGGAAGTATAAAGGAGCGGAAGAGTAAGGAAGGGGGATGCTAACTTCCTTAAAGAAGTTATTGCGATACCCTCGACGTCGGGTTTTTGGGGAAGGGTCTTCCAGACCCCGGAGGGTCAAATCGAAAATTGATCTTTACCGATCTCAACTTTGTCTGTGGTGCCGTCCGAAAAATGCACTAAATTAACGGCCGTCCGGCCGTCCGTAGCATTTTTTTCCGGAACACTTTACGGCCACAATTTTCATCCGATTTTCACCAAATTTTTACACAAATTTCTTTAGCCGGTGAAGAAGAATGTAACGAGGGGGATTTTTGAATTTCGAAAAAATGGCGGAGATATGTCTGTTTGAAATTTTAAAAAATTCGCTGCGGCCGAACCGTTAATCCGATTTTTACCAAATTTTCACCAATTACTCCTTATATTTTTTAAGAATTTTTGGTGCAAAAAAATTGCCACTTTTTAATTACTATTTTTATTAGTAGGGAGAAATTTCGTACTTCTACCCTTTACGAGAGGCACATCCCTAGGCCAAAGATCCCATTATTTCTACCTCGACACTAAAAAGAACTTAAAAATTTTTCAAAAAAAATAAAAAAGAAAAAAAGAAAAAGAAGAAAAAACCCGGAAAATTTTTCGAAAAAAAAAACTAAGAAAATTTTTCAAAAAAAGAACTTAAAAAATTTTTCGAAAAAAAAAAAAAAAAAAAAAAGGAAAACCCGGAAAATTTTTCGAAAAAAACTTTGAAAATTTTTTGAAAAAAAAATTTTTTTTTTCGGACAAAAAAAACTTAGAACATTTTTCAAAAAAAGAACTTAGAAAATTTTTCGAAAAAAAGAACTTAAAATATTTTTCGAAAAAAAAAAAAAAAAAACCCGAAAAATTTTTCGAAAAAACTAACTTTATACTTTCCCTCCCTACTACATCCCCTTCCTTTATACTTTCGTTCCCTTATACTTCCCCCTCCATTGTACTTCCCCCTCTGTTATACATTCCCCTTCCTTATACTTTCCCCTCCGTCATACTTCCCCGTTCGTTATACTTCCCCCTCCGTTATACTTCCCCTCCCATATTATACTTCCTACTCCGTTATACTTCCCCCTCCGTTATACTTCCCCTCCCACATACTTCCCACTCCGTTATACTTCTCCTCCCATATACTTCCCCCTCCTATATAGATACTTCTCTTTAAGGAAGTTCCCGTCGGGGCCAGCTCCAGACTAGTACTTTTTATTTTATTTCGAATAATTTTCCGGGTTTTCTTTTTTTTCGAAAAATTTTCCGGTTTTTTTTTTTTTAATTTTTTGAAGTGTCAAGGCAGAAATAAGGCTCTTTCGCCTAGGGATGTGCCTCTCGTAATGGGTAGAAGTACGAAATTTCTCTCTACTAAAAAAATTGAACGTAGAGGGAAGTATATGGGAGGGGAAGTATAACGGAGTGGGAAGTATATAGGAGGGGAAGTATAACGGAGGGGAAGTATATAGGGGGGGGAAGTATAACGTAGTGGGATGTATATGGGAGGGGAAGTATAACGGAGGGGGAAGTATAAGTGAGGGGAAGTATATGGGAGGGGAAGTATAACGGAGGGGGAAGTATAAGTGAGGGGAAGTATATGGGAGGGGGAAGTTTAAGTGAGGAGTAGTATAACAGAGGGTGAAGTATAACGGAGGGGGAAGTATAAGGGAACGGAAGTATAACGGAAGGGGATGTATAAGGGAGGGAAAATATAAAGGAGAATTTTCCAAGTTTGTTTTTTCGAAAAATTTTCTAAGTTTATTTTGGAAAAATTTTTCGAGTTTTGTTTTTCCCAAAAATTTTCTGAGGTTTTTTTTGAAAAAATTTTTAAGTTCTTTTTTTGAAAATTTTTTTAAGTGTCAAGGTGGAAATAATGGGCTCTTTGGCCTAGGGATGTGCCTCTCGTAATGGGTAGAAGTACGAAATTTCTCCCTACTAAAAAAATAAAACGTAGGGGGAAGTATAACGGAGTGAGAAGTATATGGGAGGGGAAGTATAACGAGTGGGAAGTATAGGGGAGGGGAAGTAAAATGGAGGGGGAAGTATAAAGGACGGAAAGTGTAGCGGAGGGTGAAGTATAAAGGGGGGGACTAAAACGGAGGGAAAAACACAGACAAAATTGAGATCGGTAAAGAATCGATTTGACCCTCCAGGGTCTTCCAGACCCTTCCCCAAAAACCCGACGTCGAGGGTATCACAATAACTTCTTTAAGGAAGTTAAAACCTTGTTTTTGCTATATTTACAAGATGTTTTTAATTAAGGTGGAGAGATGATTTTTTACCTTTCAAAGCTGTTATCCAACCTGTCATTCGTAGGTACTGCCAAACTTCCTTTATTAAATCTTCGTGTGTCCCAATCATCTTGGAACTATTTACTGAACTTTGACATCGAGTTATTAATGATAAAAGGCCCGAAAAAAAAGGCAACAATAAACAAAAGTAATTTCTTTAAACTTTTAATGGCCATTTCGATTTTTACGAGGGGTTTTGTTTTTTACGGCACTGACTTAACTTCTAACAACATGAAAATATTATTAAAAAGTCGGAGGAATCTGATAATTTGATGGGTTCATCCGCAGTGGTCCGGAGGCGGAACATAAAAATAAAACCTCGGAGATTGAACGATATCCCAATTAATCCGTGAATTTCGCCCGCCCAGACTTTTCCCTCCCACCATTCGCGGATTAACAAGGCCTCTTCCTGACGTTCTAATGCCTCTCAGGATATATAATTAGTCTTCCGTTGATCCCGACCGCCCAACTTGATAATCCTACCACAGAACCCTTAGAATTATCGTCGGATTTGTTACTTTTCCGATAGAATTTTCTTTTTCTGACCCATTTTCTTTTCTTGTAAACGAGCTTGAATGTTTTTTAAATCTATTATAAGAGGGTTAATCGGAGTTTACCAAGAAACTTAACGTTAAAGCTCTTCTCGCAGTTTAAACTAATTTCCTTGGCTCGAGAAGGGGGACCGCGAATCTCCTTAGAGACAACGGTATCACTTTGTTTAAGTACCATCAAAATTTTACGCTTTGAACTAAATTAATATTAAATTTTGATATTTTGGAAAGAAGTTATTTATTCAGTCAATTTGAGAGAAAGCTAAAAGATTTAAATTCTAACCAGAATTATTAAACATTTTACCTTCACTTCATCACCTTTAGGAACTTCACGTTTGAAAAGGCCCCCCCTTTTTAGAAAACCGACGTGTGGTTAATTTTTGACATTAACGAGGGTTCCTGAACTGTCTTTTTTTTAATTTCTAATTTTTTTTTTCACTCTGTTTCAGGTAATTTTTCTTCATTTTCATCGTTTTTTGTGAGTAAAATTTTTTACAAAAATCGAATTTGTTTATTCAATTGCTTTTAGTTGCGTCAGTCTTATTTGAATATTTTTTTGTTGCCTTTGTACACACTTTCTCTGAAATTGAAAGAAGGGGAAGAAGAAAAGGTGGAGGACCTCATTCGATGGATAAGGAAAAGGTATTTGCGTAATCCGCGAATATAAAAGCCTCATTTAAAAAATTCGCAATTTTAAAAACTAAAAGAATTTCTAACTAGTAGTTCTTAAACCTATTTTACCTAATAAAAGAAAATCAGGTAGAGTGTAATTCTGCCCATTCTTGTGTTTCTTATTTCAATCTGTTCAGGAGTTATGATGTTTTTTCCCCTTCTTAAGTTTTTCTTAAGCTTTTATGCCCTCAAGAATTTAAAGCAGATACTTTTGGTTCTGAATGTAAAAAATCATAACTCCTAGACTGACATCCAGGTTTTACTGAGTTTATAGAGAGTTTCTGGGAATCGTAATTTGCTCTTCCCGTATACGGGAAGGTCTTCTCGTAGCGGCTTTATAACCCAGTTTCAGGGAGTCGTTCCGACTCTGTTAGTTCACAATGTTCTCACTAGAGCAAATTCATGAATCGAAAGATGGTATTTCTGATTAACTATAACAGTACATAAAAATTACCTATCCCAAAACGTTCCCACCAATTTTCACATAGCGTGGGTATAATGTTCCTTAATAGTCTCTTAATTTTAACTTCCAAAATCCTTCCCAAAAGTACGGAATAAATTTCCTACGTCGATTTTAGCCAATCTTTTGAGAAACTAGTTGATTTCCGAACCCGAAACCAAACGAGATAACAAAATAACCCCCTCCTTTATACTTCCCTCCCTTTTACCTCCCCCTCCTTTATACTTACCTCCCTTTTACCTCCCCCCTTTATACTTCCCTCCCTTTTACCTCCCCCTCCTTTATACTTCCCTCCCTTTTACCTCCCCCTCCTTTATACTTCCCTCCCTTTTACCTCCCCCTCCTTTATACTTCCCTCCCTTTTACCTCCCCCTCCTTTATACTTCCCTCCCTTTTACCTCCCCCTCCTTTATACTTCCCTCCCTTTTACCTCCCCCTCCTTTATACTTCCCTCCCTTTTACCTCCCCCTCCTTTATACTTCCCTCTCTTTTACCTCCCCCTCCTTTATACTTCCCTCCCTTTTACCTCCCCTCCTTTATACTTCCCTCCCTTTTACCTCCCCCTCCTTTATACTTAAAAGAATTTCTAACTACTAGTTTTTAAACCTATTTTACCTAATTAACGAAAATCAGGTAGAGTGTAATTCTGCCCATTTTTGTGTTTCTTATTTCAATCTGTTCAGGAGTTATGATGTTTTTTCCCCTCCTTAAGTTTTCCTTACGCTTTTTTGCCCTCAAGAATTTAAAGCAGAAATACTTTTGGTTCTGAATGTAAAAAAATCATAACTCCTAGACTGACATCCAGGTTTTACTGAGTTTATAGAGAGTTTCTGGGAATCTTAATTTTCCCTTCCCGTATACGACTCGCAAAATGGAAAGGTCTTCACGTAGGGGCTTTATAACCCAGTTTCAGGGAGTCGTTCGCCATAATCGCGTTTTAAACGGCGAAAATAGGCTTGCTCTTTGGCTATCCCTAGTTTATGGTGAGATGCTTTATGTTGAATTGCGTTATGGTGAACTGTCAAGTTTTAAGGTTTTTGTCGTTTAGCCATAATTGCGTTTTTAATGGCGAAAATAGGCTTGCTCTTTGGCTATCCCTAGCTTATGGTGAGATGTAGTATGCCCAAACGACAGAAACACTTTTATGGCGAAACGACAAGTGTTAAATCTCTTCTTTATGGTGAGATGTATTAAGTAACGGTGAACGTTTTCGACTATTTTCCTTATTTTGAGTTGCAGATTTGTTATGATGAACGGAAACTCGCGGTTTCTGCCATTTTGCGGTCAAGTGCAGTATGGCGAACCGCATTATGTCGACACACTCAGCCAGACCACACAGAACAGGCGTGAACAGCCCAAATTTCTCCCTACTATCAACTAAATATCAAAAGTTTATCAGCTTATAAAAGTACGGAAAACACCAAAAAAAAAGGGTACGTAGGCAGAAAGAGTAGGGAAAACACCCGAAAAAAGGTTTTCATCAGCAGAAAGAGTAGCGGAAACGGGCGTTCCTGGGCAAAAGGAGTAGAGGATACGTCCAGAAAGGGTGTTAATCGGGAGAAAGATAAGGAAAAACGCCCAAGAAGTGTGTTCATCGACAGAAAGAGTAGGAAAAACGCCATAAAAAGGGTGTTTATCAGCTAAAAAAGTAGGAAAAACGCCATAAAAAGGGTGTTTATCAGCTTAAAAAGTAGGAAAAACAACCCAAAAGGGGTGTTATCAGCTTAAAAAGTAGGGAAACACCATAAAAAGGGCACCACAGACAACTAAACAGTTTTTCTCTGCGGGGTCTGGAACTTTTGCATAGACCGTGAAATGGAGGGTGTCACAATAACTTCTTTTTGAGGAAGTTAATTTTTACAACCTAATTTGCTAGTTACAGAGCAACATAAGTGAACACCCCTTATTTTAAACATTTCCTCGTTTTAGACAGGATAACCAGGGCCAAGATTACAATATCCTCTCCCCTCCTATTTTCTCAATAATAAAGTTATAATTCCAAGTTCTCCGAGGTGGAAGACAAATCCCCAAATGATCTAAGACGCGATGCGGTTCGAAGCACGAGGGGGGGGGGGGGGGGAGTTTGGCTCTTCCCTCTTGAAATGAAACGTGCTTATAATGGCTTTGCCATCCTTGTTTCAGGGCAAGTTAGATGGGCTCGATATTGATACGTGTGGGGATATCATCAAGACGTATAATCCAAAAGCAACTTTTAATAAAATAATCGTTCCTTCCAAAATTAGGTTAAATATCGACGAAGGTAATTTGGCCACATGTTTAAACTAAAACCCTCAGATTATTCGAGGTAGATTAGGGAAATATGTGAGGCCGGAGGATTACTCCGCGAGAATGCAGCCATATTCGCCGCTTTTATCGATGTAAATATACGATTTCTAATTAACCGGAAGATCTGAAGAGTTTTAAAAGGTAAAAAACGTGAAATACTGTAATAATTATGGATGTTTACTCGGTTTCTCCGGTTCGAAGCTTTTATCTCGGAGCGAAAGATGAAACTTTAATACGGTGATAATACAATTAGTCTTGAAGAACTTTCGGTTTTTTGGGGAAGAAGACGGGAAGCTAAACTTTTTCCAGGGCCTTTTCCAGTTATAAAAACTTGTGTTTTCACTTTATTAACGCTAATTACTTGCCAAGAAGTTTCCTTTTTTTCATTTTTTTTAATCCAAGGGTTTTTATTTTCAGTAGTGAAGTGGTTGGCCGCCAATTTGTAAAATTGTTTTCTACAAAAGAGTTGAAAATTCTTGATTTAAAGTGGCAATTTGAAAGGCCAAATTTAGGACAAAAGGTTTTTCAGAAGTTCAAAAAGGCTTTTTTGTACCTATTTCCTGTTCCACTTGACTACGTTTTTGAGCGAGAAAGTTTTTATTAAAAAGTAAATCATCTAAGTGCCCCTACCATTTAGGGAAGGAGATTTTCTTCAACTTTATTAGTGTCCTAGTTAACTTTTAAGGACTCCCCGGAAGGGTTTTCCTTTTCATAATTTAAACCTCTGCCGAGAAACTATGTTCCTAAAGATTGAGAGAGGGGAGAAAGACGGTAATGAATGCAAATCTGCAGGGCCATTACCTGGGAATTAATCATCAGTTCGGTCGTCTGGCATGTCTGAAGGGAGGTCCGCGCCCCAACGAGAAACTTTTCCCATTTCCAACGTCAACCCCCTCTCCACATGGCAAACATCATTCACTATTTTGTTGACTTAATTTTTTTAAACCTCCGGGGGCGTCCAAAACGCTGATTTAATCCACTCTTAATTATTTCTACCAACAAGTCGGTTTTTTTTAATTTCAAGACAAGTTTCATTCGAGGGGGAGGTAAAAGGGAGGGAAGTATAAAGGGGGGGGGGGGGGGGGGGTAAAAGGGAGGGAAGTATAAAGGAGGGGGGGGGTAAAAGGGGGGGAAGTATAAAGGGGGGGGGGTAAAAGGGAGGGAAGTATAAAGGAGGGGGAGGTAAAAGGTAGGGAAGTATAAAGGAGGGGGAGGTAAAAGGGAGGGAAGTATAAAGGAGGGGGAGGTAAAAGGTAGGGAAGTATAAAGGAGGGGGAGGTAAAAGGGAGGGAAGTATAAAGGAGGGGGAGGTAAAAGGGAGGGAAGTATAAAGGAGGGGGGAACGACAAAAACCTTAAAACTTAACAATTCACCATAACGCAATTCAACATAAAGCATCTCACCATAAACTAGGAAAAGCAAGCAGGCAGCTAATGAGATCAGCTTATTTCATGACACAAGGGGGTTAATTTTTTTTCCTCCGCGAGGATGTGCGAATTATGGTGAACTGTCAAGTTTTAAGGTTGTTTGTGTCGTTTTAAACGGCGAAAATAGGCTTGCTCTTTGGCTCTCCCCTAGTTTATGGTGAGATGTATTATGTCCAAATGACAGATACAGTTTTATGGCGACAAGTTTAAAGAGAGGCTTTTATGAGAAGCGTTATGTTGAATTGTACTTTAATTTTTTGTCGACTTGCATTTATTGAAAAAGTCGTTTATGGCGAAACACTTTATGTTGACATTATGCTCATTTTAACATTTAGCTTTATGTTCAATTGCATTATAGAACTACAGATTTTTATGTTCAACTGCTTTAGGGTCAGTGTTGGACGTAATCGTAATTCCGATTACGATTACAATCGTATTCGTATTTTTTTAACGATTACAAACGTAATCGTATTTTTTTTCTGCGATTACAATCGTAATTGTATTTTTTTTCCTGTGATTACCATTATTATTGCTAAAAAAAATTGCGATTATACTGTAATCCCAGAAAAAAACAATACCTAATACAACTACGATTGTAATCGCAGAAAAAAAAATACGATTACGATTGAAATCGTTAAAAAAATGCGATTACAATCGTAAACGCAGAAAAAAATACGAATACGATTGTAATCGCAATCGGAATTACGATTACGATTATACTTGTAATCGTAATCGTAATTAAGAAACTTGCGATTACGATTACGCCCAACACTGTTTAGGGTGCGTTATGTTGAACGGTGTTCCCGCGACTCATCGGAAACTGCAATTTTTTAACCTTCTTTGCGCTCTAAAGATTTTATAATCATTGGATCACCAATTCAGCAAATAAACACATAATTTTCACCCCCCTTTTTTCCCCTCTGAAATCCGATTTAAAATTCTAATCGAAAAACAATAAAACTTTTTTAATTTTTATTCTCTTAAATTGTTTAAATCGGTTTCCCACTTCAAATTATATCTTCCCCCTTTCTTATGGCGTCAGATTAAGGGTAATGGGAAATAATGCTTTTGAGCACTATTCGCAAGAACATCTCCGAAGGGGGTACGCATAATGATCCGGAACCGACTCCCCCGATGGCAATTCACCGGGATTTGCATAGCATTTGCATCCGGCTTGAATGATTCCGGCGTCTTGTTGAAATTTGACTTATCGATATATAAAAAAAGGGGAAGCTTGTCTTTGTTGAATTATTAAACGTCGGATCAAAAGAAAGAACTAATGAGATGTAAATTGTCTTTTCTTCAAAGATAAGCATCGTCGAAGTTACCTACATCCAATATAATAGCGTGCCAGTGTTTTAGATTGATGTTCTAGATAAAATATCTCGTGATACAATAGAGTTTTGTTTATTTTTTTAAGATTAGGATTTCATCCAGATTATAAGGTTCTTTGTGTCATATCCGGGATTTCCAGGGAATCTTGAAAAATGTCTCAAGGAAATGTTTTTAAAAAAAATTCCTTTGATGCCCCAAAGAATGTAAAAAAAAGGGGTCTAATTAGGCAAAGGCTTTTACGTAAAAGCATATCTTTTGTACCGCATATATAAGAAGTATTTGATAAAGTTTTATTCTTCCATATTGAGAGGCTTTTATTGTTAAAAAAATTTGTTAAAATTTGTTATAGTCTAAATTTAAAATTTAGAGAGCTGCTTTTGATATTTAGTTGATAGTAGGGAGAAATTTGGGCTGTTCACGCCTGTTGTGTGTGGTCTGGCTGAGTGTGTCGACATAATGCGGTTCGCCACATTGCACTTGACCGCAAAATGGCAGAAATCGCGAGTTACCATTCACCATAAAAAATCTGCAACTCAAAATAAAGAAAATAGTCGAAAACGTTCACCGTTACTTAATACATCTCACCATAAAGAAGAGATTTAACACTTTTCGTTTCGCCATAAAACTGTTTCTGTCGTTTGGCCATACTGCATCTCACCATAAGCTAGGGATTGCCAAAGAGCAAGCCTATTTTCGCCATTAAAAACGCGATTATGCCGAAACGACAAAAACTTTAAAACTTGACAGTTCACCATAACGCAATTCAACATAAAGCATCTCACCGTACCTAAACTAGGAAAATGTGCGAATTGTGGTGAACTGTCAAGTTTTAAGGTTGTGTCGTTTTAAACGGCGAAAATAGGCTTGCTCTTTGGCTCTCCCCTCTTTGGCCCCAAAGAATGTAAAAAAAAGGGGTCTAATTAGGCAAAGGCTTTTACGTAAAAGCATATCTTTCGTACCGCATATACAGGGTGTCCGGAAACACATGGCAAGCGTCTGGGAGAGCGTTAAAAGTGGTTTACGAAAAAAAGTTAAATGTAAACCCCCCTTAATTTAAATCAAAGAATTTGATGGTGTAGTTTAAAATCCGCCTGGATATACAGGGTGTCCCAGACACAACCTAACTTCGTTATTTCAAATGAGAACCCCTATTTTTTATTTCAGATTCGTAATCTACGCAAAATATCAAGTAGATTTGAGTACTCATATGACAATTTTGGACAACTTTTAAAAAATGTCAAATTTTAGCGTTTTTTGCGCTAAAATCCGTTAAAATTGACCTAGGAGACTCGTTTTTTTTTAATTCCACTTATTTTTTCCCGAAGAATCCAACTGTCTCAAATTTGAGCATCTTCGCATTCTGCATCACGAGATTTCGTCGCTAATGGCCTTTTTTCAGGTTAGAACCCAAATTTTTAGTTCAGAAATGAAAATTAGCACTTGTTGAAAGGAATTTTTCTTTCGGACCACAAATTTTGAAAGAGCTACAGCGTCTTTTGTGTTTATGCATCAAAAATTAAAATTCCGTCAACAAATCGCTAATTTCCATTTTTGAAGTATGGAATTTGGAGTTAAACTTGAAAAAAGGCCATTAGCGACGAAATCTCGTGATGCAGAATGCGAAGATGCTCAAATTTGAGACAGTTGGATTCTTCGGGAAAAAATAAGTGGAATTAAAAAAAAACGAGTCTCCTAGGTCAATTTTAACGGATTTTAGCGCAAAAAACGCTAAATTTTGACATTTTTAAAAGTTGTCCAAAATCGTCATATGAGTACTTAAATCTACTTGAAATTTTGCGTAGATTACGAATCTGAAATAAAAAATAGGGGTTCTCATTTGAAATAATGAAGTTAGGTTGTGTCTGGGACACCCTGTATATCCAGGCGGATTTTAAACTACACCATCAAATTCTTTGATTTAAATTAAGGGGGTTTACATTTAACTTTTTTTCGTAAAACCACTTTTTAACGCTCTCCCAGACGCTTGCCATGTGTTTCCGGACACCCTGTATAAGAAGTATTTGATAAAGTTTTATTCTTCCATATTGAGAGGCTTTTATTGTTTAAAAATATTTTTTATTCTGGATTTTAATAAAATTGGGACGGATATCCCGGGGTGGCGAAACTTTTTATTCTCTCGAGGAAATTCGCCCATTAAACGAATTCGCCCTTAGGAGGACTTCTAATAGGGGTGAAGAAGAGAAAGAATCTAAAAATCAAATTAGTCTCACGTAAACATTAAGTCAGAATTACAAAATAAACTAATTACAAGCCTCAAACAAACAGGGCATGCAATTATACGGGATTTCAAAAGGGACTCATCGTTTGGAATAAAAATCCTTAATAACATAGTCGGAGGTTAATTTCGTGATTATGACTCTGCCATTTTATTCATCCTAAAATGTCACGAATAATGAAATGAGAAGTACTTGTCTGGAGCTGGCCCGACGGGAACTTCCTTAAAGAGAAGTAGCAATATAGGAGGGGGAAGTGTTAGGGAGGGGAAGTATAAGAGAGGGGAAGTACAACGGAGGGGGAAGTATAAAGGAGGGGAAGTACAACGGAGGGGTAAGTATTAGGGAGGGGAAGTACAACAGAGGGGGAAGTATATGGAAGAGGAAGTACAACGGAGGGGGAAGTATAAGGGAGGGGAAGTGCAACGGAGGGGGAAGTATAAGGGAGGGGAAGTGCAACGGAGGGGGAAGTATAAGGGAGGGTAAGTGCAACGGAGGGGGAAGTACAACGGAGGGGGAAGCATAAGGGAGAGGAAGTACAACGGAGGGGAAGTATGAGGGTGGGGAAGTACAACGGGGCGAAGTATAAGGGAGGGGAAGTACAACGGAAAGGGAAGTATAAGGGGGAGAAGTATAACGGACGGGGACGTTTTTTTTTTTTCGAAAAATTTTCTAAGTTTTTTCTTTGGAAAAATTTAATTTTCTAAGTTTTTGTTCGAAAATTTTTGTAAGTATCAAGGTATAAATAATGGGATTTTTGTACAAGAGAGGTCCTTCTCGTAAGGTGTAAAAGTATGAAATTTCTCCCTACTAAAATCATAAATAATGTTTAAAAAAAAGTGATAATTTTTTAGAGTTGCTCTTCTTTTTTTGGCGAATTTTTTAAGTTGACAACTTGGACCAAAATTTCGACTTTCACCAAAATTTAATCTTGACTCAGGGTATTTGGATATGGCAAGAGGGTTATAATCTAATACTTTCGTCCAACCAATTTTAGATTCTTTGCGGACCCTTCTTAAGCAGAAAAAGAAGGATATTCCTTCAAAAGTCCTTGCTTTGCTAAAAGCACCAAAAGCGGAAAGTGAATAAGTAGTCGGAAATTGAAAAAAATTAATTAGATAGATTTTTTTTTAAAATTATATTTTAAAACAAAATTAATTTTGTAGATTTTTTTTTATATTTAAACCAAAATTAATTAGGTACATTTTTTTTAATTTCATTTTAAAACAAATTTAACCGTTTATTTGTTAATTTTACCCCAATCCTATTCCCAAAATACTAAGATTAATGCAATAATTTTGAAAATTTTCAAAAATAACCGCTTGAAACTTATCAAAAATATTTTAAAATGCTGTTTTCTGGTTTAGAATCCAAAAATACATATAAATGGACAGTTTCAGAATTTTGGCCATAAATTTCAAATTTGGCCCACTGTGCATCGGTTCGGTCTCAGCGAATTTTTTAAAAATTTCAAATAGACATAATCTCCACCATTTTTTCGAAAACCAAAAATCGCCCTCGCTAGTTTCTTGTTCACCGACTAAAGAAAATTTGGTGAAAATGGGTTGAAAACTGTGGCCGTAAAGTGTTCCGGAAAAAAATGCTACGGCCGGCCGGCACCACAGACAAAGTTGAGATCGGTATAGATCCATATTCGAATTGACCCTCCGGGGTCTGAAAGACCCCTCCCCAAAAACCCGACGTGAGGGTCTCACAATAACTTCTTTAAGGAAGTTAAAAATGTGACGTAATGAATGATAACTGTATTCTTTACATATTTTTTAAGGCAGGTACATATTGGTTTGGTCGAAAAAAACCTCGAGGGTATGCCACCTGACGCCGTAGCGGAAGGGGGACCTTTCGTATTAAAAGCCACCTGTTATCAAGATCTCGTTTCCGAGCAAATCACGACTCCCATCTCAATTTTTCCCCATTTCTTTTAAGACAAAATAATTAGTTCGGTAAAATTGTCGTTGTGGTAAAAGGAGCAATAAAAAAAGGTGTAAAAGAGGTCCGGGGTCTTCATTAAACCGATTTGAGACGGTACTTGTGTGATTCTAAAGGGCGGTTAAAAGGGAACAAGAGAGCTTTATACCTGGCCCTTTTACAACCGGCATCTGTCGTCCTAAAAAAGCAACGGTGGTAAGCTTAAGAGAAGAGCAAACGCTCGTTTTCACAAGGCACGTGCGTTTCACACCTGCCTCGTAATAGTTTAAAATTTTGGCGCTCTTTGTTTCTGCCAAGAAACGCCTTTATAATGTGTTTTTTTTTCCTTTTACCTTGAAACATCCTTAGGAGGCGTTTTCCTCGGGCTTTCTGCCAATAAACACACTTTAACAGGTGTTTTCTTGGTCTTCCTACCTTGAAACATCCTTAGGAGGCGTTTTCCTCGATCTTTCTGCCAGAGAACAGCCTGTAATAGGCGTTTTCCTTCGGCTTTCTGCCACGGAACAGCCTGTAATAGGCGTTTTCCTTTGGCTTTCTGCCAATGAACACCCTTTAACAGATGTTTTCTGGTCTTCCTACCATGAAACATCCTTTTCCTCGATCTTTCTGACAAGAAATACCATTTTTAGGGTTTTTCCTCAGTCTTTCTCTACAACAATAACCATGAATAGGCGTTTTCCGCAAATAGATGACCTACCATTGTAATTTTTTACTTGGAAATGAAAAAATGAATAATTTAAAATTTATTTTTTGTGCTTCCAATTAAAGTTTAATCATGAAACATACAACAAAGTATTTAATTTTGTTAAGTACATATATAATCCCCGGATGTAAATTGATATTGCTGGTTGAGAGAACATCATTGTCATATGTGCCTTTTAACTCTCATGCAGTCGAACGCTTTCCAAGCCTAAATACCCCATGAAGAAAAGGGTGTTGGGAGAAGTATCGAATAATAGGATGATGAAAGTTTAAGATCCATAATTAAATTTTCGATTCTTAAAAATTACCTCAAAAAGCTCATTGTTACTGACAGACGTTGAACAGATTAAAATAACATCCTTGGATTTGATGAAGGGCGCCTTTCAAAAAAGATATAAACAAAAAAAAATGTTTAAAAATGCTTAATGGGAGCTTTTAAACGTGCCATTGTGTTTAAAAATAAATGAAGGGGAAGGATCAATAGTCAGAGTGGTCAGAGCTGAATTGATGTGAAGGGTATTTTGCATTTGGTATTCTAACTATAAAACAGTGGAATCAAAATTGAAAAGAGTTCTTATGATTTTGATCAATAGCGAAAGCTCGTCTTAATAGCCTAGAATATTAAACGGTGGAGGGTATCTGCGTTGAATTTATAGCCCGCTCCACTTATTACCTTACCCCTAATCACCATAGATCATTTTGTAGGACTTAGTTAAGGGAGATTAGTAAGTTGGTTGTTTTAAAAACTTGAAGGTGTCAACCTTTTAGTCCCTCTCCTGTGGTCGAATCGACTCCAAACAAATTGATGACCGTGTCAGGGCTTACGATAAATCAACTCCCCCAAACGACCCACCTCAAACAGTGTACCTCAGGGAATATATCAACAAGGCTGGTTAAATAATGTCATCTTGTCCAACACGGCTTCTTTTTTACAAAAAATATTCTTTATTTATGAAAAAAAGCATTTCGAAACTTTATGGTGGAATGAGGGGAGTTAAACTCGAAGTTATAACAATCGCATCCGGGGGACGGTAACTCAATTCCCGATAACTGTCTCAAAGGGCGATTTCCTTGGGTTGCTCCAGGGCAAGGGCGATAATTCAGACTTTCGGAGGGGAAAGGGAGATCTTTGAAAAAAATATAAATTCTTAATATCGAAAAAACAAATCGGGTTTTCAAGGTCCATAATTTCGTTGTGAATTTTTCAAAAACTTTTGATCGATGATGATTGATTCCAAAGTTTGACCGAGTTTCCTTTGAGAAGAAAATGCTTTCTTCTCCGCCGTGATTGATATTATCATTTTTTAAACAAATGGTAAGGCTAAATCTTTTTGTCACTAAAAGGAGCACTGGTTTGAAGAGCTTCCAACGAAAACTTCCTTAAAGAGAAGTATCTATATAGGAGGGGGAAGTATAACGGAGGGGAAGTAAAACGTAGGAGGAAGTTATGGAAGGGGAAGAATAACGGAGTGGGAAGTATATGGGAGGGGGAAGTATAAGTGAGGGGAAGTATATGGGAGGGGGAAGTTTAAGTGAGGGGTAGTATAACAGAGGGTGAAGTATAACGGAGGGGGAAGTATAAGGGAACGAAAGTATAACGGAAGGGGATGTATAAGGGAGGGAAAGTATAAAGGAGAATTTTCCAAGTTTGTTTTTTCAAAAATTTGCCAAGTTTTTTCGAAAAAATTTTCCGGGTTTTTCTTTTTTCTTTCTTTTTTTCGAAAAATTTTCTAAGTTCTTTTTTTCGAAAATTTTTTTAAGTGCCAAGGTAGAAATAATGGGCTCTTTGGCCTACGGATTTGCCTTATAGTGGGTAGAAGAAGTATAAAACCTCAAACAGTGTACCTCAGGGAATATATCAACAAGGCTGGTTAAATAATATCATCTTGTCCAACACGGCTTCTTTTTTACAAAAAATATTCTTTATTTATGAAAAAAAGCATTCGAAACTTTATGGTGGAATGAGGGGAGTTAAACTCGAAGTTATAACAATCGCATCCGGGGGACGGTAACTCAATTCCCGATAACTGTCTCAAAGGGCGATTTCCTTGGGTTGCTCCAGGCAAGGGCGATAATTCAGACTTTCGGGGGGAAAGGGAGATCTTTCGAAAAAAATATAAATTCTTAATATCGAAAAAACAAATCGGGTTTTCAAGGTCCATAATTTCGTTGTGAATTTTTCACAAACTTTTGATCGATGATGATTGATTCCAAAGTTTGACCGAGTTTCCTTTGAGAAGAAAATGCTTTCTTCTCCGCCGTGATTGATATTATAATTTTTAAACAAATGGTAAGGCTAAATCTTTTTGTCACTAAAAGGAGCACTGGTTTGAAGAGCTTCCAACGAAAACTTCCTTAAAGAGAAGTATCTATATAGGAGGGAAGTATAACGGAGGGGAAGTAAAACGTAGGAGGAAGTTATGGAAGGGGAAGAATAACGGAGTGGGAAGTATATGGGGGGGAAGTATAAGTGAGGGGAAGTATATGGAGGGGGAAGTTTAAGTGAGGGGGTATAACGGGTGAAGTATAACGGAGGGGAAGTATAAGGGAACGAAAGTATAACGGAAGGGGATGTATAAGGGAGGGAAAGTATAAAGGAGAATTTTCCAAGTTTGTTTTTTCAAAAAATTTGCCAAGTTTTTTCGAAAAATTTTCCGGGTTTTTCTTTTTTTTTCTTTCTTTTTTTTCGAAAAATTTTCTAAGTTCTTTTTTTCGAAAATTTTTTTAAGTGCCAAGGTAGAAATAATGGGCTCTTTGGCCTACGGATTTGCCTCTTATAGTGGGTAGAAGTATAAAATTTCTCCCTACTAAAAAAAAATTAATAATTAAAAAGTGGCAATTTCTTTAAACCAAAAATTCTTAAAAAATATAAGGAGTAATTGGTGAAAATTTGGTGAAAATCGGATTAACGGTTCGGCCGCAGCGAATTTTTTAAAATTTCAAACAGACATATCTCCGCCATTTTTCCGAAATCCAAAAATCGCCCTCGTTACATTCTTCTTCACCGGCTAAAGAAATTTGTGTTTGCTGAAAATCTATGAAACTGTGGCCGTAAAGTGTTCCGGAAAAAATGCTACGGACGGCCGGCCGGCACCACAGACAAAGTTGAGATCGGTAAAGATCAATATTCGATTTGACCCTCCGGTCGGAAGCCCTCCCAAAAAACCCGACGTCGAGGGTATCACAATAACTTCTTTAAGGAAGTTAACAGTTTCGATCGCCGAGGAAAAATGGCAAAAGCCCCCGGCTGAGCCCATAGACCTTAAGGTAAACAAACGCTCTTGATAGAAAGAGTATAACCATTTTGAAGAATATTCTTGGCAGGAAGGGCAAGAAAAACGAATGTAAAATGATGTTTCGATGGAAAGGACGAGGAAAAGATCTACAATGGATGTTTCGTGGAAGCAGATTAAAGACTGAATGTGTTTAATCGAATGAGCAAAAGAACAATTGACAGATTAGACTTAGAAAGACTGAAGAAAACGTTCATAAAAGCGTGTTTCTCAGCTGAAAGACAGAGTAAAAAGTGAAGATTTTGTGTTTCTGGCTGCTGGAAGAGAAAAAAAATGTTGACAAAATTCAGTTTTTCATGTTCAAAAATTTTATACACAGTTGAGACAATCGGAGTAGGTAGGAGATTGAATAATCCCCCTATAAAAGAAGTCATCAATAAACCTATCAGAATTCCTTAAAGGAACGCTTAAAACACGTAGTGCGAAAATTGCCTTTTCATACCGGGCGCAGCGAGGTTCGCGGCGGCGGCGGCGTCGGTGGTTAACTTTTAATCAAAAGCCCCGCCCACCTTCCTTTTCAACCTCGAATAATATTTCATTCCTTTACTATTCCCTTGTCTGATTTAATCGCGTAAGGTTTTTCATTTTTTTTCGACGACTTTCAAATCTAATAACGGCCCTCTTGGGTCTCTAATATTACGGAGATTGCACCGTGAAAAGCCGTTTATACAAATTGATATGCTCACTGGAAAAATATTATAATTTACTATTCCGCGAACAACCGCGTGACGTTTACTCTAAAGATTTTCATAATGAATAGGATACATAAGAGGGGACACGCTATTGAGTAATTCTAGGGTACTTCAATTTTAATTAAGGCTCTGTCGCATTAATTAATAACGTTACCGCCCTTAATTACGCAATTAATAGTTTCTATGAACTTATAGAAATTCAAATTTATCATGACTTGCTGTTCACGCAACTCTGTTTTTGTCAAGATTAATGTTCATAATGAGTTGGGCATTTCAACAATAAAATATTGGGTAGAAATGCCTTCATTTAGGCGATTTTTAGACCTGTTTTGCTGGAAAAAGTCCTTTTTCTCCCCTCCTCACAGTAATGTCCAAACTCCTCGAGCGTGCGCAGAACTATTAGGTGTACAAAATGAAACTCGGCTAAAATCTACAAAATTCAAATTTACCCTGTGGCTGAGTTTCATTTTGTACACCTAATAAAAAAATTGTAGGAAATTTAATTTTCTAAATTTGTTCTTAATTATTTTTTTCTAGGATGCACCATTTTCGGAAAATAATTTTTTAAAATAAATTTATCTTGAAAACAGTGCGTCCTAGAGAAAAAATGATAGAATAAAAATTAAAGATAATTGAATTCCAACAGATTTTATTTAGTGCATTTTTTCAATATGTAACGGTTTACGATTTACAAGCCTTTAAAAATTAACCTTCTTAATGGTTATACTTCAATAACCTTCTTACACGGAGAAGGTCAACTTTTGATGGACTTTGACGCCTAAATGTTTAAAATTTTGAAAAAATGAACTAGGTGTACAAAATGAAACTCGGCTAAAATCTAAAATTCAAATTTACCCTGTGGCTGAGTTTCATTTTGTACACCTAATATTTGGCCTCCGAAAGTCAGAGGACAGTAGATTCGACGGACCCCCTTCACACACTCCTCAGCGTTCTCCAAAATTTGCTGCCCGGAAAACAACAAGTTTGGGAATGAACCGACCACCTAATTTTATAAGTCGACCATGGGGAAAAAAAGAACTAGATCAGAATTTGACTCAAAATTAGAACTTTTTTTTTGTTCAGCAAAATCCGGACGTGTTTTGTTGCTCTGTTGAAGAGGCCGGAAGGCCTGGGGTCCTCCCATTTCCTCCTAAACACAAAAAAAAAGTGTATATGGGAACCGACTCTCTTTAATCCTTGAATTTCTCGGAAACCCGTAGAGAAGTTAACGCGTAACGATGCTAATTTTCGGAACATTGCCTTCGTTCATATCGCACATAAAACGAGGCCACTTCATGACAAAACTTCGTTCCTCCTAATTATTTTGTTCTAAGAAAAATATAAAGTAAAATTCAATAAACTTTACCAGGAAGAAAAAAAAATTGAGTATATTCTATTTTTTCCCTAAATAAACTGGTTCCAAACTCCCGGAGCATGCGCAGAACTATTTGTCCTAAAGTCAGAGGACATCAGACTCGACGGACAAATCGTTCTGCGCATGCTCCGGAAGTTAGCAACTTTAAACTGCCTTGGAACGAAGCTATTGTTTTGATCCTAATTATCATCCAAAAACCGTATGCCGAGGGTATTAAAATAACATCTCTTTTAGAAAGTTGGAATGAAAATTTGGAGTTTTAACTTCCTTAAAGAACTCCACGTCGGTTTTTGGGGAAGGGTCAACTCGAATATTGATCTTTACCGATCTCAACTTTGTCTGTGGTTCCGTCCGGCCGTTATACTTCCCTCCTTTGTATTTCCCTCTCCGTTATACATACTTCCCTCCTTTATACTTCCCCTCCCTTACACTTCCACCCTCATTTATACTTCCTTTACTTCCCTCCTTAATATTATAATCCTTATTATTAGGTGTACAAAATGAAACTCAGCCAGAGGGTAAATTTGAATTTTGTAGATTTTAGCCGTACAGTTTCATTTTGTACACCTAGTAGTTCATTTTTTCAAAATTTTAACATTTTAGGCGTTAAAGTCCATCAAAAGTTGACCTTCTCCGTGTAAGAAGGTTATTGAAGTATAACCATTAAGAAGGTTAATTTTTAAAGGCTTGTAAATCGTAAACCGTTACAGATATTGAAAAAATGCACTAAATAAATCTGTTGGAAATTCAATTCTCTTTAATTTTTATTCTATTCACTGTTTCTCTAGGACGCACTGTTTTCAAGATAAATTAAAAAAAAATGATGAGTTTAAATTGGTCGGAGCCTTTTGAAGAAGGAACATAAAATGTTGACTAATTAAACATCTTGTAAATGAAACGTTCTGACGGCGAACTTTTTTCTCCGCGAAATTCACTGACCTTGTAAAAAGTCAATGATCTTGCGCAAAGCTTGTGAAAAAAAAACCTTATTCGAACATTCTCAGTAATCATTACTTGATGAAAACCTCAAAACATTAATCGCTTTTTAACTTTTAGGATTGTAGTCGTCGGATGGGCCTAGCCAGGGGGTTTTCTTATTACTTTGTCATTTTTCTGAGCCATCTCCAAATGCCTTACCTTTTGAGACTTAGTAGACATTTAGGTAGGTAATATTAGGTGTACAAATGAAACTCGGCTAAAATCTACAAAATTCAAATTTATCCTGTGGCTGAGTTTCATTTTGTACACCTAATAAATAAAATTGTAGGAAATTTAATTCTCTATAAATTTGTACTTAATTATTTTTTCTTGGATGCACCATTTTCGGAAAATAATTTTTTTTTAAAATAAATCTTGAAAACAGTGCGTCTTAGAGAAAAAATGAATAGAATAAAAATTAAAGAGAATTGAATTTCCAACAGATTTTATTTAGTGCATTTTTTCAATATCTGTAACGGTTTACGATTTACAGGCCTTTAAAAATTAACCTTCTTAATGGTTATACTTCAATAATCTTCTTACACGGAGAAGGTCAACTTTTGATGGACTTGAACGCCTAAAATGTTTAAAATTTTGAAAAAATGAACTACTAGGTGTACAAAATGAAACTCGACTAAAATCTACAAAATTCAAATTTACCCTGTGGCTGAGTTTCATTTTGTACACCTAATAAATAAAACTTGTAGGAAATTTAATTCTCTATAAATTTGCACTTAATTATTTTTTTCTAGGATGCACCATTTTTGGAAAATAATTTTTTTTTGAAATAAATTTATCTTGAAAACAGTGCGTCCTAGAGAAAAAATGAATAGAATAAAAATTAAAGAGAATTGAATTTCCAACAGATTTTATTTAGTGCATTTATTCAATATCTGTAACGGTTTACGATTTACAAGCCTTTAAAAATTAACCTTCTTAATGGTTATACTTCAATAACCTTCTTACACGGAGAAGGTCTTTTGATGGACTTTAACGCCTAAAATGTTTAAAATTTTGAAAAAATGAACTACTAGGTGTACAAAATGAAACTCGGCTAAAATCTACAAAATTCAAAACCCTGTGGCTGAGTTTCATTTTGTACATCTAATAATTTTTAGGATTGTAGTCGTCGGATGGGCCTAGCCAGGGGGCTTATGTCTTATTACTTTGTCATTTTTCTGAGCCATCTTCAAATGCCTTACTTTTTACTGAGTAGACATTTTTTATTGTAGGTAAATAGCCTGAGGATAGGAAGGAGGATGGTTATGAAAGATTTTTTGAATTATTTTGAAGCTTAAAAAACAAGGGGGGTTCTCCCTAATTCGATATAAGATATTAAATGAAGATCACGCATGGAGGATTATCGGGAAAAGACGTTCAGATGTTCGGGGGAGAAAAAATGTTTTTCTAATTGGAGAAGGAGGAGGACCCTTTGAAGTCTATATTGAAGTAAAAGGAATTCATTAGTTTTCCTTTTCCTCTGGATGTTTTTACCCTCGTCCATGTGAAAAGGGGCGAAAACCGGAAATTGATTGCTCTTCTTTTCGAGAAGACACGTGGAGGGACACCGAAGAGTTTGAGGCCCGCGCGGAAGGGGGGGGATGAACTTTTCGTATAAGCTAAAAAGCAGCTTTTAATAAAGCTCGTGTGCCGAGTCAAACATTTACATTTGAGCCTGTGTATTTTCCGTATTACACTGCGTTTAGGTCGCTGGGTTTCTTGATTCGCTTCTGTCGTCGATTCCACTCAATTAGGACCATGAAGATCTTATACTCCAGTCTAGTCAGGTCCCACCTGGAGTATGCATCTTTGATTTGGGACCCATACCTAATTGGGCAAGTGCAGTCAATTGAAAAGGTGCAGAGTAAGTTCTTGCGCTACCTATTCTTTAAGAGTGGAGGCGAAGTGAGCAATATGCCGTCGAGAGCGACACTCCTTAAGGAGTATAGCCTGCAACCTCTGAGCCTGAGGAGGTCCTGGGCTACAATAAGCTTCTTTTTCCAACTGCTTCAGGGACAGGTGGATGACTCGACCCTGCTGTCAAAAATACTCCTTAGGGTACCGCAAACTTCCACCCGGAATCGAGATGTCGTCTGTGGCCATACATACCTAGCACGAACTACCTGTCCAATTCTCCCCTTCTCCGTACATTAAATGTAATCAACAAAATATCAAACAATATTCACTCTATAGATATCCACCAGGGCAAGGTTGGGCTCCTCAAGGACGAGATTCAAAATCTCCTTAAAAACACAAAAGCCATATATGTTATATTTATTTATCTAATTATATCACTTATATACATAATAACTGCTCTAGTCAAAGGACTCGCTTCTCCTGTTATATTGTGATTACATAACTTAAATTTTTATGTTGCTTACCTATTAATTGTGTTACTTCTATTGTGATTGTTGCATGTTCTATATTATTATATTTTTGTTCGCCTGTTAATTTATTGTCAATTTTCTTTCATATTATGTACCTAAATATTGCTTGTCGACTTGTCATATACAAACTGTGATAAATTGTGATAGTACTTATATAAAATTTTGTCTGATGTACAGTCTTTATAATTGGCTGCCGCTGTGAAAATTGTACGTGAAAAAAATAAAGCAAATTAAATAAATTACATCTCTCCCCTTTTCCTACCGCTTTTTCACCACTTCATCTCATCCAAAAGTCCATAAATTGGACCATGCGAGCTCGAATCCTCATAAAAATGTTTCCGTACTGAAAAGCTTTTTGCCCTTGAAAATTTCCGCTTGGATCAACAAAGATTGAATGCAAACGATGTTAATTGTTTAAAATAGTGATTCGGTCAATAAAGTAATTAAGTAAGGACGAGTTGGACCAATTAAACCGAGGGCGGTTGAGTAAAGTTTACCCTTTGGCAGAATTGTGGAGGGGCGGCGGTCGGGGGTGTGACTGCTACTACAAGATTAATTAAAGTGGACATAGCGTGAGTTGGCGGATTGAGGAAATGCAGCGCTTTTGACTAATTACTAATTAGACATTAATTATAGGCGTGGGGTGACATTTGGTGAAAACCGTCGTGTTCAAACCCGAAAACGAAAATGATGTATCTCCCACGATTGTTATCGCTAGTGAGTCGACCTCAAGATTTCTCATTACCTACCCACTTCAAGTTTGAAATCTTGTGTCAATTCAGTGGAATTTCTAAAGCGTAAATAACTCTAGCTCAATAGAAACTTGAGAAGACATAGAAGCACAGGAAGAGGAGGGTCCTATAAAGGATATACTCAGAAAGCCTAGGAGAGTTATCTTCTCTTGTAAAATAATAAATTTTACAAAATATTTTCGGTGTAAATTGTGAGTAATTTTTCATGGGATATCTCACGATAAGCGAAATTTGACCCCGAAAAATATTGGCTCGAGTGTGTCAATATTGCCGTTTGGGTGTACAATAAGGGGACCAAATTGGGTTCGAGGGAGAGAAGGAGATGAAATGATTTTATCGCTTTTCCAAAAAGAGCACACCCCAGTCCACCTTGGAAAAACCCCCATTTCTACCCCGCCTTTAGTCCCCCGCGCGCACGTATAAAAATAAGGAAATAACAAGCGGCTGATTTATTTTTTCAACCTGCCCTATCTTTGATCCCCCGGACTGTTTTTGAACGAATAAGGTGGAAAAAGGGGTTGAGAGAGGAAAGAGGCTATTTCTTATGCGGTCAAAATTTATTGAAGGTACCGTTATCGATTCTGGAGTTTCCGCTCGAGGATTAGCGTTTGATAAAAAAAAAGTTTTTCTTTCGATTTTAGTCCAGACTCAGTTCGCCAGGTTCCTTTATTCTTTCAAGAGCCTTCGAAAACTCTCAGCCTCCCACAATGACCTTTTCCCAACTCCAAACATATAGCAACATAGAAAAGAATTTATACTCAAAGCTAACGCCGATTTCCAGGTGAATATAAATTGCCTTTACTTATTGAATTAAAATTTATTATCTTTGTGATTCTCATATTTTGAAGCCCTAAAAAAATTTCAGAGAGGTTAAATTTGATCGACAAAAGAAGCATTTAAATGACCAATGAGAAATCGTGATTAGGCTTCTCAACACAACTGTAGAAACAGCGATAGAAGCGCTTCGTTGGTAGAATCTAGCACTTGCCGCTTCTTAGCCTCAACCCTTTCTTATCAAATAGTAGAAGGAAGAAAAATTCTTTGATAGGGGATCCAAGTGGCACAAATGTATGATGAAAGGAAATTCCGGATAAAATAAGTTGAACCATCCGTTCCAAGATTTTCTTGAAAACGTTCGACCAATGAGAAATCGTGCTTAGGCTTCACTCCACTACTGTAGAAACAGCGATCGAAGCGCTTCGTTGGTAGAATCTTGCACTTGCCGCTTCTTAGCCAGACTTAACCCTTTCTACTTGGTCGAATCAATTTTGCTTGAAGGAAGAAAAATTATGTTGATAGGGGATCCAAGTGGCACAAATGCATGAAGAAATGAAAGGAAATTCCGAATAAAATAAGTTGAACCATCCGCACCAAGATTTTCTTAAAAACGTACGACCAATGAGAAATCGTGTTTAGGCTTCACACACAACTGTAGAAACAGCGATCGAAGCGCTTCGTTGGTAGAATCTTGCACTTGCCGCTTCTTAGCCAGACTTAACCCTTTCTACTTGGTCGAATCAATTTTGCTTGAAGGAAGAAAAATTATGTTGATAGGGGATCCAAGTGGCACAAATGCATGAAGAAATGAAAGGAAATTCCGAATAAAATAAGTTGAACCATCCGCACCAAGATTTTCTTAAAAACGTACGACCAATGAGAAATCGTGTTTAGGCTTCACACCACAACTGTAGAAACAGCGATCGAAGCGCTTCGTTGGTAGAATCTAGCACTTGCCGCTTCTTAGCCTCAACCCTTTCTAATCAAATGGTCGAATAAATTTTGCTTGAAGGAAGAAAAATTATGTTGATAGGGGATCCAAGTGGCACAAATGCATGAAGAAATGAACGGAAATTCCGAATAAAATAAGTTGAACCATCCGTTCCAAGATTTTCTTGAAAACGTACGACCAATGAGAAATCGTGTTTGGGCTTCACACCACAACTGTAGAAACAGCGATCGAAGCGCTTCGTTGGTAGAATCTTGCACTAGCCGCTTCTTAGCCAGACAACCCTTTCTACTTGGTCGAATTGCTTGAAGGAAGAAAAATTCTGTTGAGGAAGAAAGGAAAACGTTCACACCTAATGAATGTTACAAAAATTTATAAGCGTTTTAATTTTGTGGTGGTTAAATTTATTAATGTGAAAAGTGTAAGATTTAATAGCGTGTCACCGGTGTCCAAAATGTAGGTCTTTTGTTGAAGGCGGACTATGAAAGGGGGACAAAGAAGTATTGAGAGAGAGGTGAGATTTCAAAAGGCCATTATCGAACGTGGATCCGTCGCCTCACGCTCCTCGTAAAGCGTATTAATGGAGCATGACTTAAATAATTCCGTGACGTCATTGTTCTAGTGAAACCGAGCCCGGGAGGCCCCTTACCGCTTCGAGAGAAGAGGACGTTAATTATGTACAAGTTGGCTATCTGAATTTCAGATTGTGGGACCCACTAATGCATTAGTGGTTGTCGAGGATAGGTTCTCCCGTGATCCACGGTCCCCTGATCTTATGCCGAGACGGGAGACTCGAAAGCTTCCCTTTCAACTCCTATTTGCTCGTTATTAAATTACCAAGTTATTGCCCTAAATTAATTCTCAGTTCTCCTCTAAATTGAAATTTTATTCTCGTATTTAACTTAACCAAAACTATACACAGAGGGATGGAAGTAGGAATTTCCCGCAGTTTTTGGACAGAGAAACGAGACAGTCCTCTCCGGAGTGTATACGTGTCGACATAATACGATTCGCATGCATTTGACCATAAAATAGCAAAAATCTCAAGTTACCGTTCACCATGAAAAATCTGCAACTTAACATAAAGAAAGTAGTCAAAAACGTTCATCATAATGCATCTCACCATAAAGAAGAGATTTAACACTTGTCGTTTCGACATAAAATTTTTCGTTTCCTCATAATGTCTCACCTTTAAATTTCGCCATAATCGATTTTTAAACGGCGAAAGTAGGCTCGCTCTTTCGCTGTCCCTAGTGTTTATGGTGCGATGTATTATGCCCAAACGACAGAAACAGTTTTATGGCGAAACATCAAGGTTAAAGAGAGCTTTTGTGGTGAAAAGCGTAATGGTTCCTTGTACACCTAGTACTTCATTTTTTCAAAATTTAAAACATTTTAGGCGTCAAAGTCCATCAAAAGTTGACCTTCTCCGTGTAAGAAAGTTATTGAAGTATAACCATTAAGAAGGTTAATTTTTAAAGGCTTGTAAATCGTAAACCGTTACAGATATTGAAAAAATGCACTAAATAAAATCTGTTGGAAATTTAATTCTCTTTAATTTTATTCTATTCATTTTTTCCCTAGGACGCACTGTTTTCAAGATAAATTTATTTAAAATAAAATTATTTTTCGAAAATGGTGCATCCTAGAAAAAAATAATTAAGTACAAATTTATAGAAAATTAAATTTCCAACAATTTTTATTTATTAGGTGTACAAAATGAAACTCAGCCACAGGGTAAATTTGAATTTTGTAGATTTTAGCCGAGTTTCATTTTGTACACCTTTTTACGAGTATGTCGACTAGAATTTATTGAAAAAGTCGTTTGAGGCGAAACTCTTTATATTGAAATGCATTAAGCTCAAAATTTTTGAACTTTCGAGAGCTCTATGCTCAGTTGCTATATGTCGAAAAGCTTTATGGTGAACTATAGATTTTTTATGTTCTACTGCTATAGGGTGAAATGCGTTATGTTGAGTGGTGTTCTCCCAAATTTGTGCGTTTTCTCGGTTTTTTAGTGAAAATAAACTTCGATGCCCGCTTTTCTCGGTTTTACGGGAACCCTATTGATAAGATAACAGATTTTCATTGATTTTCTTCCGTGAAACCCCATTTTTGCACGATTTTTTTCTGGTTTCCCGCGATTTTTTGGACGTTTTACTGAATTTCTTGGCTTCTTTCGTCCTTCAGCCCTATTGGTCCTGTGGGATAGATCATCACCCCTAAATTTAGAAAAAAACGAAGAAGTTGAGTTGTGCAGATGTATTTGACTCTGATGATAATTTATAAATCATATGTTGTGTACCCACAGTCCCATCTTCACCTGATTTTCACTGTAACCCCTCGAATTTATCGAAAAATACTGCAGGCAGCGAGACATTGAAGGTGTCGCCCGCAGCGTGTAGCCAGGCTGGGCGAACACTTCCATTTTTTCTACCTTGTTACATCAAAAATTCATGGTAGCGATGGAAATTGTGCTACTTTTTTTTTTCAATTATCTTTGTCATTCCTTTAAAAAAATCGAGATGGGACAAAAAGTTATGATATCCTTCGAGATATTTTAATCACTTGAGATTTTTCGTTTTAATATCTGAGAATGCAAAGGAAAAAAAAAAACTTTTGTCTTAATATTTTCTTTTTAAATAAAACAGAGTTTATTCAAGGAGAAACAATTTTTCTTTTGGCCTAAAAAAAAGAAAAGAGAGTGAAAAGGGCTGTGTAATGTCAACGGCTCGCGATTATTTGAATATTGTTGGCCTTTATCAATTCCCTCTTCTTTTTCATTTCTTTTCAATTAAATACAATTTTTATAAACCAATGGAGATGGCTGCAGCAACTGCAAATTCTTGTTTTTTTTAGGTTAAGATGAGCATTTTATCATGGATAAATTGGTTCAAATCAGTATTCTGTTCATATGCGTAAAAGTTTCGGTAACAACCAAGTTCTGGGAGCCGCCTTTATTAAGTTCAACTTGGATATCTTTTTGATAATCCTGCCTCGAAAAGCTAGTTTTAAGTTTTTCAATATTTTCTCTTCGATTTAGTCTTTAAAAACTGAGGCAAAAAATTAACATGTGGAGCCCTCATGGAATACATTATTTTACCATAAACTCCTGCGCAGCGGGATATTTCTTCAGCTGACAATGAAACCGATGGTACGAGGTCCGAACATCTGCTTTGCCTATTTCCTGCGTAAACAAAAATTTTTTTTTCTTTCAGGGTTCAATATTTTGGTGGGTTATCCAGACTGAAATTGAGACGAAACGTTTAGACTCACGTCTCACGGGTCGTATTTGTACGGATTACGTCCGAGCCATTTGTTAAAATTAAGTCGGAAGGAACTATTAGGTGTACAAAATGAAACTCAGCCACAGGGTACATTTGAATTTTGTAGATTTTAGCCGAGTTTCATTTTGTACACCTAGTAGTTCATTTTTTCAAAATTTTAAACATTTTAGGCGTTAAAGTCCATCAAAAGTTGACCTTCTCCGTGTAAGAAGGTTATTAAAGTATAACCATTAAGAAGGTTAATTTTTAAAGGCTTGTAAATCGTAAACCGTTACAGATATTGAAAAAATGCACTAAATAAAATCTGTTGGAAATTTAATTCTCTTTAATTTTTATTCTACTCATTTTTTCTCTAGGACGCACTGTTTTCAAGATAAATTTATTTAAAAAAAAATTATTTTCCGAAAATGGTGCATCCTAGAAAAAAATAATTAAGAACAAATTTATAGAGAATTAAATTTCCTACAATTTTTATTTATTAGGTGTACAAAATGAAACTCAGCCACAGGGTAAATTTGAATTTTGTAGATTTTAGCCGAGTTTCATTTTGTACACCTAATATAATAAACATGAAAAATAACATGGAGATTCTTAATTAATTTGAAAGGGCATTTCCTTTTTCAGGTGAGCGCTTTTGAGGTTGTATGTGGAAAAAAATCGGAGGGGAAACAGAGAAAAGAAGACTCCCGGAAAGAATTTTCAAGGTTCAAAAGTTCCCCCTCTTAAAAGGGAACCCGGGTGACAATGGAAAAACGCCAAGGGGAAGTTGAAATTACAAAATCTCGAAAGAGAGGATTCAAAAAGAAAATCAATAGTTTCTTCAATTTTGAAGAAAAACGTCATTTTTTAACATTTTGATGTTTTATAGAAGGCGTTTTCTTGTTTTACTTACAACCGTATACGAATTCTATCCGGATTAGGGATTCTTGAAGGCGAATCGATTTTTTTTCCCCTTTTACCTTAGGAAAAACCGTGCGGTAAACCAATTGTGAAAAAAATAACAATACGAGGATACGCGGGAAGCTGAAGAGGTGGTTGAGGATTGAAAAAGGATTGGTAGCCTCGGAAGGGAAGGAAAAGAGGTGGAAATCCGAGAGATTTTCTTTGTGTATTGACACAAGGGTAAGCCGCAAGTCTAATGGTATTACCCACAATAGCCCCCAAGCACTGGAATCTGTTATAGAACCACCCTTCTCTATGTTTATTTAATTTCTCCTCTTATTGTTCTTTATTTAATTTTGTCTCATCCGATTATGACAACCCCTCTTTTCATTAACAATAAACAAGAGGACGAATGTATCAGGATTGTTCAAAAACAGAATTTCAGGAAACAATAAAAAGCCGTCAGTAGTGCCAACAATCTTCCCTCAAAAGCGCTCTTAGGAGAACACGAAGGCAGGAGATTGGTTATCTTACTACTAATGGGGGGGGGGGGGTACTTGGAAGGTTTCAGGACCCAGCAAGGTTTTGCAAGATTGCCAACTTTCGGAGAAGTCAAAAATTTGGTGACCTGAAATTTCCAGGCTGTATATTTTGCTTCTGGAATTTAACTTTAGACGGTGAACGATCCCGGTTGACTCTGAGAGAGAAGATCCGTCCGAACAAACATCCCCATTTCAAACTCGCTTCTTTTCTCCCTGTCCAGGGTGTTTGTTCTAGAAGCTTGTATTTACACAGCTACATGGACGTGGGGGTTAACCAAATTCACTTTTACTCCTCCCTCACCAGCCAAAAAAAGCCTCTTTCAGGTCCTATTTGTTTAATCACCCCTCTTCCGTAAACTCCCATCCTCAAGGTTTGTTTCTTTCATTATCTCCCTTACAGCGAGTAATTCGTTTAGCACACCTCAAAAATTTTTACTATAAAAACTAATCTTTGGGTTCTTTAGCGGGGATATGTTGCTGTATTACTCCCCCAACCCAGAAAAGGGTGGGGATTGTTCCCCCACCTTGATGAATGCGTGAAGGAGTTAGGTTCGAGGAGTCAACACTTAGATATAACAACGCTTACATATGTCCGACCCCTCCCTCCCCCCTCCCACCCCCCTCCCCACCCCGAAACAATAAGCAATAAAAGTTTAATAATCGTGAGTTCATAATATCTATCAACCACCGAAGACCCCCAGCCATGCCACGCACCCAAAAGAAGAGGTAATCAGCTGAATTTATATTAGTTGTACAAAATGAAACTCGGCTAAAATCTACAAAATTCAAATTTACCCTGTGGCTGAGTTTCATTTTCTACACCTAATAAATAAAAATTGTTGGAAATTTAATTTTCTATAAATTTGTACTTAATTATTTTTTTCTAGGATGCACCATTTTCGGAAAATAATTTTTTTTTTAAATAAATTTATCTTGAAAACAGTGCGTCCTAGAGAAAAAATGAATAGAATAAAAATTAAAGAGAATTAAATTTCCAACAGATTTTATTTAGTGCATTTTTTCAATATCTTTAACGGTTTACGATTTACAAGCCTTTAAAAATTAACCTTCTTAATGGTTATACTTCAATAACCTTCTTACACGGAGAAGGTCAACTTTTGATGGACTTTAACGCCTAAAATGTTTAAAATTTTGAAAAAATGAACTACCATACATAGACCTAAAAAATGTGGATTGCTCCCATAAAAATTTATGAAATCGCCTTAAAATTTGGTAGAACGGGTGTCTTTTAGCATAAAAAGTGAGTAAAAACTCCTTGAAATCAGGAAGAAAAGGTCCGAAAGATCGAGGAAAGAGAGCGATGTTGTTCCTTGGTCAGTAGACTAAAGCCCTAAAATCCGGTAAAAACATTTCTCGCCCAACAGACAACCGAAAACCAAGGTTAAAATAGAAAAATGGCGAAAAATCCTGCGCAAACATCTCGTTTTGGGATTTTCGCCGACAAGTCAAGCTTTAATACCTCATACATAAGATTTATCTTTTCATTATTTGTATTCTAAAACGCCATTTTTACTCTTTTTTTTAAATTTTGTAATTAATTTTCATTTGAGCTTTAATTAATTAAATAATCTCGTTCCGTACGGAAATTATGACGCGAAACGTGAGGCCTCGACGCATTTTCGCAATTCCGGCTTCTAATTAAGTTTTTCAGACTTTAAAAGACAGATAATTTTTTTTTACTTTTTTCACAATCAATGAAGGTTTTTTTGAATTGTGCCCCATACATCACATTTTTCTGTCTTTTATATTTATGGGGGAGAAACGAGGGCGTGAGTAATAGATCCAACCGCTGCCACCAGTTGTAGGTTCTTTTTCCCACTTGTTTAATTACGTTTGAGCATATTAGTTCGTTTGCTATTTTTTTTTACTTTTAAGTTCTTTTGCCATCAAGATATAAAAATCGCTTTTTTTAAATGTGCCTCATACATCACCTTTTCATCTATTTATCTTTCTGGGGGAAAAAAACCGGGAGCGTGAGTATAGAGATTGAGCAAGTAGTGTTAACATTGGACAAAGCAGCCATTGTGTATCTCCCTCCGGCCCCTTCCAGTGCAAACTATACAATTCCGCACACGGAACTCCTTCCCTTTTTTTTTTACAATTTTTAAAAAATTCTGTTGGCAAAATTGATTTTCCCTTATCAAATCCCGTTACGCAATTAGAGTAATTACAACGCGTAAAATCACCTATGAAAATCTACCCCCCCATCCCGATATCTCTTATCGCCCTATTGGCTTATCAACCGAATAAACATTTGTCGCCTTGCAAATAATTTATGGTTTAATTAACTTCGCTGTCCTTCGGGAGGAAAAAATGTCAGTTGCTGCGGATGATTGCACTTTTATGGCGCCATCGATTTATGACCTCAAAGCTCAAAAACAGCAGGGGTTTAGGCGAGCAGGTGGCTCCTATAGTCAAAAAGGGGAGAAAACTTGGGACGACCGCATTATTTTTAATATCTACAGCTGCAATCCTGTATTATGAAAAGGGCTTGTATGGAATTTCTTCCCCTTATTCAATCTTACAGAAACCACGTTTACATTGTACTTTAAATAAACAAAGTACCTTCTTGGGAAAAAAATATTTACATAAATTATTCTTCTTTCTTCATCTAAAAAAGATGTTAAAACTATATAGTAAAAATATCGACGGATGTAAAAAAAGGTTCCTATAAAACGCCTGTGATTTACGGCAAACTGTAAAAATGTAATATAGAAGATGCTAAAAAAGTAATAAAATAAAGATACAAACTTTTTTTTCTAATGTTTCCTACGATAGAAAAAAAAGTTTCATTTATAATTAATTTTATCCTCGCTTTTTTTTTCCTTCGAAATATGTTTTTTGAACTCATTTTCGAGTTTAATTAATCTCCGTGATTCGTGGCAGGATGGAAAGTTGGAGGTTGAAAGTGAGGCCTCGGCGGAGAAGAGTTTTCGAGTTCAGACAAAGGTTATTCACGGACGACCTTAAATCTTATCGCGACCCTACTTCATAACCTGACCCTTATCGTATTTACTGACAATGAGATATCTCGAAAAAGAACCAACAGAAAAAAAAATGTTGAAAATATTTTTTTAATTCTTTAAAATCCTTGAATTCTTAAACATCTGGGTGATGTTACTATCAAATATTAGGTGTACAAAATGAAACTCAGCCACTGATAAATTTGAATTTTGTAGATTTTAGCCGAGTTTCATTTTGTACACCTAGTAGTTCATTTTTTCAAAATTTTGAACATTTTAGGCGTTAAAGTCCATCAAAAGTTGACCTTCTCTGTGTAAGAAGGTTATTGAAGTATAACCATTAAGAAGGTTAATTTTTAAAGGCTTGTAAATCGTAAACCGTTCCAGATATTGAAAAATGCACTAAATAAAATCTGTTGGAAATTCAATTCTCTTTAATTTTATTCTATTCATTTTTTCTCCAGGACGCACTGTTTTCAAGATAAATTTAAAAAAAATATTATTTTCCGAAAATGGTGCATCCTAGAAAAAAAAATTAAGTACAAATTTATAGAGAATTTTTCCTACAATTTTTATTTATTAGGTGTACAAAATGAAACTCAGCCACAGGGTAAATTTGAATTTTGTAGATTTTAGCCGAGTTTCATTTTGTACACCTAATAATTAACCTTAATGATTAATTACTATCAAATAATGGAGTAAGAGTGATAACGGGTATCTCACGACGCGTTTCGGCTTAAAAAGCCTCGTCAGGAGAGCTATTCCCTCTATCACAAGCATTTCTATCTTTTCACTGTGCCTTCATCTCCGAGAGACTTAGTGGATACAGCGGGAAGTCTTCCTGAAGCTCCCCACCGCCAGCGTTCTCCAAGAGATAGAGCCACTCACCACACCGCAGAGGCACAGTGAAAAGAAAAAAATGACTGTGATTGAGGGAATGGCTCACCTGACGAGGCTTTTTAAGCCGAAACGCGTCTTTCCCATTCTACCGAGAAAAATTTGATTCTTTTTCCACAATCTTTTGCTAAAAAAAACTTTTTTACCGGTTTTTCGGGCGTTTTCCTCAGGTTTTTTCCCCATTTTTATCTACGAAAGCCTTTTATCTGGATGTTGTCACGGTTTTTATCCAAAAAAAATGGAATCCTATCCATCCCTCCAAAAAATACCATAAAAAATGTTAAGGTAATTATGGAAACGTCAAAAATGACGTCCTAAATCGGGTTTTATGACCAAAAAATCAAGAAAAACGTCCAAAAATTTAGTAAAAAAAGGTTCCTGGGTGAAAAAAAAATGTAAACATCATAACTTCAGGAAAAAAGTAGTTTTTCGGATGAAAAATCGAGGTCTTCGGTGTTTCTTGGCTGGAGAAAAATATCCAGAAATCTTCAATTTTTGTAAGATATAATGTATGTAAAAAAAATCGTTCTTACTAGACATTTTAATAAAAGTAAAGCCTGTATAAAAAGTGTATGGACGTTTAAAAATCATGGAGATACTTGATCCGGGGTATATGTACTCGTTTGTAAAGGGAGTTTTACCCTGATAATAAAGGGGTCTCCATTGTCCTCTTTCAACAGAATGTTATAGCAACGATTTTGTCAAGAAGGGTTTTATTGGACGCTCTAACCCTTGATTATTATAATCGTGAGGTGGGGTTCCCTTTTCGATATTCGCACGTCTTGAAAACGTGTCTGGCAAGGTATTTATGCACGCGTAAAGGGAGGAGGGACTCACAGACAATGGCGAGGATTGTGCAGAAGGGAGAGCTTAATGTCCTCCGTCGTAAAAAAGGGCTTTTTTACGCATTGCGAACGATACGAATCTCAAAGTCGATAACTCCACACATCGTCGCTGATAAAAGACTCTTTAAAATCAACTTATAAAAAGTTTAAACCTTTTTCCCTTCTCAATTTTTCTCCCCCAAAGTTAATTTTCTCGTGAGAGGCTCAACTTCTATGACAATACAGCCTCTAAAAATACAAAAGAAAAAGGGGAAGTTATTTAATTCTAAGAATTCACTATTCACAGTAATCCGAAATTGAGGGAAAAAATATTTTAAAACTTCCGTTATAACGAGCACGCATTGTCTTCGCATACAAAGCGATGGAATGATTGAAAAGCAATTAGCCTTGAGGAGGTGATTATTCACGCGGAATTGTGATGTCGCTCGGTTAAATTGAACGCGACAATCTGTCTCATTATCGTTCAATATTATGCATTATCCTTCACACTGGCTCACGTCAATCATCCGATAATACAGATTGATCCGTTTAGGCGACTAATGAGAGAAAATCAGCAATAGAAGTTCTTACAACCATCGCAATTACGATTACGATTCTAATCGCAAGTTTCTTAATTACGATTACAATCGTATTCGTATTTTTTTCTGCGATTACGATTGTAATCGCATTTTTGTTAACGATTACAATCGTAATCGTATTTTTTTTCTGCGATTACAATCGTAATTGTATTTTTTTTGCGATTACCATTATAATCGTATTTTTTTCTGCGATTAAAATCGTAATCGTATTTTTTTTTTCAGCAATTACGGGCGTAATCGTATTTCGTTAGCGTTTACGGCTCGTATATGACATTTTTACTGAGATTACCATTTACGATTAAAATGGTAATCGCAGAAAAAATACAATTACGATTGTAATCGCAGAAAAAATTACAATTACGATTGTAATCGTTAAAAAAATGCTATTACAATCGTAATCGCAGAAAAAAATACGAATACGATTGTAATCGTAATTGGAATTAAGTTTCTTTCCAATCGTAATCGTAAACGTAATTGCGGTTACGATTACGCCCAACACTGCTTACAACCTAAAATTAGCAAAAATTATTTAATTGTTATGCTAGTCTTTTCTCTGCATAAATACCGAGAAAAACAGGAAAAATCTAGTAAGAATAGCAGCTTTTTGTTCAAAGAGCGCTTATTCGGTTTTTCGGCCTAAAGAAACCCTTTTCCCCGGATTTTTCCTGCTTTTCTCGGCTCATCGACGCTTTTCTTGGTTTCTGTATATTTTAATAGCATTGTTCCAACAATTTACCCCAGTTTAAAACTCCTGGAGCATGCGCAAAAGGATTTTGGACGTCTTATTTGACATCGTTCAAGTGGTTTTTTCGTCAAATCGGAAGTCGTATGACGTCAACTTTGACGTGCAGATCCTTCTGCGCATGCTCCAAGAGTTTCAAATCAATTTCAAACTGCGGTTGGAACAATGCTAATGTTTCTAGAAGACTGGTTCACAATTTTAGGGAGTTTTTCTTGGTTATTCGTCCAAAGGCCTCTTTTCATTGGATTTCTGTGCTTTTTTCCAGATCTTTTGTCGTTTACTCTCGTTTTACTGGATTTTTACTGTATAAATACCGAGAAAAATAGGAAAAACGAGTAAGAATAGCGGCATTTTGTTCAAAGAGCGCTTATTCGGTTTTTCGGCCTAAAGAAACCCTTTACCCCGGATTTTTCCTGCTTTTCTCGGCTCATCGACGCTTTTCTTGGTTTCTGTATATTTTAATAGCATTGTTCCAACCCCAGTTTGAAACTCCTGGAGCATGCGCAAAAGGATTTTGGACGTCTTATTTGACATCGTTCAAGTGGTTTTTTTCGTCAAATCTGAAGTCGTATGACGTCAAATTTGACGTGCAGAACCTTCTGAGCATGCTCCAAGAGTTTCAAATCAGTTTTAAACTGCCGTTGGAACAATGCTAATGTTTCTCGAAGACTGGTTCCCAATTTTAGGGAGTTTTTCTTGGTTATTCGTCCAAATGCCTCTTTTTCCTTGGATTTCTGTGCTTTTTTCTAGATATTAGGTGTACAAAATGAAACTCAGCCACAGGGTTTTGAATTTTGTCGATTTTAGCCGAGTTTCATTTTGTACACTTAGTAGTTCATTTTTTCAAAATTTTAAACATTTTAGGCGTTAAAGTCCATCAAAAGTTGACCTTCTCCGTGTAAGAAGGTTATTGAAGTATAACCATTAAGAAGGTCAATTTTTAAAGGTTAGTAAATCGTAAACCGTTACAGATATTGAAAAAATGCACTAAATAAAATCTGTTGGAAATTCAATTCTCTTTAATTTTTATTCTATTCATTTTTTCTCTAGGACGCACTGTTCTCAAGATAAATTTATTTTAAAAAAAATTATTTTCCGAAAATGTTGCATCCTAGAAAAAAATAATTAAGTACAAATTTATAGAGAATTAAATTTCCTACAATTTTTATTTATCAGGTGTACAAAATGAAACTCAGCCACAGGTTAAATTTGAATTTTATAGATTTTAGCCGAGTTTCATTTTGTACACCTAATATTTTGTCCAAAAAAACCTCTTTTTACCCGATAGCTCTCGTTTTACTTGATTTTCGGATTTTTTACTCTTCCTTAAAGAAGTTATTGTGATACCCTCGACGTTGAGTTTTTGGGGAAGGGTCAAATCGAATATTGATCTTTTCCAATCTCAACTATGTCCGTGGTGCCGGCCGGCCGTCCGGTTTTTTCTTGATTTCTTGGCCATTAAACCCACCTCCTTACGAAAAATCAAATGTCTCTTTTGTTTTTTCGCCTTAAAAGAACTCTTTTCTCCTAATATTTTTTCGTTTTCCTCGAATTTCTATGTTACTGGAGGATTCCGTCTGTCGAGAGTATCACATGACTTTGATTTTATAAATTTAAAGTAAAGGAGGCCACGGGTTTTCGAAAGATAGACAGCCATATTATGTAAAAACGTCTTTTTATCGTAATCTTTTAGATGTGCTCACCCCTAAAGGAAAACGATTGGCAAAAAACATGAGTATCTTTTCAATAGTTGGAATTTCCATAAAAACCCTGTGATATTCAAAGATTCTTTATAAAGAAAAGAATTTTTTTATAAAAAAAAAATGTGTTAAAACTGTAATAAATGTTCTACGCATATTTTAAACAAGAAAAAATGTGGACAAAAAACTGGAGAAAATATAGGAGTTGTTTTCTTTTGCATCAATTAAGCTGAGGAGAAGAAACGCTTTTAGGAAAATGTGTTACAAATGATAGAAGGGAGGGCTCCGAAGGCAAAAACTACTGATTAGTGTTGAGAAGTTGCCGTTGAGAGTTGACTGGTTTTTTGCCGCCTCCCTTCAGGGAGAGTTCACTTAACCGCAAAACGAGCCCTTCCTCCCCTTAAGGGATGTACGAATGGAAGGATCTCCCCCTCCCCACGAGGTAACTCTTGAAAGGTTCCTTGCGCTTCCAAGCTGTCGATATAAACAATTGATTGTTCGAAACAGATGGAAAAGGGCATAAAGGGCTTCTAACTGCTTTATAACGATCAGCATTTTTAATTTTTTTATTTTCTGTTTCAGGTACGTACTTCTTGCTGCTTGGTAAGACTCGATTATTTTTTAATTTGATTTAGCTATCGGAGATAAAAGGAATCCGGGAAAAACGGAAGATAATGAGGTTTCAAACCGTATCGGGTCACGAAAGAGAAGCAGCCCTGTAATTATGAAGGGCCATTAACAAGAACGCTTAACCCTTTTTTAGTTTAGTGTTTTTTCCCTTTTTTAATTCACTTAAAACCCTTGTTTACGTATTCAGGCGAATGAAGATGGACAAAGTTAATGATTATATGGAGAATTTCTTTTATTACTTGCAAAAACATGTTTATTTTTAGGTAGAGGCAGACTATTGGAATAAGCAATGACGGAAGTCTGTACTGTTTGTACTGGGTGTACAAAATGATACTCGGCTAAAATCTACAAAATTCAAATTTACCCTGTGGCTGAGTTTCATTTTGTACACCTAATAAAATACCTAAAAAAGACCTTTCAGGCTTAATGGAGTAGGAGAAAGCCAGAAATTTCAGCAATGTTGACCGATAAGACCAATATTGTCCCCATCGCTGTTTGAAATTGGGTTTGAAACTCCTGGAGCATGCGCAGAAGGATTTGGATGTCTTTGACGTCGGTTGACTTGAGATTTGACGGACAACGACTTGAAAGACGTCAAATATGACGTCCAATTCCTTCTGCGCATGCTCCAGGAGTTTCAAACCCAATTTCAAACAGCGATGGGGACAATATTGGTCTTATCGGTCAACATTGCTGAAATTTCTGGCTTTCTCCTACTCCATTAAGCCTGAAAGGTCTTTTTTTAGGTATTTATTAGGTGTACAAAATGAAACTCAGCCACAGGGTAAATTTGAATTTTGTAGATTTTAGCCGAGTATCATTTTGTACACCCAGTAGTTCATTTTTTCAAGATTTTAAACATTTTAGGCGTTAAAGTCCATCAAAAGTTGACCTTCTCCGTGTAAGAAGGTTATTGAAGAATAACCATTAAGAAGGTTAATTTTTAAAGGCTTGTAAATCGTAAACCGTTACAGATATTGAAAAAATGCCCTAAATAAAATCTGTTGGAAATTTAATTCTCTTTAATTTTTAATCTACTCATTTTTTCTCTAGGACGCACTATTTTCGAGATAAATTTATTTAAAAAAAAAACTATTTTCCGAAAATGGTGCATCCTAGAAAAAAATAATCAAGTACAAATTTATAGAGAATTAAATTTCCTACAATTTTTATTTATAGGTGTACAAAATGAAACTCAGCCACAGGGTAAATTTGAATTTTGTTGATTTTAGCCGAGTTTCATTTTGTACACCTAATAATATTTCTGGGAGTTTTTTCTTAGTTTGCAGAAGAACCAATCATTTTTCCTGATTTGAGGCGATTTCAACACTCTTTCGGCCGAAAAACCTCCATTTTCATCAGGTTTTTGGGCTTCTTTTGATGGGGAATACCCGCTTTTTTCCGGTTTTCAAATATTTTCACTTTTTTGGCCTACTAAACTCGTTTTTAAGCGAATTTTTGGTAGTTCTCCTTTGTTTTCTGTAGGAGAAACACTCTTTTCTCCCGGTTTTACGCGATTTCCTCACTCTTTCGGCCGAAAAACCTCCATTTTCATCAGGTTTTTGGGCTTCTTTTGATGGGGAATACCCGCTTTTTTCCGGTTTTCAAATATTTTCACTTTTTGGCCTACTAAACTCGTTTTTAAGCGAATTTTTGGTAGTTCTCCTTTGTTTTCTGTAGGAGAAACACTCTTTTCTCCCGGTTTTACGCGATTTCCTCACTCTTTCGGCCGAAAAACCTCCATTTTCATCAGGTTTTTAGGCTTCTTTTGATAGAGAATACCCGCTATTATCCGGATTTCAAATATTTTCACTTTTTTTGGCCTAAGAAACTCGTTTTTAAAATTTTCGGGAGTTCTCCTTTGTTTCCTGACGGAGAAACGCTCTTTTCTCCTGGTTTTACGCGATTTCCTCGCTCTTTCGGTCGAAAAACCTCCATTATAATCAGGTTTTTGGGTTCTTTTGATACCCGTTTTTTTCCGGATTTCATTTATTTTCACTTTTTTGGCCTAATAAACTCGTTTAAACGAATTTTCCGGAGTTCTCCTTTGTTTTCTGTCGGAGAAACGCTATTTTTTCCTGATTTGAGGCGATTTCCTCGATCTTTTGGCCGAAAAACTTTCATATTTATCCTCGGGTAAAGGCTCTTATCCCCGGGGATGTATGAGGAGCCGGCCGGCCGTCCAATTTTTGGATCAGTATACACGAGCCGTATCCATCGTCTAGTGCAATTAATTTTTTAAAAAACTAACTTCGCCATTCGGAGGTCCGGGGGCAACGAAGCGGCTCTGGGAGAACAACGAGAAATTTTATGTTCTGTCACTTCCAGTCAGCTTTCGACCCCCCTTTTAAATTTCCTTTTTTCATAAAACAAACTCGGTTCACCGTGTCACGCGGTCAGATCGTTAATCACTCACATATGTATCAAAGTTTCAAGAAAACCCTTATAAAAAAAAATTTCGGACTTAATAAAGGGAAGTTCAATTTATAAAATACTGAAAGGGAAAAAAAAAACCTGAAATGAAGCGTCGAATAGGTCAATCGTGAACGTCAAGCTCGAATGAGTTGATGGTTTTATAATAGAGGGCAGGGAAAAAAAGAAGGGGTTGAGCACACAGCCGTCCTGAAAAGCGACTTTATGCAAAAACTTACAATAGGGCACCACTATAACAGGGCGGATCATCAAAATGATTGAGGAACAATGCCCTTTTGATTAATGGCGACTTAAAGTCATGTCAGACCTTTTTTGCCCCGATTTATTTTCAGCGATCTAATACTTTTTTCTTCGATCAGAATTTCATCTCTTACTCCGTTTTTATTGAAAATGAAGAAGAAAAACATTCAGCTGTGGCCTCCATTCATAACACATCTGTCATTAATCGGGACCTCCCCCCCTTATTTTTCTTCGTATATAAAATCCGACACCTGGGGTCCCCTCGTTTATAAAATAATTTACTTTAATGACTGTCATTTGCAGTAATAACAGCAATTATGAGGATTCTTAAAAATAAATTATTCCATATGTCCGATCTTATTGATGTTTTCGGATTTTGAACTCATTTTTTGTCTCCCATGTGGATGTTTAAATTCGCCAAGTGAGGTTAGAAGTGAAGAAGGTAGAAGAAGTTTCCTCCCCCAATTCATGTATTATAACCTTAAATTACCTTCTTTTTCCCACACAATTAATTAAGATAACCTTAAATTACCTTCTTTTCCCCTCCGATTCATGTAAGATAACCTCAAATCGCCTTCTTTTCCCGGCCACTTCGTGGAGGTTAACCTTAAATTACCTTCTTTTCCAGGCCCAATTCTTATAAGATAACCTTATATTACCTTCTTTTCCAGGCCACTTCATGTAAGTTAACCTTAAATTACCTTCTTTTCCCGCCGAATTCATGTAAATCACCTTCTTTTTCTGCCCAATTCATGTAAGATAAATGAAGTAAGTTCCACGGGGTTAACCCTTTCGAGACCGCGTCTGTACTGGCGCAGCACTTTTCCCCTCTTTTTGCCCCTCACTTTTCCCCGACCGCTCCCAGCGGGCAGCAAAGCACAGAAAGCGACGAGTGGTGCGATCATCACGTAGTTCATTTCTTCCCCAACAGATTGCCAGTTTTTGCATGTCGCTAGCGCCACGGGAAGCGAAGATATTAAATTTTAGAGAGGTTCCCGCTGGCGCCGCTGGGTAACTAAAATCGCCTGCGGTCTCGAAAGGCTTAAAGGAGTTATTGTGATACTCTCCACGTCGGGTTTCTGGGGAAGGGGGTCAAATCGAATATTGATCTTTACCGATCTCAACTTTGTCTGCGGTGCTCAAATTTGTCCGGCGATTTTTTGAATTACGAAAATAGAGGCGGGGAGCCTAAATTTTCAATAACTCGAAACGTTCATCAAATTAATATTAAAAGAAAGGGATTTGCCGCTGAAGGGAAATAGGATTTGGATTGCGTTCGGTTGGGGGTTGACAAGTTACCGGGAACTTGGGAAGGATTGTCAAGTCGGCCGTCACCTGGGAGATTGTTCAAGTTTCAGATTGAACCTGACAACTCAGCCCACAATCGGTTGCGTTTCGAAATTTTCGCGAATCACCCTCGTAATTGAAAAAAAAAAATCGTTTTGAACCGAAAAAACAAAAGCGTTTTTCGTATCTCCCCTTCGATAGAGCGTTTTACAAATTGCCACCAGTTCCCTCCGACCCCTATCCCTAATTGTCCGATCCCCATTAAGGGTTGAATATTAATTGAAAGTGTGAGATATGCGTTTGTGGTTGAGGGAGGGAAAGCGTTCTGGATTAAAGGAGAGAAACAAATGGTCTGCTTAAGTCTTCTCTATGTTAAATATCTCAGTTTCCTTTTTCATCTCACACGTTCAAAAACATCATTTAATGAACACAAAAACCTATTAACAGAGTATTGTCCAAATCTCGTCATTTAGTCCCCTCGCGTCAATACCTTCGGGCAGTATGCAATTCGAGTCCCTCGGTGGTATTGAGTCACAGGTGATTATAATTATCCATTTGCACAATGTAAGCGGGTGGAGCGGTGCTGAATAATAAATTGGAGCGAGTGATTTAATTGGAGACGGGAATTCGATTGCGGGATCCCGCCCTGCAACGGTCTCGACCCCAGAGCGAGAGAGTTGCGAAGAGGGGAAGAGTTGGGGTTCCAAACCATCATCAACGGACTTCACTAGGTAATGATCTTTTTTCTATTTTTAAGCGACATCAATACTTCAAGTTACTGCACTTCCCATTATTAGAGTTTCAGGGAATCGTAATTTGCCCTTCCCGTATCCGACTCGCCCAAGGTCATACGATCAGCTGAGTCGTATTGAACGACTCACTTCCCGAATTCGAGTAAATATAAAGTTATATATTACGAAGGTTATTTTGTTATCTCGTTTAGTTTCGGGTTCGGAAATCGGCTAAAATCGAAGAAGGAAATTGATTCCGTACGTTTTAGAAGGATTTCGGAAGTTAAAATTAAAAACTATCAAGGAAACTTTATACCCACGCTAAGTGAAAATTGGCGGGAACGTTTGGGGGTAGGTAATTCTATGTGCTGTTATAGTCAATCAGAAAAACCATGTTTCGATTCATGAATTTGCTCTAGTGAGAACATTGTGAACTAACTGAGTCGGAACGACTCCCTAAGACTGGGTTATGAAGTACGAACCTTTCCCGTTTTGTGAGTCGTATACGGGAAGGGTAAATTACGATTCCGTGAAACTCTCTTGTAGCATAACATACATCCGAAGAAGAGAGATAACAGGAATATTCAACGACCGGTTTCGACCAAAAAGATTAACCCTTTCGAGACCGCAGGCGACTATATTTGCCCTGCGGCGCCAGCGGGAAGCCTCTCCAAAAAATTTAATACCTTCGCTTCCCGTGGCGCTAGCGACATGCAAAAAACTGACAATCTGTTGGGGAAGAAATGAACTACGTGATGATCGCATCACTAGTCGCTTTCTGTGCTTTGCTGGGCCGGAGCGGTTTCTTCCAATTGGGTTTAATCCCGGAGCGGTCGGGGAGAAGTGAGGGGCAAAGAGAGGGGAAAAGTGCTGTGCCAGTAGCGCAGAGAACCAGCGTCAGACGCGAAAGGTTAAGGAAGTTAATATGACTGTTTCTTGCAGAAATCAGAAAAATGCCCAATACACAAGAATTCAGGCTAAAAACGGGGTTTCTTCGGCAAAAAACCGAGAAAATTCCCCAAAATTGATATAGACCGCTTCTAAATTTAAAATTATGGCTTGTGGCGATGCTAATAATAATCAATATTTAAAATACCTAAAAAGTCAGGCTGGGAACACAATAAAATTAATAATCAACGAAGAAAGGCACTAAAGCATAGAATGATAGAATAATCATCCGTCGTTTCAAACGGTGGATTAGTCATTTTATTTTATGTCATGGAGATATTCAATATTAAATTACGTTCCAATAATTATAATCCGAAACTGTCTTTCGCTCGGACAAATCCCATTTTCAAAATTGTCGAATAGAGAAGCGTTACCCGCTTTTTACACAAATTAATATTCAAATTTCATTCAATATTCAAACGGTCAACACATAAGTTGTTTATAACGGGGGGAAAAAAGGTTGATAAAAATTCAAATAAAAAAGAATTTACAGAATAGCCCTTTGAGCGAAAAAAAAAGGATTTATTTTTATCCGTAGAATTTAAACTTTTATGGTTCACGTGGAGGAGAAAGTGAAAGATACAAATTGGCGTTCATGATCGATAGCTGTGAAAAGGGCTTTATCCGTAGAATTTAAACTTTTATGGTTCACGTGGAGGAGAAAGTGAAAGATACAAATTGGCGTTCATGATCGATAGCTGTGAAAAGGGCTTCCGGATCTAAGTAATCGTGAATGTTTGGTCTGTATGCAAAGTAGAAAAAAGGGCCTCGGGAAAAGGGTAGGCGGTTAGGATATGGAAGAGCTGTCAGGCGGACGATATACATCAAAAGCATCAATAACTCTCAGACATCCGGACAGTCAATCAACCCTCTCTAAAATCACCATTTTTATAGTAAGAAAGAATAGTTTTAAGAGTAAGAAAAAGGGATTTTAAGCTTTATCTATTTTCCACAGAAGCTTTTGGAAAGTTTCCAAACTGAAAATCCCCTCGAGTTGTCGCCGCGGTTAAATCTTTTTTCTTCCTTCTCCAACTTTATCATTGCCTCTTCAAATTTTTACAAAGGAAGTGGTTTATGAAAGTTTAAAAATTGTTTGAGGTTTAATCGTTATTTTCACCCTGAGTTGAAATCAAGAGTGAAAATCAATAAACAAGCCAATTAAGCAGAAAAGGGGATCCGAGGATGAGCAATGCTTCGGGATAAAACGCAAACGGAAAAAGGGGTTTTCTGTGTGGGAGGGTTTTAGCAATTAAGTTTAGCTCTCGGAGGGAAGGAAGGGAGTGCGTGAGTTGGGTCTTTAAAACGGGTCTATCTTGTTAGGGCTCTTCGCCACCCACCCCGAGACTCTTTCCAGTGCGGTGTGATGCACCCACCGAACTAACCGCTGTGGCTACACCAACATTAGCTTACTAATTTGTTTCGCTCGGAATAATGAAAAAAATGAAAAAAAAACCTGAAGAGGCTGGGAGAGTTTTGACCACACATCTTTTGGCGTTTTCCTTGGATTTTTGGCCCTCAAACCCCCATTTTATCTTCGATTTTCAGCACAGTAGGGTTTTTCCCACCTTTCGTTCAAGAGATCAACGAAGATTTGGGATTTCAGATTTCCTCCACTTCTTCCTAAGAAACTATCAGGTGTACAAAATGAAACTCGGCTAAAATCTACAAAATTCATATTTACCCAGTGGCTGAGTTTCATTTTGTACACCTAATAAATAAAAATTGTAGGAAATTTAATTCTCTATAAATTTGTACTTAACTATTTTTTCTAGGATGCACCATTTTCGGAAAATAATTTTTTTTAAAATAAATTTATCTTGAAAACAGTGCGTCCTAGAGAAAAAATGAATAGAATAAAAATTAAAGATAATTAAATTTCCAACATTTTATTTAGTGCATTTTTTCAATATCTGTAATGGTTTACGATTTACAAGCCTTTAAAAATTAACCTTCTTAATGGTTATACTTCAATAACCTTCTTACACGGAGAAGGTCAACTTTTGATGGACTTTAACGCCTAAAATGTTCAAAATTTAGAAAAAATGAACTTCTAGGTGTACAAAATGAAACTCGGCTAAAATCTACAAAATTCAAATTTACCCTGTGGCTATTTTGTACACCTAATATTCCTTATTTTTTGGGCTCCCCGCCCCCACTCCACAGGAGTCAAAGGAGACTCCAGGTTCCAACAGATGGACGTCTTGCAAAAATGTCTTCATCCCTTTCTGCCTCAGACTTTCCCCAGAGTGACCTCTGCTTCCCTCTATTCTAAACTTAGGTCGAGGAGGACTTTTTTGGCTCAAATTTTTGCGAGATTTGACGAAGTGAACAAACATTTTTTGTCAATACCTCCAAGAATTTTGTTAACATTTTACGTGGTCTTTCATAGCGAATCGCACCCTTCCACTTGTTAAGCTGGTTAGATAGGTCGAAATAAGAAATTCTTGAGGAAGGGAAAGGCGGACGTGACGTCGAGGTTGCAACCGAGGGGAAGTGCTCTCTGAACGAGATTTGATTTCGACTCATGAAACTCTAATGCAGCGTACGTCAGCTCGACAAAAAAGGAAGAGAAAAAGACCCTTCTTTTGATCCAGTTTCCCCATGAAGCCTCATTGTATTTCATGTGTTTAATTCGATAATTGACGTAATTTTTGGTAATTTAATAAAACCTTACCGTATTTCATCGTCATTACTGATCATTACAATTCAGCCCTTTTCCCTTGCGATATTCATCTTCAATCTCCCCTTTCTATCTCACAACGCCTCTGGGTACAAAAAAATAATTAAGTACAAATTTTATAGAGAATTAAATTTCCCACAATTTTATTTATAAGGTGTACAAAATGAAACTCAGCCACAGGGTAAATTTGAAGTTTGTAGATTTTAGCCGAGTTTCATTTTGTACACCTAATAGAATTAATAACTGAGGTAGAAGCAAAGGACTTTTTGGTCCTTTCTGTATGTTCATTATTTTTAAGGAGTGTTTCCGTGTCGACATAATGCGGTTCGCATGCATTTGACCATAAAATAGCAAAAATCGCGTTTATCATAAAAAATCTGTAACTCAACATAAAGAAAATTGTCGAAAACGTTCACCATAATGCATTTGATTTGATCACATTACATCTCATCATAAAGAATAGATTTAAAACTTGTCGTTTCAACATAACGCAGTTAAAATAAAGACGTTCAAATAAGTAGAAAACGGTCGACCATATAAACGGTAACTCGCGATTTTTGCTATTTTATGGTCAAATTATGGCGAACCGCATTATGTCGACACGAATACACTTCTTAAAAGTCGTTTAAATTTTAAAGAAATTGTCGTTTAAACTTATCGTTGTCATAAACTGTTTCTGTCGTTGGGCATAATACATCTCACCATAAACTAGGGACAGTCAAAGAGCAATTATGGCGAAACGACAAAAACCTAAAACTTGACCATTCACCATAATGCAATGTGACTTGCACTTTTTTTTTTATGTCGACATGCATTTATTGAAAAAGTCGTTTGTGGCGAAATGCTTTATGTTGAAATGCATTATGTTCAAAAATTTTGTACTTTTGAGAGCTGTTCGATTGCATTATGCCGAAACGCATTATGGTGAACTACAGATTTAACTTTTTAAAGAAGTTATTGTTTTACCCTCCACGTCGGGTTTTCTTCCAGACCCTTAGGGTCAATTATGGACAACTTTGGACAACTTTTAAAAAATGTCAAAATTTAGCGTTTTTTGCGCTAAAATCCGTTAAAATTGACCTAGGAGACTCGTTTTTTTTAATTCCACTTATTTTTTCCGAAGAATCCAACTGTCTCAAATTTGAGCATCTTCGCATTCTGCATCACGAGATTTCGTCGCTAATGGCCTTTTTCAAGTTAGAACCCAAATTTTTAGTTCAGAAATGAAAATTAGCACTTGTTGAAAGGAATTTTTCTTTCGGACCACAAATTTTGAATCAGCTACAGCGTCTTTTGTTTATGCATCAAAAATTAAAATTCCGTCAACAAATCGCTAATTTCCATTTTGAAGTATGGAATTTGGAGTTAAACTTGAAAAAAGGCCATTAGCGACGAAATCTCGTGATGCTGAATGCGAAGATGCTCAAATTTGAGACAGTTGGATTCTTCGGGAAAAAATAAGTGGAATTAAAAAAAAAACGAGTCTCCTAGGTCAATTTTAACGGATTTTAGCGCAAAAAACGCTAATTTTGACATTTTTTAAAAGTTGTCCAAAATTGTCATATGAGTACTCAAATCTACTTGAAATTTTGCGTAGATTACGAATCTGAAATAAAAATAGGGTTCTCATTTGAAATAACGAAGTTAGGTTGTGTCTGGGACACCCTGTATATCCAGGCGGATTATAAACTACACCATCAAATTCTTTGATTTAAATTAAGGGGGGTTTACATTTAACTTTTTTTAATAGAGTTTGGATAAAAGAAACTTTTTTGTTTATGAAAAAATTAAAGAAAATATTAAGTAATTCATACTTCCATAGAATGTCTGGGACATGAGTGGAAATCTCCTTTTCCTCCCTTTTTCTTTGTACTCAAAACATGGGGTCGTCCCCAAATGATGCGGCTCGTTAGGGTTGGTTTCTCCCTCCATCGCTAGGCCTAAATCCTTTTGCCTTCAAACAGAAATTGAGACGCCCCTCTCTTTTCTGGATTTCTCTTGTTTAAGACGCTTAAAGAAGGCTTAGAGCGTTGGACTTTAGAAAATCGATGTAAATAATTCTCTCTTTTATATCATCGCATTTTAATTGTTCCTCTTTCAATTTCCAAAAACGTTCGTTAAAGACACCAATTATTTTTTCCTTTAATACTCGATAATTGATAGAGAACCCAAAGGTGCCTTTTCTATTTCAAAGCCCCTTCCTCCCCTTCAAAGGTCCTCCATTAATCACTAATTAGCGAGCTTCATTAATATAAATATAGGTATACCCGGAGAGCCGAATTTCCTGTCCAATTTCTAAAGTGAATTATTTAGGGTGTAAATTGAAGGATAGGAAGGAGGAGGGGCCATAACTTTGTTCAAAACTCCATTTTTTTTTAACTTTTTTAAAATCTATATCGGAAAACAAGCAGATTGAAATCTCGTTTAAAAAATTTTGAATATCCTAGACTATAAGCGTCTTAACTGAATCATAAGTGCCCTTCTGTCAATATTGATGCCTCCCTCTTAAGATGTCGAATAAAGGGCAAAGGGCTAAGGGATGGAGTGACGGAAGGAATTCTCTCCCGCCCTCTTTCTTGAATCAACACCGGATTAGCTCTGTGAATTATTCAAGGGCCCGAGTGCTTTCCACCTATTACTTATTGCAAGCCTTCCTTTCAGTACTTCTCAGCTAATAAGCCCTCAAGCAGAATATTAAGACTTTTTTAATTGTAAGAAAATTGATTTTCATACGGGGTGGTAGGATAAGTTTTCGAGCTGTTTTAGGTGTACAAAATGAAACTCGGCCACAGGGTTTTGAATTTTGTTGATTTTAGCCGAGTTTCATTTTGTACACTAGTAGCTCATTTTTTCAAAATTTTGAACATTTTAGGCGTTAAAGACCATCAAAGTTGAGCTTCTCTGTGTAAGAAGGTTATTGAAGTATAAACCATTAAGAAGGTTAATTTTTAAAGGCTTGTAAATCGTAAACCGTTACAGATATTGAAAAAGTGCACTAAATAAAATCTGTTGGAAATTTAATTCTCTTTAATTTTTTTTCTATTTATTTTTTCTCTGGACGCACTGTTTTCAATATAAAATTATTTAAAAAAAAAATTATTTTCCGAAAATGGTGCATCCTAGAAAAAAATAATTAAGTACAAAATAGAGAATTAAATTTCCTACAATTTTTATTTATTAGGTGTACAAAATGAAACTCAGCCACAGGGTAAATTTGAATTTTGTAGATTTTAGCCGAGTTTCATTTTGTAAGCCTAGTAGTTTCATTTTTTTCAAAATTTGAACATTTTAGGCGTTAAAGTCCATCAAAAGTTGACCTTCTCAGTGTAAGAAGGTTATTGAAGTATAACCATTAATAAGGTTAATTTTTAAAGGCTTGTAAATCGTAAACCGTTACAGATATTGAAAAAATGCACTAAATAAAATCTGTTGGAAATTCAATTCTCTTTAATTTTTATTCTACTCATTTTTTCTCTAGGACGCACTGTTTTCAAGATAAATTTATTTTTAAAAAACTTATTTTCCGAAAATGGTGCATCCTAGAAAAAAATAATTAAGTGCAAATTTATAGAATTAAATTTCCTACAAGTTTTATTTTTATGTGTACAAAATGAAACTCAGCCACAGGGTTTTGAATTTTGTTGATTTTAGCCGAGTTTCATTTTGTACACCTAGTAGTTCATTTTTTCAAAATTTTAAACATTTTAGGCGTTAAAGACCATCAAAAGTTGACCTTCTCCGTGTAAAAGGTTATTGAAGTCTAACCATTAAGAAGGTTAATTTTTAATGGCTTGTAAATCGTAAACCGTTACAGATATTGAAAAAATGCACTAAATAAAATCTGTTGGAAATTTAATTCTCTTTTAATTTTTATTTCTATTCATTTTTTCTCTAGGACGCACCGTTTTTAAGATAAATTTATTTAAAAAAAATTTTTTTCCGAAAATGTTGCATCCTAGAAAAAAATAATTAAGTGCAAATTTATAGAGAATTAAATTTCCTACAATTTTTATTTATTAGGTGTACAAAATGAAACTCAGCCAGAGGGTAAATTTGAATTTTGTAGATTTTAGCCGAGTTCATTTTGTATAATAGTTGATAAATAATGTTTTTGTGAAGGTTCCAGAGGTCTGGAAAGAAACCAAGAGATAAAAGAGGAAATCTCGAGGATGTGGACCATATTAATTTGTTGGGTGTCTCTTTTAGCGGTATCAGTCAGGAAAGGGTAGGAGAGGTCGTACGTGTGAAGGGTACTTTATACATTGGGGAGGGGTTTCTCGTGAAAATTTGCAGCCGGCCGACTTTTTATTTCTCCTCTGGGGACTACGGGAGAGAGGGAAAGTTTTTTTCTTTCAATTGTTGGCGCTGTTGTCCGAGATTTTCGGCCCGATTCCAGGCTCGTTTCTCGTGGAAAACTCTTTTTATTTTTATTGTCCATCCCCTTCCGTTCGGAAACGAAAACCCGTTAAAGTCTGTATGCAAACGAGCGATGTTTTGTCGGTAAACACTTCTGACCGACGAGGGTGTATCCGGGGACCTCGGAAACAGATGGTAGACCAACTTCTGAGTTCTAAGCGCCCTTCCATCGCTCCCAATCCGCTCGAAACGTTTTCCTAAAGCCTCCACTTCCAAATCCGTTCTGTAATCAACTTGTTTCATCTTGTCGAAACCCCTGTTTGCAAGCTCCCTTTTCTATTATATCGGCTTCGAGAACGTTAACAACTTCTCCGAGACATCTTCGCCTTTTTCGCGATATCAAATTTTTATTTTTGAATTATTTACAACCCTATCATCACCTCTTCAATCAGAAAGGGTCCGCATAAACGGGAATATTCGGCCCTTTTTATCTAAAAAAGGTGTTATATATCCAAGGCGGGACTACTGATCGATTCATAGCGCTCTCTGCCCTATAAAAGTCAATATGATTTATAATCCAAAGAGTGAAAATATTTCTTCTTTTCCGCTCAAAACACCATCTCTAGATAACCTTTTTTCATCAATACTGCTGGCAACATCTTTGTTACAATTATTAAATCTAATGGTATTGGCCAGGAGGCACCAAGAAGCAATGGTGTCCCTATTTCTCCATCCGAAAACAGTTAAATAGGTTTTATCGACCGGAAAAAAACGCCCACGATTCTAGGCAAAAGTTGCTTTTATGCCAATGGACTTTCTAGGATGCACTATTTTCGGAAAACAATTTTTTTTTAAATAAATTTATCTTGAAAACAGTGCGTCCTAGAGAAAAAGTGAATAGAATAAAAATTAAAGAGAATTAAATTTCCAACAGATTTTATTTAGTGCATTTTTCAATATCTGTAACGGTTTACGATTTACAAGCCTTTAAAAATTAACCTTCTTATTGGTTATTCTTCAATAACCTTCCTACACGGAGAAGGTCAACTTTTGATGGACTTTAACGCTTAAAATGTTTAAAATTTTGAAAAAATGAACTACTAGGTGTACAAAATGAAACTCGGCTAAAATCTACAAAATTCAAATACCCTGTGGCTGAGTTTCATTTTGTACACCTAATAAATAAAAACTTGTAGGAAATTTAATTCTCTATTTTGCACTTAATTATTTTTTTCTAGGATGCACCATTTTCGGAAAATAATTTTTTTAAAAATAATTTTATCTTGAAAACAGTGCGTCCTAGAGAAAAAATGAATAGAATAAAAATTAAAGAGAATTAAATTCCAACAGATTTTATTTAGTGCATTTTTTCAATATCTGTAACGGTTTACGATTTACAAGCCTTTAAAAATTAACCTTCTTAATGGTTATACTTCAATAACCTTCTTACACGGAGAAGGTCAACTTTTGATGGACTTTAACGCCTAAAATGTTCAAAATTTTGAAAAAATGAACTACTAGGTGACAAATTTACCCTGTGGCTGAGTTTCATTTTGTACACCTAAAATTAAATCTCGGCTGTTTATTGACATTCCTATAATTTAGCTCCGTCGCCTTGACGACCAAATGATGTCGAAGATTAGCGATCCTGAGTCTGTCAACTCACCGACAATGAGAGAATCGACTGATGAGGAAATCAAAGATCAAAAGGTCCTTTGTTGGATAGAGGTGACAGCTCTAAAAAAAATTGTTAAGGCTCCCTTTTTACCCGCTATTGCAATCAGTCGTTTGCTCACGTCGCCCCCTCTACCCTGATTATGAGGGAGTGGACTTCGTTAGCAGGACAAAGGCCCTTCTCGACTTCTCTTATCATTCCGAACTTATCACCAGCACGTCCCATGACTTTTAATACTCACAATAAAATTTTGAATTTTTTTTTCCTTTTAAAATATAAAACAAAAAAAGGCATTTTTAAAAAAGCGTCTCAAGGAGCTAATTAAGCTTTAAAAGATGCATCTTTAAGTAATCCTCAGTTCCCTAAGGGATTTTTTTATCGTAATTCAAAAGCGTCTGTTGATGGGGAAAACTGGAATATACGATTTTTTTAAAATTAATCTCTCCCGCTTTATTAACCAAGGAAAGAGTTGAAAAAAAAATCCAATTATGAACACAAAAAAAAACAGCTTTTATGGTAAAATTCTTATAGAATCTCTCTTATTAATTTCCATAATATAATCATCGCTTGCTTAGCTAGCAATGAAATTCACCCATTGTTCGGATATATTAGGCAATCGCCTAATTAAACATAATATAATTTTGTCAACATTCAGTTAATTGAAATGTTCTAATTAGGGTTTGTTAATTGAAAAAATATATAATATTCCTAAGCGTGACTTTAAAATGGAGGTCAGGGCTTAATTATATGTGGGGATATTGATTAATTTTGGTAGTGAAGCAGAACGAAGTGTCATCAATGGGTCCTTTTAGCTATCAATGCTGAGCGAGCTAGAAAAATTACTGCGGGTGCTGCGAGCTACGGAATATCAGAGTCCGTATTGCTGTTGAGTGAAGAGGCCTGCTAGTAGGCAAAGTGGCCTTGTTTTTGATTTACCTGCAAATTTTTTTACTGCTTTATTATTATTTTTAGGTAGAGGCAGAGAGAACTATTAGAATCAGCAATGACGGAAGTTCCAACTGTTTGAAACTCCAGGAGCATGCGGAGAAGGATTTGGATGTCTTTGACGTCGGTTGACTTGAGATTTGACGGACAACGACTTGAAAGACGTCAAATATGACGTCCAATTCCTTCTGCGCATGCTCCAGGAGTTTCAAACCAATTTCAAACTGCGATGGAGACAATATTGGTCTTATCGGTCAAAATGTACTGATGAACTTTCTGGCTTTCTAATACTCCTTTAAGCCTAAAAGGTCTTTTTTTAGGTATTTTATTAGGTGTACAAAATGAAACTCAGCCACAGGGTAAATTTGAATTTTGTAGATTTTAGCCGAGTTTCATTTTGTACACCTCATTTTTTCAAAATTTTGAACATTTTTGGCGTTAAAGTCCATCAAAAGTTGACCTTCTCCGTGTAAAAAGGTTATTGAAGTATAACCATTAGGAAGGTTAATTTTTAAAGGCTTGTAAATCGTAAACCGTTACAGATATAGAAAAAATGCACTAAATAAAATCTGTTGGAAATTTAATTCTCTTTAATTTTTATTCTATTCATTTTTTCTCTAGGACGCACTGTTTTCAAGATAAATTTATTTTTAAAAAAAATTATTTTCCGAAAATGGTGCATCCTAGAAAAAAATATTGAGTGCAAATTTATAGAAAATTATTTCCTACAATTTTTATTTATTAAGTGTACAAATTGAAACTCAGCCACAGGGTAAATTTGAATTTTGTAGATTTTTGCCGAGTTTCATTTTGTACACCTATTTACAGTGCTTATAGCTACATTTTGACTAAATAGCACAGTTAAAGCTAAAGGGGAAGTGGTATTCCTACTCTTTTATCTTCTCGAATGAAAATACTAGATGTGGAAAGGCTTTGGAGGATTTCTTTCGCCATTTTTCCCGAGTTAATTTCTCCCTTATTTTTTGATTCCGTGTGTTGGCCTCTTTTCTCTGCGAACGGTCATAATCGAATGCTACCCCGGACTCGTTCCAAATTGAATTCTCCGATTCCTGTAATTCAATAGGTGAGGAAACAAGAGGGGGCTCTGTGTGCTCGACTCCCTTCAACCCGGCCTACTACATCAAATGACTGTCGAGGGGGCGACAACGTACATTATTCATTAATATAATGGGAGAGTCGTGTTTGCGAGAAAAATTAAAAATACCTAATGTTACCGGAGAGTCAGCACGTCACCTAATTACTGATATACCGCTAAAAGTGCCTGCTTGACCTTGAAAAAGAAGAAGTGGTTAGATCTAATGACTCTGTTTTCGCGAAAAAGAGAAGCTGCAAATTGAATTGGGTCGCTGTGGATGGAGCCTCTCAATTTCCTCTACCCCCGCAGCCCTTTTCCCTTTCGCCCCAAATTAATTACTTGATGTCCAAATTGCCTTTTATCTGTTAGCAAAGCAAACTTCGAATTCGTCCCTTATGTAACCCATCGTTTAATACAGTATTTTTACTTTCTTAATTAGCTTAAACGCTTTTTAAAAATTAATCACTCCGAAGAATCAAAAAGAATTTTTAAAATTTTGATTTTGACTTTTATCTTTCAATTAAATCCCGTCTGAAAGGATTTAATCTTCTCATTTTCTCCCCTTTTGCACGAAATCCACAACGCATCAGAAGATAATCTCTTAATACTTTGATAACCCTCCCAACTTCGGCTCCATCATATGCGGATAAACGTAGCGTAAAACGTATAGAAAACAAGTCGCTTGTGAAACGAAAGACATTTTGTTTATTTTCTAAAAATTGTATTTAAAAAGTAAAATTATTAGGTGTACAAAATGAAACTCGGCTAAAATCTACAAAATTCAAATTGGCTGAGTGTCATTTTGTACACCTAAGGCCGTCCGCACACTGGAGCCGACTACGTGCGACTCGGAGTCGTACGAAGTAGTACGACTTCGTTCTAGAGATCCTAACAGTAACAATTAAATGGAACCTCGCCCACTGCAACCGACTCAGTCGTGCGTATACGTGCGTTCATATCCGACGTACGACTCGATCCAAACTTGTTTGGATTTTGTCGCAGGTCGCGTGCGATTTTTGCGTTTTCTGAGTGAATTATTAATTATTATGGATACCGAAAAGCTCATTTCTCTTGTGCAAAATGCTGAGTGCTTGTGGGACCAAAAAATGTAAAGAAATGTAAAGAAAAAAAATGTAAAGAAATGTAAAAAAAAAATGTAAAGAAAGAATGTCTTTCTTAAATCCCCCTTAACATTTTCCAAAATGTAGTAAAATGTTTCCTTTTTCATGCGGAAATAACGGAAAAATTTGAAATTTGAAATCTCAGAAATCTGAATTTTTATACGATCAGTCGGCTCCAGTGTGCGAGGGAAGCGTACGACCTGAACGCACGACTTGGTCGTGCGTAGTCGCTGTCGCGCCTAGTCGGCTCCAGTGTGCGGCCGGCCTAATAAATAAAAATTGTAGGAAATTTAATTCTCTATAAATTTGTACTTAATTATTTTTCTAGGATGCACCATTTTCGGAAAATAATTTTTTTTTAAAATAGGTTTATCTTGAAAACAGTGCGTCCTAGAGAAAAATGAATAGAATAAAAATTAAAGAGAATTAAATTTCCAACTGATTTTATTTAGTGCATTTTTTCAATATCTGTAACGGTTTACGATTTACAAGCCTTTAAAAATTAACCTTCTTAATGGTTTTCACATACTAGGTGTAGAAAATGAAACTCAGCCACTGGGTAAATTAGAATTTTGTAGATTTTAGCCGAGTTTCATTTTGTACACCTAGAAGTTCATTTTTTCTAAATTTTGAACATTTTAGGCGTTAAAGTCCATCAAAAGTTGACCTTCTCCGTGTAAGAAGGTTATTGAAGTATAACCATTAAGAAGGTTAATTTTTAAAGGCTTGTAAATCGTAAACCGTTACAGATATTGAAAAAATGCACTAAATAAAATCTGTTGGAAATTTAATTCTCTTTAATTTTTATTCTATTCATTTTTTCTCTAGGGCGCACAGTTTTCAAGATAAATTTATTTGAAAAAAATTATTTTCCGAAAATGGTGCATCCTAGAAAAAAATAATTAAGTACAAATTTATAGAGAATTAAATTTCCTACAATTTTTATTTATTAGGTGTACAAAATGAAACTCAGCCACAGGGTAAATTTGAATTTTGTAGATTTAGCCGAGTTTCATTTTGTACACCTAATATTTATGATTTCAACATTCATTTCCTTAATTTTCCTAGACCGGTTTTAACAGAAGCTATTGTGATACCCTCGACGCCGGGTTTTTGGGGAAGGGTCTTCCAGACCCCGGAGGGTCAAATCGAATCTTTACCGATCTCAACTTTGTCTGTGGTTCCGGCCGGCCGTCCCCAACTCTTTTCTTTCTCTCATGATTTTCTAAAATTTTAATAGTAAACAATAAATGCTCGATCCAATTTAGAAACTGAAAGGGATCGGTTAGTTACACCGGGCGGACATACGAGATGTATTTAGCTTGAGATCCACAGGCTTTCCCATTAGCCAAAGTGATTGATTAGGAGACGCTACTTCTCCTCCCCCCCTTTTTGGTTCAGGAGGTCAGTCGGCAACCTATTCGAACCACACAAAATATACAACATCCCAAATTTCAATGTTTTACTTCCTTCAACTTTACTCTGATAACTTTTCTTCTATTTGCTTTAGTTATTTGCATCGGATATTATATTTATCTTCAGGTTTCCGCCTTTGAAAAGGGATGTAAAAAAATAAGTTTTTGGTTTTTTGTTTGCTTTTAACAGGTAGGATTGAGAAAAGCTCAAAACTAAGTTCAGAGGTTAAAATTAATGCCTAAAACTCAGGATTTCATTTTGGGAGGGAGGCCTTTCGGCAAAAAAAAAAACTCCCTTTTTTGGCATAAAAATCCCATTTTTTAAAGAAATTTCGGCCTTTTTCTTTAGATTTTGGCCAACCCCCTGGCAGTGTTGGGCGTAATCGCAAGTTTCTTAATTCCGATTACGATTACAATGGCATTCGTATTTTTTTCTGCGATTACCATTATAATCGTATTTTTTTCTGCGATTACAGTCGTAATCGTATTTTTTTCTGCGATAATCGCATTTCTTTCAGTGATTACGGGCGTAATAGTATTTTCGTTAGCGTTTACGGCTCGTATATGACATTTTTACTTAGATTACCTGATGTCATATACGAGCCGTAAACGCTAACGAAAATTCGATTACGCCAGCAATCGCTGAAAAAAAATGCGATTACGATTGTAATCGCCGAAAAAAATACAATTACGATTGTAATCGCAGAAAAAAAATACGATTACGGTTGTAATCGTTAAAAAAATGCGCTTACGATTATAATAGTAATCGTAATCGTAATTAAGAAACTTGCGATTACAATCGTAATCGTAATTAAGAAACTTGCGATTACAATCGTAATCGTAATTAAGAAACTTGCGATTACAATCGTAATCGTAATTAAGAAACTTGCGATTACAATCGTAATCGTAATTAAGAAACTTGCGATTACAATCGTAATCGTAATTAAGACACTTGCGATTACAATCGCAATTAAGAAACTTGCGATTACAATCGTAATTAAGAAACTTGCGATTACAATCGTAATCGTAATTAAGAAACTTGCGATTACAATCGTAATTAAGAAACTTGCGATTACAATCGTAATTAAGAAACTTGCGATTACAATCGTAATCGTAATTAAGAAACTTGCGATTACAATCGTAATTAAGAAACTTGCGATTACAATCGTAATTAAGAAACTTGCGATTACAATCGTAATCGTAATTAAGAAACTTGCGATTACAATGGTAATCGTAATTAAGAAACTTGCGATTACAATCGTAATCGAAATTGCGATTACGATTACGCCCAACACTGCCCCCAGGATAGGTTCTACTTGTCCCCCGGGCGTGCTAGAACGGGAAGGAGGATTTATTCTTAAAGAGGTAATCAGGTCGCGATAGGTAGATTATTGAATTGCGTGTACGTGAGAGGGCAATAAAGGTCCTGAAATGATTGGAGGTTGAGCCCCATCGTTGGTCCAACATAACTAATTACGTCATAAATTTATGATGAGTGTCCTGCACCCGGGCTTAGAGAAAGCCATTACAAGGGATTCGACCCGTATATTCTCCGCTCCGTTTAAATCCTTTTGGTATAAACTAAAAATAGAAAAGTAAAATAACGAAAATTGGATGACAAGATTAAAATGTTAAACGTCACCCGCCCTAAACGGATTAACATGGTAATTTGAGCCGACGACAGGTATAATTTGCATCGCACGTTTATTTAAGATTCGTGTACACACACGTGGGAGTCCTGCTGGGGAAGGGAAGTCCCATTAGCATGACTGGATGTCGGGGTCCCTTTAGGGGAAGAATATCTTCGCCTCCGGCTTCTCTTTCCTGAATGATACATAGCGGCAACACAATGCCCTCTGACTCCCACAAACGCGGCAAACAACTCCCCCTCCATAACGACCCGACTAAAAATTCCTTTTTCTACATTTTGTAAATCAATAGTTTTTATCTACCGCATTTTTCTATTCAAGTTTGCTGCGTCTTAAAGGAAATAAAAGAGCTAAGCCGAGATAAGGGCCAATAGAGGATAAAAAAAAGGTGGATGAACAAGGGGTGTAGCAGCGCGCTCTACGTGTCTAGACGGGGGTCGTATCTCTCACAGACAGCCATTACCGAAGCTTGAAGGAGCTATTACCAGTGACACACCCTTATTATCTACCATAATCCTTCCCACCTTTTTCCTTCAATTTGTTCTCCTTTTATCTTGATTTTCTTCTTCTATTTACGCTATTCTCTTTTTTTTTTATTGTTTATATCGGAGAAAAAGTTGACATTATTTCGTCCCTCGAGGAATACTAACTAGGGGGGAAAGGATATTATTAAACGAAACCATTTGGAGAAACGTTCAAATGAAATATGGTATTTTTTTTATTTTCCCCCCTTTTTTTCTTAATATCTGTCCCTCAGGAATAATGAAATCGTTTCCGATTACGATTATCGCAAAAAGCATAATTAATGTCACTAATGTAGTTGAAAAAACGTTTTGGTTGGATTTCTTTCTCATGATGTCGCATAAAATGTTGAAGTGCAGAGAGATCGAGGATGTCGCTGTTGATGTCGATAACAATGAGTGCGTCGATGGTATCCGTCCAGGCACCGAGGTGGGCAATCGGACGTGGGATTCTATGTCGATGCTGCGGTTGATGTCGATGGAAATGAGTGCGTCGATGGCATCCTTCCAGGCACCGAGGTGGGCAATCGGAACATGGGTTCCTATGTCGGTGCTGCTGTTGATGTCGATGGAAATGAGCGCGTCAATGGCATCCGTCCAGGCACCGAGGTGGGCAATCGGAACGTGGGTTCCTATGTCGATGCTGCTGTTGATGTCGATGGAAATGAGCGCGTCAATGGCATCCGTCCAGGCACCGAGGTGGGCAATCGGAACGTGGGTTCCTATGTCGATGCTGCTGTTGATGTCGATGGAAATGAGCGCGTCAATGGCATCCGTCCAGGCACCGAGGTGGGCAATCGGAGCGAGGGTGGCTATGTCGATGCTGCTGTTGATGTCGATGACAATGAGTGCGTCAATGGCATCCGTCCAGTCACCGAGGTGGGCAATCGGAGCGAGGGTGGCTATGACGATGCTGCTGTTCATGTCGATGACAATGAGTGCGTCAATGGCATCCGTCCAGGCACCGAGGTGGGCAATCGGAACGTGGGTTCCTATGTCGATGCTGCTGTTGATGTCGATGCAAATAAGTGCGTCAATGGCATCCAGTTCCAAATTTCGACCATTCAGAGCCCATATCGATGTCGGCATCCCGGGAAACAAACTAAAAACCCTTATTCTTATCTGGGAAAAATGGAAAGATCACTATTTGGCCAAAAAGTGAGATCAAACTGGAGAAACGTCACGTCTTTTGTGCTTCAGTGAAACCGTGAGGTCATTACAATCTGCGGCACAAAAAAAAAGCGTGTAGTACATGTTGCGTACACATTTGCCGAAAGGAGGAGATAAGGTGACCTCCCGTCGGAATGACCAATGAGCGTCACGTCAAGTTTCTCGTGTTTTCTCCCGAGAATTCCTCTCTAAATGCGACCCGAGAGAAACGTTTCACAACACATTTCGCCCTGTTTTAGTGTTCGAAACGACGTCCCCACGTCCCTGGCTTAGAGGACGCAAATTCCATTTAATTGACCCCCCCGCCAGATCGACACGACAGATCTGTTGATGCAATTAAGCCCCATTATTAGTCTCGCTTCATTGGATTTTCACTAATTAGTACAGAAAAAAAAAGAAGGCAAAAACGTAATCGCGGTAGGTGCTTTTTTTTTAACTCCCCGGTGTATCAAAGACAAAGAGGCTCAGTCAAAACCAGCGCATATTCAAAAAAAGTGACAGCGACTGAATATATTTCTACCATTCAGACTTGGCTTGTTTTACGATGGAAACGAGGTCCTCTGGGGCGAGCGGGGAACCAACAATTAAAACAATTGTTTTATACGACCCTCATACTCTTCCACAACGCCGTCCGACTTTCATATTTTCTCGTAGCCCGAAAATCCGATATTTTATCTCAGTTGTGAAATTTTTAAAACTTTTTCCTCTCATTTGGAGCCCTTCTGGGAAATCCGGTAACCACTTGTCCCTCAAAATCTAAAGCACTCGGATTGAAGCCTCTTATCTCAAGTGGAGCTCATTCCAGGATGAGGATATTCCTCAAAACCTTTACCTCGAGATTGAGCAATAGTTTTTTTAGTAGTATTAGGTGTACAAAATGAAACTCGGCTAAAATCTACAAATTCAAATTTACCCTTTGGCTGAGTTTCATTTTGTACACCTAATAAATAAAAATTGTAGGAAATTTAATTCTCTATTTTCTACTTAATTATTTTTTTCTAGGATGTACCATTTTCGGAAAATAATTTTTTTTAAATAAATTTATCTTGAAAACAGTGCGTCCTAGAGAAAAAATGAATAGAATAAAATTAAAGAGAATTAAATTTCCAACAGATTTTATTTAGTGCATTTTTTCGATATCTCTAACGGTTTACGATTTACAAGCCTTTAAAAATTAACCTTCTTAATGGTTATACTTCAATAACCTTCTTACACGGAGTAGGTCAACTTTTGATGGACTTTAACGCCTAAAATGTTTAAAATTTTGAAAAAATGAACAACTATGCGTACAAAATGAAACTCGGCTAAAATCTATAAAATTCAAATTTACCCTTTGGCTGATTTTCATTTTATACACCTAATAAATAAAAATTGTAGGAAATTTAATTTTCTATAAATTTTACTTAATTATTTTTTTTCTAGGATGCACCATTTTCGGAAAACAATTTTTTTAAATAAATTTATCTTGAAAACAGTGCGTCCTAGAGAAAAAATGAATATAATAAAAATTGAAGAGAATTAAATTTCCAACAGATTTTATATAGTGCATTTTTTCAATATCTGTAACGGTTTACGATTTACAAGCCTTTAAAAATTAACCTTCTTAATGGTTGTACTTCAATAACCTTCTTACACGGAGAAGGTCAACTTTTGATGGACTTTAACGCCTAAAATGTTCAAAATTTTGAAAAAATGAACTACTAGGTGTACAAAATGAAACTTGACTAAAATCTACAAAATTCAAATTTAACCTGTGGCTGAGTTTCATTTTGTGCACCAATAAATAAGTAGAGCTGAGGGAGAGAGAAAAAACGTCGGTTTCGATCGTCTCTAGACTCCGTGTCTTTGCGGTTTGTCCGAGTATGCGGTAAGGTAGGAGAGAACAACCACCCTTCTACAAAACAAATATCCGTCTCCCATTTATCCACTAAGTAGGCACCTTCGCAACAATTTTATATGAAAAGAATTTTAATGTGCTTTATTTCACAGGGGCCAAACAGTTACCCCAAGAAAAGGGTATCCCTTGAGGCCAGCCTTGTTAAAACAAAATGCATAAAAAATGCATTTTTTTTGTTAAAATATTCTCAGTGGTACTCCACCAAGTATTTCTCGAGGGTAAATATTACGGTGATCGAATGTTTTCCGCTCTGGAGACAGCCAAGTGGGGGAGATATGAAAATAATACTGTATTGACAAAGCAAACCTGACAAAACGTTTTAAAAACCCCTCTCAATTTCTCAATTTCCAAAAAAAACCACTTTTTGTTGCGTAAAGTTGTTTTTGAAGAGTAATTACAAAAGTTAGATTCAGACAAATAGAAACTCAAACTATCAATTTGGTAAAGGCTATTTGTCGGGTTTAAACGCTGGGAGTTGATCAACTGGTTAACCGGGATCAAACCAGTTACGAGCCCAACGTCAAATTACAACCTGAGACTTCCTAAACATTTGATGTTCACTCTCGCGGTAACTAAAGGAAGATCTTACAAAACGTTTAATTAATTTGCTTTTTACAAGATAAACACATAGTTTCTATTATGAGGGCTCCTTTAGGGAGTTAGCTAATTTACTGAACTTGATAATTTCTTTTTCCCTTTCACAAACTTAACTCTCATTAATGGCTTTGTTAAAAAGCGGCTTAAATCTTTGGAAAAGATTTTAGGTAATTTTCTTGTCCGCAAATCTCTATAGGGTTTTGAAGATCTCAGAGGGTATCACATTAACATATGTTTGAGAAAAAGTCTCTTTTTAAGAAGATTTACGGATTATTAGGTGTACAAAATGAAACTCAGCCACAGGGTAAATTTGAATTTTGTAGATTTTAGCCGAGTTTCATTTTGTACACCTAGTAGTTCATTTTTTCAAAATTTTAAACATTTTAGGCGTTAAAGTCCATCAAAAGTTGACCTTCTCCGTGTAAGAAGGTTATTGAAGTATAACCATTAAGAAGGTTAATTTTTAAAGGCTTGTAAATCGTAAACCGTTACAGATATTGAAAAAATGCACTAAATAAAATCTGTTGGAAATTCAATTCTCTTTAATTTTTATTCTATTCATTTTTTCTCTAGGACGCGCTGTTTTCAAGATAAAATTTAAAAAAAAATTATTTTCCGAAAATAGTCCATCCTAGAAAAAAATAAATAAGTACAAATTTATAGAGAATTAAATTTCAAACAAGTTTTATTTATTAGGTGTACAAAATGAAATCAGCGACAGGGTAAATTTAAATTTGTAGATTTTAGCCGAGTTTCATTTTGTACACCTAGAAGTTCATTTTTCTAAATTTTGAACATTTTAGGCGTAAAAGTCCATCAAAAGTTGACCTTCTCCGTGTAAGAAGGTTATTGAAGTATAACCATTAAGAAGGTTAATTTTTAAAGGCTTGTAAATCGTAAACCGTTACAGATATTGAAAAAGTGCACTAAATAAAATCTGTTGGAAATTTAATTCTCTTCAATTTTATTCTATTCATTTTTTCTCTAGGACGCACTGTTTTCAAGATAAAATTATTTAAAAAAAATTATTTTCCTGAAAATGGTGCATCCTAGAAAAAAATAATTAAGTACTTTATAGAGAATTAAATTGCCGACAATTTTTATTTATTAGGTGTAAAAATGAAACTCAGCCACAGGGTAAATTTGAATTTTGTAGATTTTAGCCGAGTTTCATTTTGTACACCTAATATTAAAAACCGTGCTCCGTAATATTGGACCTGGATTGTTCGTACGATAATCTTTTCAAATGACAAAAAGTGCGGGTATCAAATAAACCAACAAAACGCTTTCCTTTGTTTTCTTCAAGCGATTAGTCTGTTTTTATAATTCTCTTTTTTAACATGTCAGATAAAAAAGGAAATGTGCTTCTCATGATGACTACACGTTTTAGGCTTCTTTTTGCCTTTTTCTGGAAAGCCACTAGAATAATTCATCATCTCTTTTCCTTCATGTAAAAAAAAACCGACATAAAGCCTACAATGGAAATAATGTTTAACGAACCTTTATCGTTTTTAAATATCAAAGGTTTCGAGAATCCCTCGAAATATACAACAAATTTTTTTTTCTTTTCTGGAATTAAATTTTCGAGACGTGATTTTATTTGATGATAAAAGAGGGTGGGGATAAAAAATCTCCAAGTATCTGGGTTGAATATCTCAGGATGAGGTACAAAAGCTATTCTTTTATTCAAAAACCGTTATAACGAGCGTGTCTTAAATATTTCAGTGGCATAGGCTAGTCTCTGGAGAAAAAAAGCAGAACGCCCCATGAGGGAAAGAAAGCCATCAATTTCTAATCCCTCGATGATACTTGAGTATTTACAATTTATCATAGAAAGAAAAACTTAAGAATTAATTAAGTGATTTGGGCTAAAAAGGCAACAGTTCTGCAAAGCTTGGGAGTATTGCGGGATTAGTATAGTTTTAAAAAGTTCTAGTAGTTTGAAGAGCTTCTAACCATAACTTCCTTAAAAAGAGGCGAAGTATAACGGAGGGGAAGTATGACGGAGGGGAAATTTCAGGAGGAAGGAAGTATTAAGTAGGGGGAAGTACAATATAGTACAAATTTCAAGCTTTTAGACAGATTTTTCATTTTTCTAACTTTTTTTCCAAATTTACTTCGTTAAAGAAGTTATTGTTGTACCCTCGACGTCAGGTTTTTGAGGAAGGGTCTTCCAGACCCCGAAGGGTCAAATCGAATATTGATCTTTACCGATCTCAACTTTGTCTGTGGTGCAGCCCGTCCGTCCGTAGCATTTTTTTCCGGAACACTTGACGGCCACAGTTTTCAACCGATTTTCACCAAATCTTTAGTCGGTGAACAAGAAACGATGGCGATTTTTGAATTTCGAAAAAATGGCGGAGATATGTCTGTTTGAAATTTAAAAAATTCGCTGCGGCCGAACCGTTGTTCCGATTTTCACCAAAATTTCACCAATTACTCCTTATATATTTTACAAATTTTTGGTGTAAGAAAATTATCATTTTTTACATTATTTATCATTTTAGTTGGGAAAAATTTCATACTTTCACCCATTACGAGAGGGACCTCCCTAGGTCAAAAATCCCATTATTTCTATCTTGATGAAAAAAATTTTCGAAAAAAAAAGCAAATTGAATAAAGAAAACTTAGAAAATTTTTTGAAAAAGAAACAAAAAACTTCCTTCTCCGTTAATACTTCCCCTCCGTTGTACTTCCCCCTTGTTTGTACTTCCCCTCCTTTATTCTTCCCCTCCCTTATACTTCCCCTCTTTTATACTTCCCCTTCCATTATACTTCCCCCTCCTATATTTTTACTTCCCTTTAAGGAAGTTTTCGTTGGAAGCTCATCTGGTTGTTTTCGAAAAAATTCCCAAGTTATCTTTTCAATTTTTTTCCGACTAAGGAAAATTGTTTGAAAATTTGGTGAAAAACTTTGGCCAAGAAGTGTTCCATAAAAATTCTACGGCCGGCCGGAACCACAGACAAAGTTGAGATCGGTAAAGATCATATTCGGTTTGACCCTCCTGGAAGACCCTTCACCAAAAACCGGACATGGAGGGTATCACAATAACTTTTTTAAGGAAGTTAAAAAGGCTCCTTGGATTTCTTTATACTGGGAATTGCTGGACCTTTGTAACTATTTCAATAGCGTATTTGAGTTGAAGCCTCTGTCGGAAACTCTCAAGGGTTGGGAAAACTATGTACTACAATAAGGAAAAAGGGGATTTTATTTTCTTTCTCGTCGGTTAAGGCGTCGAGTTGAAGAGTAGTCGAGTGGCTTTGAAAGTCTGACGGAAATCCTCTAAAGCGTAATGTAAGCAAGAAAGCGGCAGCAGTTAGAAAATCCCCAAGAGACCGGGGACATCTCTCGGACACTGGAGTGACACTTAAAACTTTTTCGAGGGATTCAATTTTTCCTAAGCCCACACGAAATCCCGCGACTTTTCCAAACTCCTTAACCATTAATGAAAATCCTTCCAAGACTTCCAAAAAAATTCTGTCAATGTTGCGTGAGGCTGTTTTCTCTTCACAGTTCACCAAACACAAAGAATGGAATTTTGTATTTCTGGAAATGTTTATGACGAAAAACACAAAAGACGAATATTTTCTATTGCATATTATTATATCTTAATGCCTCCCTTTTCCATACGATTATTCTTTTCTTCGCCCCCAAATAACGACGGGAAATGGGATAACTTTTTGGCGGCCGTGGTGAAGAAAAGACGGGAGGGGACGCTTATTGCCCTTGCACCGAGATTGAGTTATTAGCCACGTCAGTTCCACATATGTACCCAATTTTTATGCGAGACTCTCCCTCCTACATTTCCCCGCCGGGTCCCATTTTAACCGAAAACCCCTCACGATGTACCATCCGGCCAAAACCAGGTTTATTGACTCACCACCTTTTTCCCCCTCTCCGAGAGAACCCTCGCACCATCACAATTCAACATTTTCTCTCTTTTCCCATTCAAATCTCGCTAGAACCAATTAAAAATAAATCATTATTCATAACGAAAATCGGAAAAACAAAGAATTTATTATTTATAAAAAGAAAAGAACTCCAAAACATAACTTGTTTGAATGTTTTTCAAGAAAAGTTCAATTATTTAAAAAAAAAATCAACTTTCAGAAAAACATTCTCTACTCAAATAAATAAATAATTTCCTCTCCTAGATCTATCATTTTATGTATACAGAGTGGTCCAGTTTAGGAAAAAAAAACTGTCCACAAAAACTTCCCCAAGTTTTCTTAAAAAGAACTAAAAAAAATTACGGTGATACCCTCGATGAATGATTTTCAGGAAGGTCTTGTAGACCCCGTAGGGTCAATTTGACATTTTTAACTTCCTTAAAGAAGTTATTGCGATACCCTCGACGTCGGGTTTTTGGGGAAGGGTCTTCCAGACCCGGAGGTCAAATCGAATATTGATCTTTACCGATCTCAACTTTGTCTGTGGTTCCGGCCGGCCGTCCACAGCATTTTTCCGGAACACTTTACGGCCACAGTTTTTAACCGATTTTCACCAAATTTTCACAAAATCTTCCTTAGTCGGAGAAGAAGAATGTAACGTGGGCGATTTTTGAATTTCGAAAAAATGGCGGACGTATGTCTGTTTGAAATTTTTAAAAATTCGCTGCGGCCGAACCATCTGATTTTCACCAAATTTTACCAATACTCCTTATTTTTTAAAGAATTTTTGGTCTAAAAAATTGCCACTTTTTAAATGTCATTTTTTTAGTAGGGAGAAATTTTATACTTCTACCCATTACGAGAGGCACATCCGTAGGCCAAAGAGCCCGTTATTTCTACCTTCACACTTAGAAAAATTAAAAAAAAAAAAAAATTAGAAAAAAAAATTTTTTAAAAAAAACTTAGAAATTTTTCGAAAAAACAAACTTGGAAAATTCTCCTTTATACTTTCCCTCCCTTATACATCCCCTTCCGTTATACTTCGTTCCCTTATACTTCCCCCTCCCATACTTCCCCTCACTTATACTTCCCCCTCCCATATATTTCCCACTCCGTTATACTTCCCCCTCCCATATACTTCCTACTTTATACTTCCCCTCCGTTATACTTCCGTTATACTTCCCCTCCGTTATACTTCCCCTCCTATATAGATACTTCTCTTTAAGGAAGTTTTCGTTGGAAGCTCTTCAAATTAGTACTTTTCTGAACGCATTCATCTGATTTTCACCGACTTTGTACAATCCAGCTCCATAACTTTTAGGGTCAAAAATATTTTATTTACATGCGTTCCACGTTCAAAGAAACTCATTTCTTTTTCGTCTTGATCGAAATAAAGGATGATTCAAACTGAAATAAAATGAGGAAAAAAAAGGTACACTCTTTCAACCCAGATATTTTTTCTGTCGAAAGGGAACAATGCTTTAGATAAATGCGAAAAGAAAAACTCGACTTTCCCTCATGTGGAGAGCCATTTTGTTGTTCGGTTAGAAATTAAACGTTATTTTTCTCCCTTTTTTCAATTCCAAACTATTCTTCTTTTCAGACAACTTTTTCATTAATAAGAAATAAATTATTTATACAAAAGTTCAAATGAAAAGGTTGTAAGGTAAGTAGTGCGTACGTTTTTCCTTTGAAAACGGGAAAAGGATCTCTTTCCTTAAAGTTTGATCTACTTCCTAAAGAAGCGAAAGAAACTCTTTTTTAACTTTTAAGAGCTGTAAAATTATTGAAAAGAACAAACTTTGAAATTGTGATCGCAAATACAATGAAGAAGCCAAAATCTAACGAACCATAACAGAGCGGTTAATTGCCAATCGATCACTTAAGTAAACTGAACCTTATCCGGTCTTGAATAACCGATGGGATGAGATTAAAAGTATTTCTTTTACCTCAAATTTATAGCTCAGAAGTTTTAATTTTGACGACGTATGTTCTGGAAGTCCCGTGGCGATTTGCCAACCAATTTGCCTTCAAACTTCTGTAATTTCTCCCTACATTATGATTTGAAAAAGCAAAAATCGGTTTAGTATTTCCGACTTATTGACGTCTCTGAATTTTGAATCTCCTGGGACGCCTGGACGGGCTAATTACGAGATTCGATTTGTAAGGGGGGGGGGGTCCCTGGGGAAGAGTTTGCGAACGTTGATGGCTGCGGGCTGAAGCATGTTCCCTAACTGCTGACGCGTGAGCGTGACGAATACAGAACAATTATAACAATTCCCCTCAAAAAAGCATTTCCCCTCTCTCATTTTTCATCGAAAGTTTCAGAAAATCTAAACATCTCTCAAAAAAATAGTGGATCAGTGAAGTGATTACTAGGAGGGGCTCAAATGAATGTTTTGTAGTCTTCAATTCTTGGAAAAAGTTCTAGTTTGAAGAGCTTCCAACGAAAACTTCCTCAAAGAGAAGGAAAAATATAGGAGGGGTAAGCATTAAAGAGCGGAAGTATAACGGAGGGGAAGTATAAAGGAGGGGGAAGTACAAATGAGGGGGAAGGAGAAGTATAACGGATAGGGAAGTATAATTTCAAGTTTGTTATTTTTTTTTTTTTTTTCAATTTATTAGGTGTACAAAATGAAACTCGGCTAAAATCTACAAAATTCAAATTACCCTGTGGCTGAGTTTCATTTTGTACACCTAATAAATAAAACTTGTAGGAAATTTAATTCTCTATAAATTTGTACTTAATTATTTTTTTCTAGGATGCACATTTTCGGAAAATAATTTTTTTTAAATAAATTTATCTTGAAAACAGTGCGTCCTAGAGAAAAAATGAATAGAATAAAAATTAAAGAGAATTGAATTTCCAACAGATTTTATTTAGTGCATTTTTTCAATATCTGTACGGTTTACGATTTACAAGCCTTTAAAAATTAACCTTCTTAATGGTTATACTTCAATAACCTTCTTACACGGAGAAGGTCAACTTTTGATGGACTTTAACGCCTAAAATGTTTAAAATTTTGAAAAAATGAACTACTAGGTGTACAAAATGAAACTCGGCTAAAATCTACAAAATTCAAATTTACCCTGTGGCTGAGTTTCATTTTGTACACCTAATAATTCTCAAGTTTTCCTCGATCTTTCGGCCCTATCTCTTTTCTTATTTTTTGAAATTTTCTTCGGTCCTTCCACCATGAGGAACTCTTGAGGAGTTTTCCAGTTTTCAACCCCCTTATAGCCGGATTTCTGGAAATTTTCCTCTTTCTTGAACCTCTCAAAATAGTGATTTGTTCAAAAAAACCGTTGAAAACCCTCTTGGTTAATCTTATGGTCTCAAAAGAAAGGACTTTTATGTTTTGGGCGTTTTATCGTCGGGTTTTATATCATGGGGAAACAGTTTCGGATCTAAATTCATGAAGGATTTATTCCAACACGTTTCAAGTCCCAGTGACAGAACTCAATCTTTTACTGCTCGTTTATTTTCCTAATTTCCGTTTAAAATAAGAAGTAATAAAAACGCTGTTCCGGTTATTAAGTAGTAATAAAAATTCATATGTTTTTTATGTAGTGTTTTTAATCGAAAATGGTATTAGGAGAATGACGAAGACAGAAATCGTTAGAGAAACGGCGGAAGCGCATAAGTGAGGAAATTGAGGGTCTTTTCCGCTATATTCCCAGTAGCAAGCACTCCTCGGTTTTCCTTGTTTGTACGACTTCCCTTCGGTTTTTTTAATCCCTTCCACAGGCCCTGCGATGCATATAATCTGGTAGACTATTTTAGGGTCTTTACCTTCTTTCTCTCTCGTTTTCCTCTCTTCTTCGGTCTCGTTGAAGGCTCTGGTGTTCGACGTGCAGCCCACCAGCGTAAGAAGTCGTATAAAAGTCCGGCAATCGGATAATCTTTTTGATCGAATTTCTCAAGGATGCTGGGCGTACTGCTTCCTTGCTTGAACCTGTCGATCTCCTCCATGATGACCTCGATGGGTCGAGGGAGTGTCTGATAGATCGTATAATTCGTACGTGTTATGACGACAAAAGTGCTTTGATGATGTATGCTTCCGATTTCTTGATCAGAAAAGTCTTCTGTACACATGGCACCCATCGATTTCGCTATCATCGTCAATTCTTTGCTCTCTTTGAGCTTGTTCATACTGGACGCTTGAGGCCAGTTCGATATATTTCCACGCGCGACATCATCACGAAGTTCATTCACGAACTCGAGTATGACCAGTATCTCGCTTTCGTCGACTGACAAAATTTCTTTGAAGTCCAAACATTCTGGAGGCGGTACAGCGTACGGATTTCGGCACAAAACATGTTTTTTCCCATCACGAAAGCAACAGTAATCCTTATGAGCTGCAAGGTACCTACCGTCGACATATAAAAAAAATAAAAACGTCTCCCAAACTATTAAATTTTGAATCATTGTTTAAACATATTTTTTTTTTCAATAAAACATTTTTTCAATAAAACGCCTCATCGGCCATAATGGAGAATAATTGAACGGTGGCTCCCCCGATTCGCGAACGAAAGGGACAATCCAAATGGACCGTAACGTCAAACAAAGTGCTGGAATGAAATCATTCAAATGAAAAATTGTTAAGTAACTTTGATATTGAAGAGCTGCTTCCGGGGTCATGAATTAATGAAAAGAGCGAAAATCAGAATATTATCGATTGGTGGAAAATTTAAAAAGAAGGAGCGTGGAAAATCGTGGAAAAACGGTGAAAGCCTGAGGAGCTTTTTGGACGAAAAGCTGAGAAATATTAGGTGTACAAAATGAAACTCAGCCACAGGGTAAATTTGAATTTTGTAGATTTTAGCCGAGTTTCATTTTGTACACCTAGTAGTTCATTTTTCCAAAATTTTGAACATTTTAGGCGTTAAAGTCCATCAAAAGTTGACCTTCTCCGTTTAAGAAGGTTATTGAAGTATAACCATTAAGAAGGTTAATTTTTAAAGGCTTGTGAATCGTAAACCGTTACATATATTGAAAAAATGCACTAAATAAAATCTGTTGGAAATTTAATTGTCTTTAATTTTTATTCTATTCATTTTTTCTCTAGGACGCACTGTTTTCAAGATAAATTTATTTTAAAAAAAAATTATTTTCCGAAAATGGTGCATCCTAGAAAAAATAATTAAGTACAAATTTATAGAGAATTAAATTTCCTACAATTTTTATTTATTAGGTGTACAAAATGAAACTCAGCCACAGGGTAAATTTGAATTTTGTAGATTTTAGCCGAGTTTCATTTTGTACACCTAATAAAATGTCTTATAGACTCCAGGTTCTTTTCGCTGGAGCCTACTCGGCAATAAAATTCTCACCCCAACGTACTTTTTCGACAAACTCGAGTTGAAACTCAGTTATTTTAATGTCGCAGCCGTATTTCGACTAAGCTGAAATATTCTTTCGAGTCACGTTCAAGTAACAGAATCGTCAAGGGTTGAAGAGGGTTATGAAAGTGGAAAGGGGCGAGTGTACCAAAGGAAAAACGCTTATCACTTCTCTTTTGTAAGTTGTTGGGTGCTGAATCACCGGTCGTAAATTTTCACGAGAACCTATTCGCTTTAAACAACCGCGAATTTCTCTTTTTACCCACAAAAAAAAATATTTCTTTAAAAACCTGACGGGATTTTTAAGAAACGAAGGGAATTTCAATATTTTTAAAAAGATGAAGTGCTTCTGAGGGCATCTTAAGTAAAAATTTGGGGTATAAACTCCCCTCCAAGTGGTTGAATAGAACGAGCCAATTCGAGGAAACCGTAAATCTAAGGCGGTGATATGTTTGGAGGGAGAAACGGAGAAGGGAAGTGACGAGGCAATAATGATGTGTGCTGTATCTTATCCCTGAAATTCAAGTGGGAAGGGAGCTATTTTCAATTGGGGGATCTTCGCGTTATTGTTTTTCTCAGAGATCTAATAAAGGGGTAATTGGAAAGGGGGTTGCTCAATATGCACAGGGGCAATATCGCCTCCGCTGTCACATCATCAATTCCTTCCGCTCGACGATGATGACCACACAATCTTCGGACCATTATTCTTCCCTATCTTTCCCATCTATTCCACATTTTTCTTATTTCCTCCTCACCAAGAGCTTTTCGAGAGGTGATTACAGGATGGGACTCTTCAGTGTTCAATGAGCGCCCTTGACTCGGCGAGAGTTTCATCCGCCCCTGATGAAACGTTGACTAATGATTTACACCCTTTTGAAAAGGGACGGAAAAGGGGAAGCGTTATACATGAAAATGACCGTGGATTAACGCCGGGAACTAACTTAAGGACAATGAGCGAAAGTTGCCACTGTTTTCAAACCGGATTGTCCTAAAATCAAGCCAGTTCATCAAGTTTCTTCACTATTGCGAATTATTTGATTTCCCTCTTTTGAAGATGAAATAATAGGCGGTATCAATAGATTCAATAGAGCATTCACACTTCCTTAGTTCTAATTGGAAAAAGGAACAAAGGGCATAACAAGGCCCAACAGGGCGACGATCAAAGGTTAAGTAGAGCGTGATCAATTTTATGATTTCCAAGGTAACTCTCGAATTACAATAATTGGCTTTGGTCAAATTGGAGGGATTATAATTATCTAGAAGAGGGTGAAATGAGTGATTCTTAGCCAAAAGAACAGTGGAGAACACTCTAAAATCGATAGGTCGGCAAAAACTGAGGGTCAACTACCCAAAATTTGGTAAAATGTGTAAACAGCGGAGAAATTGTTAAAAGAAGAGATCGGCAAAGGCGATTATCGTAGACTCAACCTGCGGGAAGTCTCGGCAGTCGGCTGTTTGTGACGAGTCGTCTCTTGGTAACAGAATAGTCGGCAAGGAATCGACAAAGACGATTGACGATTAGAACCATCGGCAAAGACGATTGACGATTACATCCAGTCTGCAAAGGAATCGACAAAAACGATTGACGATTAGAACCATCGGCAAAGACGATTGACGATTACATCCAGTCTGCATAGGAATTGGAAAAGGCGATTGACGATTAGAACCCGTCGGCAAAGACGATTGACGATTGACGACTGACGATTAGTCGGCAAAAGACGATTGACGATTGATCGGCAGAAGACGATTGACAATTGGTCGGCAAAAGGCGATTGACAATTAGAACCCGTCGGCAAAGACGATTGACGATTAGTCGGCAAAAGGTGATTGACGATTGACGATTAATCGGCAAAACGATCCGAAGAATCTACATTTCCACTATCAACGGAATCGACCAGACGTCCTCAACTACGACCATCCATCACGGAGCCTGCGATCTTACGTCCAGACCGTCTCATCTTTACAGAACAAAATCCAAGGTACCCAAATTATTTTTTACATAAAAGAACCAGTAATAAATGTTAAATTTTTATTCTCTTTTTATTTCGCCACCCTCTAACCTGAACAAACCAAAGGTAGAACTCTCAAAGGAGAGTAAGAAATAAAAGAAAAAGTTTACAAATGGGGTTTTTTTCGGCAGAAAGAACCATTAAAGATGCCTAAAAATTTGGGCAGCAAGAAAGAAGAATGTGCCCTACATACCCCGAGTTCTGTGCCGAGTTTGAGGTATAACATCAGCAAACAATTTTCTAGGCGAATCAGCTGACAATAATGAATGCATTTTGGTTTATTCTGAGCGTTTTCTTTGTTTCTTGTTGGACGAAAAAGGTCGTCATTTCGACGTATTGTTGTACGAGTGGTGGAGAAAAGCACGTCTTGTGCGTCCATCAGAGGAAAGAGCCATCATGCGACGACTATGAAGACCTTTTACCCGAAAGCGAACATTCCGGAGTGATATCAGCGATAAATCGTTTTCGCGATGAGGTCGCCGGAGCGAAAATCGGAACGCTCCCGACCGCGTCGAAAATGTCGAAATTAAAATCGAACTGGGAGCTCAAACTGATCGCCGACGTTTTACTCCTCCAGTGCCCACCTTCGCCCTATTTCGTACTCAATTATTCATTAAACAGCCTTCATTTTCCGACCGTTTGGGTTTACTTGGAGAGCAACGTGACTCAAAGACCAGCGGACTTATTAAACAAAACGTTTCACGAATTTTTAAAGAGGGAGAACATCAAAAATTGGAAAGAAGGAGACCCCACTGGGTTTTTGGTCGATACTTTACATCACGCTGGATGCACTTATGCCTCTTTTAAAAACGAAAGAAAAAACGTATTTTTTTGTGTTTTCGGACCAGTTGTCGAGAACGTCTCTTCAAAATTTCCTTATTCGACTGGCTACCCGAGAAACAGCTGCCCTATAAACGACAGCATAAAAATCGACTCACGATATCCCTGTCTTTGCTCTTCATCCACCAAAATCGCCATCTCGCTTCTCCCTATATTTTTAACTTGAATAAAAACATCTGAAACGCGTTTTTGAGGACATAAAAAAAGAGAATATGACACGGGTTAAGGGATTCGGTGGTTCCCTCGAGTCCTTAGGGACTAGAAAGGGAGGAAAAAAAGGGAGTGAAAATAAAAGGGCCTTTTATTTAAGATGTAAAACAAGTCCTGGGCCAATTTTCTAACACTCTGTAACTTCCTAACATCCTTTAACCTTATATTCAACTATTTTTTTATAACTTTTGAGAGTTTACAGGCACGCCTTCCATTTATACGGTCGACAAACACGGTTTAATTAAATAGAGCTTAATTAATTCTCCGCATGGGAGTACGGAGCTGGAAATCTCCGGGTGACAAAACATATATGGTTTTAAAGGTTACTCATAAGCGAGATCTTAAACCGTTAATTACAGTTTTTTGAATGAACTTTTTTTCTCCCCTTTCGAAGTTTATCAACTTGACATTTTTCAGTTTTATTAAGTCTCCAGTGAGAATAGGAAGGGAATATGACACTAATTACGTTTATAAGAAAATAAGACGGGATAGATTTAGAGCCAGTAAGAAGGAATGTTCAAGATTGTGGAGGGCGGCTTTTGGATAGAGGGAGGCGGGAAAAAAAGGGCGTCTGATGAATGAGGTTGGATGCCATCAGGAACAGGTGACTGCCTGAATAAATAACTCTATTAAGTGTCGAGCCCCTTCCAACGGACATCCTTCACTCTACTTCCCTTATTCACTTTATTCTAACATCCGATTTATTTATTTTTACAAGAAGCACAATATCTAAACAAAATAACGTCGGACGCCCGAAGACTTTCGGGCAAACAGTCCACTTTTTACCCCTTCAGTTTTGTCACCAAAGTTTCGGTTTCCCCAATTTTTCAGGCTAGGATTTCTTCTGCTCTTCGCCGAAACTTTTCCCTAAATTTTAGGTTCCTTTGGTCCGGATTTTTGGTAGTTTTCTTAGTTTTTCGGGTGAGAACCTCTTTGAAGCAGAGTTTTCCATCAATTTTTCAGCTTATAAGTGAACCCGGTTTTGGTTTCTTTGGTTTTTCTTCCCAAAATACTCCTCTTCACCCTATTTTAGGACGTATTCGGTGTACAAAATGAAACTCGGCTAAAATCTACAAAATTCAAATTTACCCTGTGGCTGAGTTTCATTTTGTACACCTAATAAATAAAAATTGTAGGAAATTTAATTTTCTATAAATTTGTACTTAATTATTTTTTCTAGGATGCACCATTTTCGGAAAATAATTTTTTTTTTTAAATAAATTTATCTTGAAAACAGTGCATCCTAGAGAAAAAATGAATAGAATAAAAATTAAAGAGAATTGAATTTCCAACAGATTTTATTTAGTGCATTTTTTCAATATCTGTAACGGTTTACGATTTACAAGCCTTTAAAAATTAGCCTTCTTAATGGTTATACTTCAATAACCTTCTTACACGGAGAAGGTCAACTTTTGATGGACTTTAACGCCTAAAATGTTTAAAATTTTGAAAAGTGAACTACTAGGTGTACAAAATGAAACTCGACTAAAATTTACAAATTTACCCTGTGGCTGAGTTCCATTTTGTACACCTAATACGTTTTTCTGAGATTAATCGAGACTGCAAGGCTTTGTAAACCGAGAAACCCCATTTTGCCTTTTTTGTTGTTGTCATTTTCCTCTCTCTTTTGGCCAAGAAATCCCCATTAGTACTTTTTCCCCAATTTTTTGGCCAAAAGTTCTTTTATCTTGAAGTTTTCGAAGGTTTCTCGGGCAAGGGGAGCTCTTTCCAAACGATGGAGTTTTCCTCCAACTCCCATTTCAGCAGATTATTTGCATTTTACCGTTTGTCAGGCTGAAAACTGTATATGGTGACTATATGAAAGTTATTAAATCCGTCATAACTCTGGCAATATTTTCTGGGTGTACTCTCGCTTTCATTGTCATGATGAATTTGTCAATGTTGGTAATGAAAAAGGCGATTTTCCTCGGGTTTCGCCAACTCGGAAAAGCAGACTTAAAATTAGATAGGATCCGTAACTGACAGTTGTTGTACTCATCAAAAGCCTCCGGACCTAAAGTCTACTCAGTATTCATGAAGGTATAAAATTAGATTATGGCTACTTGTCCGCCTCCGAGTTGAAACGGATGGAAATCAATTTTTGTTATGAAGGTCTAAAATTGAAAAGAGGCCGCGGTCGACCCTAATTTTAAGAGTGAGAGATGAAGGGGTATGTAAATTGTTGCGGGTGCCGCGTCATTGTTGAAGGGAGTTGTTAGTGCTTGTAACACCCGTGTAGAACTCCCTTCTCTACCTTTCTTCCTCCTTTGTAGTTAATTACAAGAGGAGCCGAGGAGAAGGGGAGTAGATAATGAAAGACCTACGCTTTTCCACTCTTGAAGCACCCTCTTTAGCCTCCGCAGACCCCAACCCCTTTTTATCCGTCCCTTGCCCTTCAAGACTCACACAAATTCACCATTCATTTAAATTTAATTTAAATCACAATTACGAAAAAGATTTTTAGAACTGAAATTAGCATAATCCAGCATTTTTTTTATGTTGGCGACCATGAATTTATAAAAGCATTGGGGAATAAACATGAATCATGATCGATGAATAATTAAAAAGAAAACGTGTCCTGTCACCCCTACTTATACAATTCCCAGTTTTTTTCGCCCATCGATTAATTTTAATAACGGGAGAAAATGATGAAAAAGTGTAAATGTTGAAGGGGTGTCGTTTTTGGAGGTCCCAGGTGCGTACTATGATCCCTCAAAGGGGTGCCACAACTTCTCCCGCACGTTTTACCCGCCTACCGATTTCGGCTTTTTGAATAAAGCTTTACTTGAATTTATGTCATTCGAAGATCTAAAGTGTCTTAACGTATTAAAATGTCATCAAGAAGAATTTTTCTCAAGGTTTTTTTTTAAAAATGGATACAACTTGGGATGGTTCATCACCATTTGGAATTGATAGAAAGAGATGGGTTGTGTATGATGTGATTTATTTGACTAGAACATATGTTGTGGTTCCCACATCACCCCCCACGGAGAAAAGAAGGTTTCACCCTTCTGGTTGCTGTGTGTCGAAGATGCTGGAACGCGAACTGTCGAGCTGTGAGTGTCGCAGATGTCTAGAAGTTCGTTTCGAGGTTAAAGTTCCACCAATTCATCGGGTCGAAGAGGTGAGGGAATGGCTTGCTGGCGATGGAAGATCAAGACATGCCGCACTGTGTTCGTATGTTGAGAGAGATGTTGATGCACCTTGTTGTTGTTTCATCGCTGTGTTCGTGTTCGTGTTCGTCGTGGGTCACCATGTGTAAGATGATTCATCACCACTAATTTGGAATTGCTTGAAATTGCTAGAAAGAGATGTGTTGTGTATGATGTGATTTATTAGACTAGAACTTAGGTTGTGGTTAGAGATGGGCTATACAGGGTGTCCGGAAACACATGGCAAGCGTCTGGGAGAGCGTTAAAAAGTGGTTTTACGAAAAAAGTTAAATGTAAACCCCCCTTAATTTAAATCAAAGAATTTGATGGTCTAGTTTAAAATCCGCCTGGATATACAGGGTGTCCCAGACACAACCTAACTTCGTTATTTCAAATAAGAACCCCTATTTTTTATTTCAGATTCGTAATCTACGCAAAATTTCAAGTAGATTTGAGTACTCATATGACGATTTTGGACAATTTTTAAAAAATGTCAAAATTTAGCGTTTTTTGCGCTAAAATCCGTTAAAATTGACCTAGGAGACTCGTTTTTTTTTTAATTCCACTTATTTTTTCCCGAAGAATCCAACTGTCTCAAATTTGAGCATCTTCGCATTCTGCATCACGAGATTCCGTCGCTAATGGCCTTTTTTCAAGTTTAACTCCAAATTCCATACTTCAAAAATGGAAATTAGCGATTTGTTGACGGAATTTTAATTTTTGATGCATAAACACAAAAGACGCTGTAGCTCTTTCAAAATTTGTGGTCCGAAAGAAAAATTCCTTTCAACAAGTGCTAATTTTCATTTCTGAACTAAAAATTTGGGTTCTAGCTTGAAAAATGGCCATTAGCGACGAAATCTCGTGATGCAGAATGCGAAGATGCTCAAATTTGAGACAGTTGGATTCTTCGGGAAAAAATAAGTGGAATTAAAAAAAAACGAGTCTCCTAGGTCAATTTTAACGGATTTTAGCGCAAAAAACGCTAAATTTTGACATTTTTTAAAAGTTGTCCAAAATCGTCATATGAGTACTCAAATCAACTTGAAATTTTGCGTAGATTACGAATCTGAAATAAAAAATAGGGGTTCTTATTTGAAATAACGAAGTTAGGTTGTGTCTGGGACACCCTGTATATCCAGGCGGATTTTAAACTACACCATCAAATTCTTTGATTTAAATTAAGGGGGGTTTACATTTAACTTTTTTTCGTAAAACCACTTTTTAACGCTTCGCTTATCGAAAGAAATATATCGATATATCGATATATCGGAGGAAAGTATTATTCAGTTACGCGGCAGCGTTCCGCCCAGCCAAGAAAAACCCCGACCTTCATTATTATTGAACTTAAATACGCAACAAATTGACGAAATATGCCACATAATATGCAAATGTAAAGATACCTGAAATATAAGCTAATAAGTCCGACAATTTTCGCCCATAAAACCAGAAAAAGTAGAAGTTCTCTGGAGCCTTGGTGAAAATATCGAGGAAAAATACCAAAAATCCGGTAAAATAGGTGTTTTTAAGTGAAAAATTCCATAAATAGTTATTCTTGACCAGAACACCGTAAAAAAACACCAGAAAATCCAGTCAAACGGTTGTTTCTTAGACAAAAACTTTGAAAAATGCCTTAAAAAAGGCGATTTTTGGTCAAAATGCCGCATGCGACTATCTTAAAATTTGCGTTCATACATAATTTATGCACTAACTTTCAAAATATACATTAATATTAAAAAAAAAAAAAAAAAGGAGTGTTTTTTTACCCAAATTGACGTAAAACGGACGGTCATAGGTATTTGGAAGAAAAAAATATATCCGATATATCGGCACAAATATATCGATATATTGATATTTCTTCTGATATATCGATATGTTGATATATTTCTTCTGATATATCGATATATTGATATATTTCTTCCGATATATCGGGCCACCGATATATTTCTTCCATATATAAGTTTTATATATCGCCCATCCCTAGTTGTGGTTCCCACAAACTTAAAACGTAGGCGTTGAAGATCTGAGGTTGTCATCAGAGATAGTAGCGGCCCAAAGGGGGCGTAAGTTTTGCTACTATATGGGGGTGAGTTGAAGAACCGATTTCCCACCACCGACCTTTTTTAATTATGTACTTTTAATCCTCAACATCCTCGCCTCAAGGAAATCAAATCGACTCGAAATCGACCCATTTTTTCCCCCTCAAGCGACGAGCTTTTATTTTATCGTCTCCCTCACAGACGGGTCATCAGAGATACCCAAGGCGGCTCGATATAAGTGATACTATGGATGGTGCCTTCGAAAAGGGGTGGATGAAGACCACTTTCCCCTTCAGGGAGTTACCGATCCTGGCATCACCCCCCGTCTAAAATTTTTCTTTTTTCCAACCCCCTTTTTTTCACGTTGTTAATGCTTTGTTAGGATTTCCTGTGGCATCGTTAATATTTTTTTAAAGGGGTAAAACTTTCCGGATGTGCGGGATCATTTCCACCGCAAAGACCTTTTTTAATCCCTTTTTTTTACAACTACAAGGCCAATTTCCATTGTTACAGATTGCCTTCATTTGCAACTTTACCGAGACAGCAAAGACCGATACAAACAAGGACAGACCAAAGCTTCGCTTTCCCTTCAGCATTTTTTAGGCGTTGAATCAGGTGAGCATAGATTTTTATGGACATTTTTAAGGTTTTCTTTTAGGTTTTACGTTAGACAAAGAATCAAATACAATCGCCATCTTGTGCCAAGATGTCACCGTCGTTCTTGCCTTTGACACCCGAGAAAGGCTTATACAGTGGCAGGTCAAAATTGCCAATAATCTCGGCGAAGGTATTTTATTTCCAAATCTGAAATAAATTGTTTAACTTATTTTTTAGATCAACAATACTTGATTCAAATTGGCTCCGCGCCTCCAAAAGCCAAAATAGCTCCAGGTCCCGCCCGCCTTCATATACAAGAATATCGTTTTTCTTTAACGATGGGTGTCCCTCCGAGGCTGATCGGCGTCTGGAATATTTCGCAACTGAGGTAAGAAAATTTAGAAAAAGTTTCGTTTTTTCTCCCCTTTGGCTTTCGAGAGGGATAAATATAAGGGGGGCCATTGTTGTCGTCCTGGGGAGACCACTTTGGCTTGGTAGTTAGGTACAAGTGTTCTTGGCTCACTCTCAAACTTTCCCCCATGTTACTTATACGTCCGTAAAAATGTAAAATCAGGTTTTCTGTTAAAAAAGATCTTGCTTCAAGTTTAATGCTCTTGACAATAAGATAAAAATTCATAAACTGTCATATTAGGTGCACAAACTCGGCTAAAATCTACAAAATTCAAATTTACCCTGTGGCTGAGTTTCATTCAGTTAAAGTCCATCAAAAGTTGACCTTCTCCGTGTAAGAAGGTTATTGAAGTATAACCATTAAGAAGGTTAATTTTTAAAGGCTTATAAATCGTAAACCGTTACAGATATTGAAAAAATGCACTAAATAAAATCTGTTGGAAATTTAATTCTCTTTAATTTTTATTCTATTTTTTTCTCTAGGACGCACTGTTTTCAAGATAAATTTATTTTTAAAAAAAATTATTTTCCGAAAATGGTGCATCCTAGAAAAAAATAAAAATTGTAGGAAAAATTCTCTATATTTGTACTTAATTATTTTTTTCTAGGATGCACCATTTTCGGAAAATAATTTTTTTTAATAAATTTATCTTGAAAACAGTGCGTCCTAGAGAAAAATGAATAGAGTAAAATTAAAGAAAATTAAATTTCCAACAGATTTTATTTAGTGCATTTTTTCAATATCTGTAACGGTTTACGATTTACAAGCCTTTAAAAATTAACCTTCTTAAAGGTTATACTTCAATAACCTTCTTACACGGAGAAGGTCAACTTTTAAAGGCTTGTAAATCATAAACCGTTACAGATATTGAAAAAATGCACTAAATAAAATCTGTTGGAAATTTAATTCTCTTTAATTTTTATTCTATTCATTTTTTCTCTAGGACGCACTGTTTTCAAGATAAATTTATTTTTAAAAAAATTATTTTCCGAAAATGGTGCATCCTAGAGAAAAAATGAATAGAATAAAAATTAAAGAGAATTGAATTTCCAACAGATTTTATTTAGTGCATTTTTTCAATATCTGTAACGGTTTACGATTTACAAGCCTTTAAAAATTAACCTTCTTAATGGTTATACTTCAATAACCTTCTTACACGGAGAAGGTCAACTTTTGATGGACTTGCCTAAAATGTTTAAAATTTTGAAAAAACGAACTACTCAATTAAAGCTTGTTCAGGGCGTACTGCAACCAATATTTTACTGAGTCTAGACACTTCTGCAATACTGCCATGTCGGTTTGGGAATGAGGCTGAGCCGGCTCGCTTATGTAACGCTCATTCGGTAGAATTCGGCTCCCGACTGAATGAAACCGAGCCGTCACGCTCAGTGTGACTTTGAAGCCTCCGGATTTCTTGACACTGCCCATAACCAGCATTTCTTTATTTTCAGGAGGTACGGAGTGGTTGACAATCGTTTCATTTTCGAATGTGGCTCCGGATGCGGACGTCTCGAAGGCGTCTACGTCTTAGTTACCGATCAAGGAGAAGAAATTACCAAAGCTTTCAAAGCTGCTTCCGAAGGGAAGTTGATCCCCAGGCGGAAACAAGTCACCAGAAACGCCAGCTGTAATCCAAAATCTCAATTTAATCACAAACTAAAACACTTAATTGCAGTATCGACAGTCATGGAGAGCCCACGAAGAAGAAATACGAACAGAAAAGCCGACGGTACAGAAAGCCGTTTATCAGACGTTCTTTGGGAATCTTCAGAAGTCAATAACTCCGAATATGGTGATACAGTATCAGTATCAGATATGGCGATTGATGGACAGGTAAATTTTTAAAAACTCTTTTCGTTTTCTGATTTTTGCGTTTAGACAAACGAAAACTGGAATGGGGAATCAAACAGGTGTCAAAGCTGCAAACATAATACGATGCCAAGGTCACTCACTGTGTCTAACACACCGGGAACTGGATTTAATCCAGCCTGGATTATGGAATCCACTTGTGAACATGAGAGGAACACAACATGTTGTAACTCGTCAGTTATAAGCGACGATTCAGGCTGCAGGTTGGTCAACATATTCAGATTTACCATTATCAAAATTTTCTTTAGATCTCGAGCAATATCGCCATGCGGAATGCCACCCTGTATGGTTCACGACAGACCTCCAAAGCCTGCCCAGGAGATAACACAGTACGAAAACTACGACACTCCGAGATCAATTTGTGCTAACCTAAAAGATGAAATGAACCAACCAAATAGCCGGATGTCAATAGCATCTGATGAATACTACGATACGCCCAAAAAAATTAAGGAAAACTTAATCCACCATTGCCAGCCTATGCTTCCTGTATGCCGGCACAGCTGCATACAAGCGCATTGCCATCCACAGCGGTAACCATCTTTCCTGAGCTATCAACAAACTTAATTTTTTTTTCAGCCTGGAATGTTCTTGCCATGTTCAACTATGTCCTTGTCAGAGGCTCCCTTGTGTACCAAAGCCAGTCATTGTCTGCACATGCACTCATGAAACACAAAATTCACAGGTAAAAAAAATTAATGAAACTTGGTTTATTGTTGTTTTTAGAGTGAAACGAACGGAGCGATATACGCCAAAGTTGATTTGCTGAAGAAAAAGCGAAAAGGTGTCAACACAAGCCCGGAATGTTCCCCAAAAACAGTGGTTGAAGTCCATAAAGAGCCGCAGTATGCCAATATGGGATTTGCGCAGTCATTAGAGCATTATGAGAACGTCAAAGATTTGAGGATGATGCTTGAAAAGGCCTGTACAAAATGTAACTGTGTGAAAAAAGATGAGAAGAATGAAACGGAGGAAAATTATTTAGTTATGAAGCCAGTTTGTGAAAATAACGGATCTAACACGCCGCCATATTTACCGATGAAACCGATTAAATCGAAATGTGATTGTGAACCGTACAATGAGCCTGTTTCGACGCAGCCAAGGTCGGAAACTGCAAGTCCGTTCTTAAGACGTCATGACCCTTCAAGCTGTTATGCTTCGAATGAAAGAAGAAGACTGGCGCAGATACGAAGGCGTTCAAATTCGATGGATTCAGGGCGATATTTGGATGGCCTGGAATGTATTACGGAACGGACGGCATCTTCATCTCATAACACTCTTACGCCTGATTCGCAGTCAAATTCGGTCGATTCGTTACCGAGCGAAAAACAAGAAACACCGAAAAAACTACCTCATATGAAAGTTTTTGACCTTGAAGTCTCTCGTCGGCCTTCCAGCGTACCATGTAAATCAAACCGAGATTCCTCATCGTCGAATGACTCCGGCGTATCAACCGGATCACTTAAGAACTTCGGAACCGGCTTCCTGGAGTTCGAAACCATCATAACACCACTCTCAAAAGTCAGGCAAAGATCACTCGACGCAATGCCACTTTCTCTACCAAGATCCAAGTCTTCTGATCCTTTAGAAAATTTAAGCTTCAAATTCAGCAAACCAGAAGTCAAATCTTCATCTGCTGAAGCCGAAGTGCCAATCTGTCCACCGAAAAAAGACAGCAAAGGTAGTCCTTATAATATTTAATTTTTACTATTTTTCTGTAGATTTTTCAGTTTCAAGCAGTTCTGGAGCGCTTACAATCCCATATGTTGATTCAATCAGCACAAGCAGTGGAGCATCCGATATGTCTGACTATATCGAGACGCTTTCTATGTCTTCTTATAGTTCTTCAGAGCATGATAACTTAAGGTAAAAAAAAAAGTCATCCCTTTATTATTAAGTGTAAATTTGAATTTGTAGATTTTAGCCGAGTTTCATTTTGTACACCTAGTAGTTCATTTTTTCAAAATTTGAAACATTGTAGGCGTTAAAGTCCATCAAAAGTTGACCTTCTCCGTGTAAGAAGGTTATTGAAGTATAACCATTAAGAAGGTTAATTTTTAAAGGCTTGTAAATCGTAAACCGTTACAGATATTGAAAAAATGCACTAAATAAAATCTGTTGGAAATTTAATTCTCTTTAATTTTTATTCTATTCATTTTTCTCTAGGACGCACTGTTTTCAAGATAAATTTATTTTCAAAAAAAAATTATTTTCCGAATATGGTGCATCCTAGAGAAAAAATGAATAGAATAAAAATTAAAGAGAGTTAAATTTCCAACAGATTTTATTTAGTGCATTTTTTCAAATTCTGTAACGGTTTACGATTTACAAGCCTTTAAAAGTTTACCTTCTCCGTGTAAGAAGGTTATTGAAGTATAACCAATAAGAAGGTTAATTTTTAAAGGCTTGTAAATCGTAAACCGTTACAGATATTGAAAAAATGCACTAAATAAAATCTGTTGGAAATTAAATTCTCTTTAATTTTTATTCTATTCATTTTTTCTCTAGGACGCACTGTTTTCAAGATAAATTTATTTTTAAAAAAATTATTTTCCGAAAATGGTGCATCCTAGAAAAAAATAATTAAGTACAAATTTGTAGAGAATTAAATTTCCTACAATTTTTATTTATTAGGTGTACAAAATGAAACTCAGCCACAGGATAAATTTGAATTTTGTAGATTTTAGCCGAGTTTCATTTTGTACACCTAATATTTTAAACTTTCCTTTTTTCCAGACACAGCCATTCTGCGGTAACCATCCTGAGACCTCGATCAGGAAAAGAATATCAAAAAATTGACCGAAGCAATCTTGAATATGTAAGTTATTTTTTTCATCAAATTTTCCCCATTAATCCTTTATTTTTAGAACAAAAATAAACTAACAGGGGTTCAGCACGCAGATTCCCCATCGCCAGGGTACGTTAGCTCTACTTCAAGCAACTAAGTCATTAGAAAACTACTTTAAGTATCATATATAAAATATAAAGTTTTTATTTATCTCTAAGGGCTTCGTAATCATTTTGAAATAAAGCAATAAAAAATTTCACTTTTAAGTATTTGTTTTTAAATATAAAATGAAAAACTCTTGTATATTACTGTAATGAATCCTTTTATTGTATCATGTTTATATGTTGTATAAATAAAGTATATTTAATCGCTTTTTTGTGTGAAGGCTTTACCCAAAATTTACTTATGAAAAAAAATTTATTATCAATCAAAAAAACAAAATTTAGAAATGTACTGAAATAGAAAATATAAACGGATGTTTATAAAGAGATTAATAGGCTCTTCCGTGCATTTCGCCGCGGTCACGCCTTTTCCAGTCGATGCCTGAACGGTTGTACGGTCTGAACGAGCTTTGAGCTCCTCCTCGTTGGAAGTAGTTGCCTAAAAAATAAAATAAACACAAATAATATAAAACGTAGGGGGAAGTTATGGGAGGGGAAGTATAACGGAGTGGGAAATATATGGGAGGGGGAAGTATAAGTGAGGGGAAGTTTAAGTGAGGGGTAGTATAACAGAGGGGGAATCGTATTTTTATATTCGTATTGTTATCGTAATCGTATTTTTTTTCTGCGATTACAATCATAATTGTATTTTTTTCTGCGATTACCATTATAATCATATTTTTTTCTGCGATTACGAGTGTAATCGCATTTTTTTAACAATTTTAATCGTAATCGTATTTTTTTCAGCGATTACAATCATAATTGTATTTTTTTTCTGCGATTACCATTATAATCTAATTTAAATTTGAAGGGATAAAAAAAATTACCAGTGGTTGTTATCCACCAAAAATTTCCATTAGATGTATACCATTATAATCGCATTTTTTTCTGCGATTATAATCGTAATCGTATTTTTTTCTGCGATTACAATCATAATTGTATTTTTTTTCTGCGATTACCATTATAATCGTATATTTTTCTGCGATTACGGTCGTAATCGTATATTTTTCTGCGATTACGGTCGTAATCGTATATTTTTCTGCGATTACGGTCGTAATCGTATATTTTTCTGCGATTACGGTCGTAATCGTATATTTTTCTGCGATTACGGTCGTAATCGTATATTTTTCTGCGATTACGGTCGTAATCGTATATTTTTCTGCGATTACGGGCATAATTGTATTTTCGTTAGCGTTTTCAATATAATTTATATTGACACAACTAAATTTAATTATTAATACCGTCATTGAAAGCAATTTGGTCAGGTAATCTCAGTAAAAATGTCATATACGAGCCGTAAACGCTAACGAAAATACGATTACGCCCGTAATCGCAGAAAAAATACAATAATAATGGTAATCGCAGAAAAAAATACAATTACGATTGTAATCGCAGAAAAAAAAAATACGATTACGATTTTAATCGCAGAAAAAAATACGATTATAACGGTAATCGCAGAAAAAAATACAATTACGATTGTAATCGCAGAAAAAAATACGATTGCGATTGTAATCATTAAAAAAATGCGATTACAATCATAATCGCAGGAAAAAAATACGAATACGATTGTAATCGTAATTAAGAAACTTGCGATTACAATCGTAATCTTAATTGCGATTACGATTACGCCCAACACTGGATAGAAAAAAAGAGAAAATTTTACCAAGTTTGGCATCGAATATTTTTTCATTGGTGTCGACAAGGTTGTTTACTTTGTCAGCCAACTGAAGGGCGAGCGACTGAAGCCTGCTTGGCTCACTTCTGTGCATGACGACAGTTTGAGAAGGATCATCCAATGAAGCCTGAAAAACAAGATTATTTTTAAATTTTTGAAAAACAAAAGCCTACCATAAGTTCTTCATTGATGATCATCTTGCTGACGATGGAATGAATAATAAATTTATCAAGTTCAAACATGTCGCAGAGAGTTGCGATTGAAATCGAGGCGTAAACGTGAGAATAAGTAAAAAGATAAGTTCTGAGCGACTCTTCTTTGATAAGCCGAATCAACATTTCTCGAACTTTATCGGCTTCGTAGAACAAATCCCAAACCTTGGCGTTCATTTTATCGTTTATAATAAAATCTCTGCATGCTGCCCAGTTTCCGTTCCTCATAGCCTTAGAAGCGGCGACGACATGTTCTCGCATGCTCTCGGGAGGGCCGACGAGCGATTGTCGCTCGCTGCTTCTCAATTGCTGATAGAACGTTTTCGAAATCATTCTTCTCCTCGCATCAAACTCATGAGCTAAAAAAATATTTGAATTTTTTTTAAATATTAAATCATACCAGCCATATACGGAATTTCAATCAACATAGCAGATACAAGGTAGACACATTCAATAAGTTCCAAATTAATATGCATATGGAATGGCATTTGTCTTTGTTTTTCAACTTTTTCTTGCTCTTTACTCCTTTCATGTTGCCTCTAAAATTTTTGAGTTATAAAAAAAGTAAATAAGTATTTTTACCAAAGGCATAAGTCCTTGAGCGAGTAATTCTTTGGTCTTTCCAGTCATCATGAGGTCGACAAGACAGTTATGAGCGTCTTTGATATTCGCATGACGGAAAGCGCATAGACCCAAATGTGCCATAGTACGATTATACAATATCTAAAAAATTTAAAATATGATTTGTCTGCTTTAATTAATAAATACCTGAGTGGGAGGATCGGAATGGTGGATAGCTTCCTGAAGATGAGACATTAAAATTAAATCGCGAGCTTGGAACCAATTGTCGTGAAGCGCGTGGTGGTAGACATGAGCGAGAATCGCCCTCGTTCTCAGTCTGTCCGTGTTATCCTTGTCGTAAATGTACTTACAAAGTTTATCCATCACTTGAATACTGGTCTCGGCCACCGGCTCACCCTAAAAGAAACACATTAATAATCTCATTTATGATCAGAATAATATTAGTAAAAGCGAGAAATTATTAGTTTTCTAATTTCAGGTGTGCCAACTATTGTTCTTCTAAACATCGAAGAAAAATTTAGGTTTTTAAACGAATCTAAACGATTTTAGCAAAATGTGCATATAGCAGTATAATAAAAAGCATTGTTCCAGTTATATCTTATAATTGAGATACAGGCCCGTAGCCAGAAATTTGGAGGTCTGTGGGCAAAACCAGTGTCGGGCGTAATCGTAATCACAATTATAATCGCAGAAAAAAATACGAATACGATTGTAATCGCAAGTTTCTTAATACGATTACAATTATAATCGTAATTCCGATTACGATTACAATCGCATTCGTATTTTTTCTGCGATTACAATTGTAATCGCATTTTTTAACGATTACAACCGTAATTGTATTTTTTTTTCTACGATTACCATTATAATCGTATTTTTTTCTGCGATTACAATCGTAATCGCATTTTTTTCCAGCGATTACGGGCGTAATCGTATTTTCTTTAGCGTTTACGGCTCGTAAATGACATCAGGTAATCTCAGTAAAAATGTCATATACGAGCCGTAAACGCTAACAAAAATACGATTACGCCCGTAATCGCTGAAAAAAATTGCAATTATCGCAGAAAAAAATACGATTACGACTGTAATCGCAGAAAAAAATACGATTATAATGGTAATCGCAGAAAAAATACAATTACGATTGTAATCGCAGAAAGAAATACAATTACGGTTGTAATCGCAGAAAGAAATACAATTACGGTTGTAATCGTAAAAAAAATGAGATTACAATCGTAATCACAGAAAAAAAAATACGTATGCAATTGTAATCATAATTGGAATTACGATTACGATTATAATTGTAATCGTAATCGTAATCTTTTATTTACGATTACGCCCAACACTGGGCCAAACGTATCGCTGCCCTTCCTCTTCTTTTGCACACTCTTATTTAGAAGTTTCTGCAGTTTAATACCACAAAATTGACAATATTTTAGGATCCAGAAGTCCTCTTTTTCGCCCAATTAAGGAGTTATCTGCAGTTTTTTGGCAGCGAGGAAACATACTTTGTAGCACATTTTTGAACGTTTTTCCAACTTTTCTGGTAGGAAAAACACCAAATTGCGGTACTTAATTTTGGGCTTCTCTATCAGGTCAAGAAACGGTTTTTCTTGTTTTTTTTTTTTTGGTTTTACTGCCAACATTTATCATTTTCTCCCATATTAAAGAGGTTATCTGCAGCTTTTTGACCAGAAAACATCCTTTATAGCAGATTTTTTGACGTTTTCCTCATAGGCAAATTTTAGGCGTTTTTTCATCAGGTCAACGATTTTCAGGAGTTGAGAGGCTAGGTTTTTTTGGGCATTTATTACCAACTTTCATCAATTTTTTTGTCAAATTAATGAGGTTATCTGCAGTTTTTCAACCAGAAGACTTTTGATTTGAAGATTTTTGAAAGTTTTCTTCATTTTCCTGTTTGAAAAACAACCAATTAGGCACATTTTGGGCGTTTTTCTCCATCAAATCAAGAAACGATTTTCAGGAGTTAACAGGCTTGGTTTTTTTGGGGCATTTACTGCAGTTTTTTCAACCAGAAGACTTTTGATTAGAAGATTTTTAACGTTTTCTTCATTTTTCTGGTAGAAAAACAACCAATTAGGCAAATTTTGAGTGTTTTTCTCCATCAGGTCAAGAAACGATTTTCAGGAGTTAACAGGCTTGGTTTTTTGGGGCATTTACTCCTGACTTTTATTAATTTTCACCTAATTAACGAGGTTATCAGCAGTTTTTCGGCCAGGAAACATCCTTTGTAATAGATTTTCAATGTTTTCAGATAGAAAAACACCCAATTTAGGGCATTTTTCTCCATCAATAAACCACTTTCAGGGGTTAAAATGGATGGTTTTTTTGGGCGTTCACTACAAACTTTCACCAAAAAAGTCTTTTGACCCCATAACTTATCAGGAATATAGGATTAGTTGGCTACGCAGTGTTGGGCGTAATTGTAATCGCAATTATGATTACGGTTGTAATCGCATTTTTTTTACGATTACAACCGTAATCGTATTTTTTTCTGCGATTTCAATCGTAATTGTATTTCTTTTCTGCGATTACCATTATAATCGTATTTTTTTCTGCGATAATCGCATTTTTTTTCAGCGATTACGGGTGTAATCATATTTTCGTTAGCGTTTCTCGTATATGACATTTTTACTGATGTTATACACGAGCTCTAAACGCTAACGAAAATACGATTATGCCCATAATCTCTGAAAAAAAAAAGTGATTATAATGGTAATCGCAGAAAAAAAAATACAATTACGATTACAATCATATACAAACGAATACAATCGCAGAAAAAATACGAATACGATTGTAATCGTAATCGGAATTACGCCCAACACTGTGGCTACGGCCCTGTCAGGACTTAATGTTATTTATGAATAAGCAGTAAAAAAAATGTTAAAAAGCATATTTTAAAAATTGTTAGTAGAGGACACAAATATTGCACTAAAGACCCTTTTTAAAGTGCACCGGAAAATAAAAGGTCTCTTACTTCTTCACCGACTTTTTGAAGGTACGAACCGAAAACTTCTTTCCCCGATTCACGCTCCTGCGATTTTCAAAAAAATAATTAATGAACGGAAACGTTCCAATTTGAAGAACGATAAAATAATAATAAAAAATGAAACTTGCTTTTTTCTGCTGTATTACAGTCGGGTCAAACTTGTAATATAGATGTTCGACTTTTCTCAAGTAAATGCGACAGAGATCTGATGGGACGTCTTGCCTTTCCAAAAATTTTTGAACTTTATCAATTATGGCGCAGACTCTCGTTTCATCGGTGAGCCTAAAAAGAAGATAGTTGGCAGCAGTGTTGGGCGTAATCGTAATAAACGATTATGATTGCAATCGCAAGTTTCTTAGTTATGATTACAATCATAATTGTATTTTTGTTCTGTGATTAACATTATAATTGTACTTTTTTCTGCGATTAAAATCATAATCGTATTTTTTTCTGCGATTACAATCGTAATTGTATTTTGTCTGCGATTACGATTTTAATCGCATTTTTTTAACGATTACAATCGTAATCGTATTTTTTTCTGCGATTACGATCGTAATTGTATTTTTTTTCTGCGATTAACATTATAATCATATTTTTTTCTGCGATTAAAATCGTAATCGTATTTTTTTCTGCGATTACAATCGTAATTGTATTTTTTCTGCGATTACGGTGTTAAAATCATAATCGTATTTTTGATTACGGTGTAATCACATATCTTTTCAGCAATAACAGGCGTAATAGTATTTTTGTTCGCGTCGTTTCGTTTCATTATGAATTTGCAGGTAGGTATTATTGAAAAGGCGTAAAATTTTCAACTAAGACGTATTATATTCAATTTTTTTTAAATTAAGAAAATACGATTACGCCCGTAATTGCTGAAAAAAAAATGCGATTACGACCGTAATCGCAGAAAAAGTACGATTATAATGGTAATCGCAGAAAGAAATGCAATCACGACTGTAATCGCAGAAAAAAAATACGATTACGATTTTAATCGCAGAAAAAAATACGATTATAATGGTAATCGCAGAAAAAAAATACAATTATGATTATAATCGCAGAAAAAATTACGATTACGATTGTAATCATTAAAAAAATGTGATTACAATCGTAATTGCAGAAAAAAATACGAATACGATTGTAATCGTAATCGTAATTAAGAAACTTGCAATTACGATTACGCCCAACACTAGTTGGCAGCACTTATTATTTAAATAGCTTTACCTTTGAACATATTCATTAGAATGAGGGTCACATTCTTTCAACAATTTGGTGAATTCTTCATCCAAACGTTCAACGACTGTTAAAACGCAGCCTCGAATTTTGTATGGCGGCTTATCAAAAACTTCTCCCTCTTCTGTAATATTGTCGCCAATAATGATATCAGTGGTGGACAATAGAAGGTCTAAGGTTTCCGAAATCCTTTCCAAAAGTCTAAAAAACAATAGAAACTTTTATTTATAAAAAAAAAAAGTTTTACTTGGCCCAATATTCTGGTTTCATGGCATCCGAGACTTTGGGGTTGTAATCAAAAATTGATGAAATGATGCCAAGTTTGATTTTGATGTTGATCGCGGTTCCTAAATGGTGGGCGTCGGCGACGGAAGCGAGTTCGTGAAGAAGTTCGATTTGCTCGCGCCTGTCGGTACGTTTTTTGCCACGAGCGGCGACTATTTCGCCGAGCTTTTTGATAACGAGATTGACGTCGATTTCGGCGTCTTTGGCGAACATTTTCGGCTTCTCAGATGGGATAGCGACTCCTCCTTTGACCGTTTCCCATTCTCCTTCGCCATCTTCTTCTTCGTCCTTTCTCACCTTCTTTACTTTATCTTTTCTTTCTTTCTTCTTCTCACGTTTTTCTTCCTCTTCACGGTCCGTTGTTCTACAAAAATGAGGGTATTACAATAACTTCCAAAAATTTAACTAAGTTTAAAACTATTAGGTGTACAAAATGAAACTCGGCTAAAATCTACAAAATTCAAATTTACCCTGTGGCTGAGTTTCATTTTGTACACCTAATAAATAAAAATTATAGGAAATTTAATTCTCTATCAATTTGTACTTAATTATTTTTTCTAGGATGCACCATTTTCAGAAAATAATTTTTTAAAAATAAATTTATCTTGAAAACAGTGCGTCCTAGAGAAAAAATGAATAGAATAAAAATTAAAGAGAATTAAATTTCCAACTGATTTTATTTAGTGCATTTTTTCAATATCTGTAACGGTTTACGATTTACAAGCCTTTAAAAATTAACCTTCTTAATGGTTATACTTCAATAACCTTCTTACACGGAGAAGGTCAACTTTTGATGGACTTTAACGCCTAATATGTTCAAAATTTTGAAAAAATGAACTACTAGGTACACAAAATAAAACTCGGCTAAAATCTACAAAATTCAAATTTAGGTACCCTTTGGCTGAGTTTCATTTTGTACACCTAATATTTTAACTAGTTATAAATTACTTTTTTAAGAAACGTTCTCTGATGCTAGTATATTGGCCATCTTCATCGCTAGATTCGGTGCTTGATTCAGAATCGCTACCCCAATCAATAGAATCCTCACTGCCATCATCATCATCCTAAAATTAAAATTAAAAATATTATTCATTTCTGATATCTAAGTACCCTTGGCAGTTTAGGTTCAGGGCCACTGGCTTCCGAAGGTCCTTTTTTAAACGGTGCTGGTGCTTCATCTTCAGAATCTTCTTCAGCTAAAATACAAAAATTTAAATTTAAAAAATAAAAAAATTGCCAAATACGTTTAGGCTGTTCTTCATCATCATCGCCAGGATCTGGGTTCTCCCTAAACTTTTTCAATTCCTCATCAAAATCTTTGTTGTATTTCCTCAATTTTTGACGTAAAGAAGTCAACGATTTGGCGTTGTTTTTACTCATGCTTTTCCTTCCTTCACGATCTTCCCACATTTCGTTGATAAAATCTTCGATTTCGACGAGAATTCGAAGGTAGAATTTGGGAGTGTTTCCGCTCTCTTCTTTCATGATGACAGGAAGAGCTTTTTGGTAAGCTCGCATCATATCTTCAAAACCTAAAAAAACGGATTAAAAACAGAAAAAGGGTGTTTTTGTCAGCTTTTTGAAGGAGAAGCACTCTATTAAGGTTTTCCTATGGTTTAAGCCAGAGTTGGGCACTATTTTTATTCGTAAATATGAATACTATTATATTTTTACGACAGCTATTTGCGAATACAAATACAAATTTATTGGTATTCGCACTTTTGAATAAATATACATTTGTATTTACAAAATCACAGCAGAGAAATAAGAATATATTATATTCGATAGTCCGAAAACGGTTATATTCGTATTCACAGGCAAAAAATACAATAAATTCGTATTTACACGAAAAAAATACGAATATATTCGTATTTACAGAAAAAAAATACGAATATATTCGTATTTACAGAAAAAAAATACGAATATATTCGTATTTACGGAAAAATAATACGAATATATTCGTATTTACAGAAAAAAATACGAATATATTCGTATTTACAGAAAAAAAATACGAATATATTCGTATTTACAGAAAAAAAATACGAATATATTCGTATGTACAGAAAAAAAATACGAATATGTTCGTATTTACAGAAAAAAAATACGAATATGTTCGTATTTACAGAAAAAAAATACGAATATGTTCGTATTTACAGAAAAAAAATACGAATATATTCGTATTTATAGAAAAAAAATACGAATATATTCGTATTTAAAGGCGAAAAATACGAATATATTATATTGTTATTTCATGAAAAAAGATCTGGTCTGGAGTGTGTCTGGCCTAGGATACTTCCTCTTATACCATCTCGTACCTCCCGTACCACCTCATAACTTACTTCCTCAAATTTTGATTAATGATTAAATTTCTTTTGAGTTTTTGTTTATAGGTTTAATTATTTTAAGTGTCAGGGTAGAAATAATGGGCTCTTTAGCCTACCGATGTGCCTCCCATAATGGGTAGAAGTGTGAAATTTCTCCCTGCTAAAAAAAATAATAATTAAAAAGTGGCAATTTTTTGACACCAAAAAATTTTTAAAAATATAAGGAGTAATTGGTGAAAATTGGACCAACGGTTAAATTAATAGAAATAAATTAATGATTTCCCATTTTTTTGGTTTAATGATTCCCATTATTTCTTTTTTGGCCGCAGCGAGTTTTTAAAATTTCAAACAGACATATCTCCGCCATTTTTTTGATATTCAAAAATCGCCCTCTTTAGTTTCTTCTTCACCGACTAAAGAAAATGTGGTGAAAATTGATTGAAAATTGTGGCCGTCTTGTGGAGATTACCGAATATCTGATAAAATTTTTGCAGGCAACAGTCGTATTTAGGTTTTTTAAAAATAAAATAAGATTGTAATCTACGATTGTAAAATACGATGGATACCCATCACAGATGATTTTTCCCTCAAGGTCGTTAGCCAATTTGGTAAAATACAGCGTACCTCTCGCTTTTGCTTCTCATAACTTTCTTCAACTAGTCTTTTCAATTTGGCATTCTTAAGGAGGTATGATGGTTTTTAAGTGAGTTGCTTTGCAAATTTTTCGTTGTTAACAACGGTTTTCGGTTTTTCCCTTCTATCTCGGAAACCGTCGCTCAAAACGAAAAAATGTCCTAAGTAATAGTTGTAGGTACTGAAATTTACTACATAAAATATTTTATTAGTTTTTTCCGTCAGAGCAATACTTTAGGAGATATGGAAGTATTTAAGTTGTTTGCTTTGTAAATTTTTCGTTGTTAACAACGGTTTTCGGTTTTTCCCTTTATCTCGAAAACCGTCGCTCAAAATGAAAAAACGTCCTAAGTAAAAGTCGTAGCTACAAAAATTTCCTACAAAAAAGACCTTATTGGTTTTTTTGTCAGAGCAATACTTAAGGAAATATGAGGGTTATTAAGTGAGTTGCTTTGCAAATTTTTCGTTGTGAGCAACGGTTTTCGGTTTTTACCTTCTATCTCGGAAACTGTCGCTCAAAACGAAAAAATGTCTTAAGTAAAAGTTGTAGGTACAAAGATTTCCTACAAAAATTTGTTTATTCATTATTTGCGTAAGAGCAATATTTAAGGAGTAATGAGGTTAAAACTAATAATCCTACAGAGCCTGTCTGAAAACTTAAAACCTTCATATCTCTTAAAATATTGCTCTGACGGAAAAAACTAATAAAATATTTTATGTAGTAAATTTCCGTAGCTACACCTTTTACTTGGGACATTTTTTGTTTTGAGCGTCGGTTTCCAAGATAGAAGGGAAAAACCAAATACCGTTGCTCACAACGAAAAATGTACTAAGCAACCAACTTAAAACCCTCACATCCCCTTAATATTATTCAGTCTCACGTCGTAATCCCACAAATCTTTGATTGACGGGCCTTTTTCAGTAAATACGGATGTATTTATATTTTTTATCCGTGAATACGAATATATTCGTATTTTTTGCTATAAATACGAATATATTCGTATTTTTTTCGTGTAAATACGAATTTATTTATTTTTTTTTCCTGCGAATACGAATTTATTTGTACTTTTGGCCTGCGAATAAGAATATTTGTATTTTTTGCCTGCGAATACAAATGTATACGTATTCGAACTAACGAATACAGATATATTCTTATTTCTCTGCTGTGATTTTGTAAATACAAATGTATTTTTATTCAAAAGTGCTAAATACAAATAAATTCGTATTTGTATTCGCAAATAACAGTTGTAAAAATAGAATCGTAATCGTATTTTCGAATAGAAATAATGCCCAACTCTGGTTTAAGCCAGGAAAGAAGATAACAGAAAAAATTATTTACTGTTTAACATGCTGCTCATATCTTTGATTTTCTTGAAGTTTCTGATTTGCTTGATGTTATTCATTATTTCTCCATAACGCTTTTCCTTAGTGGATCTGAGAACACGCTTGGTATCCTCTTCATCATCGCTGAACTACAAAAAACATAAAATTAATCAAATTTTCTTTTTTATAAGTGTTCCTTAAGAAAAGGGGAGTTTCAAGGAATGTTTAAAAATGCGGTCCTTAAAAACTTACGGTAAAAGCAGCCGCCTGAGGCCTTAAGGAAAGGGGAGTTTCAAGGAATGTTTAAAAATGCGGTCCTTAAAAACTTACGGTAAAAGCGGCCGCCTGAGGCCTTAAGGAAAGGGGAGTTTCAAGGAATGTTTAAAAATGCGGTCCTTAAAAACTTACGGTAAAAGCGGCCGCCTGAGGCCGGACGATCTGCTCCTCCTCGGACGCGCTATCGCCTTCCGAATCAGATCCACCGGTAGCAAAAAAACGACTCATTTTTCAATATCTAAATCAAAAAATAAGGCAATGAAATAAACGTAAGCCGGGGAAAGCATGGTTCAATATGGTGAAAGGTTATGTATTGTAAAGTAACATTTCACCATTAAAAACAGACAAATAAATCAATTTTCAAACTAAAATGAGTTTAAAATAATCTCAATTTTAACTGAACATAAATATTTTACCTTTTTTAGTTAAATTAATAAGCAAAAAACACAAAAATGAGTATGATTCACGAGTATCAAACTTGACTCCTCGTCCCAATAACCATTAAGGAGGTTAAGACTCAGTGTTCCTTCAGTCATACCAACAAAAAATGTCTTAAGGTGTTTTTTGGTCTTTCTGCAAAAAAATTTTTTGGCGTTTCTGCGAAAAATGTCGGTCTATTTTGCTGAAAATCATTGATTTGTGCTTTTACATGGTCTTTATGTAGAAGCAGTAAGTGTAAATTCATAAATATAATTTAGGAGGACGTCCGGACGGCATGAAAGCAGAGATGGGCAAAATCTTAATCATGAATATGATTAAGATTTTTAATCATAGGAATATTTTTCTGTGATTAAGAATAAGATTAAAATCTTAATCACAGAGATGATTAAAAATAAAATCTTAATCACAGAGATGATTAAGAATAAAATCTTAATCACAGAGATGATTAAGAAAAAAATCTTAATCACAGGAAATCTGTGATTAAACTTTTAATCACAGGAAATCTGTGATTAATCACAGGAAGTCTGTGATTAATCATGGGAAAATAACGATTAATCATTGGAATTTGGGATTAATTAAGGAAAATAATGATTAGTCATTGGAATTTGGGATTAATTAAGGAAAATAATGATTAATCATTGGAATTTGGGATTAATTAAGGAAAAAGCTTGATCAATCATCAGAAAATTTTTAATTTTTTTTCAGAAGCTTTTTCCTTAATTAATCCCAAATTCCAATGATTAATCATTATTTTCCTTAATTAATCTCAAATTCCAATGATTAATCATTATTTCCTTAATTAATTCCAATGATTAATCATTATTTTCCTTAATTAATTCCAATGATTAATCATTATTTTCCTTAATTAATCCCAAATTCCAATGATTAATCATTATTTTCCTTAATTAATCTCAAATTCCAATGATTAATCATTATTTTCCTTAATTAATTCCAATGATTAATCATTATTTTCCTTAATTAATCCCAAATTCCAATGATTAACCATTATTTTCCTTAATTAATCCCAAATTCCAATGATTAATCATTATTTTCCTATGATTAATCACAGAATTCCTGTGATTAATCACAGATTTCCTGTGATTAAGAGTTTAATCACAGACTTCCTGTGATTAATCACAGATTTCCTGTGATTAAGAGTTTAATCACAGATTTCCTGTGATTAAGAGTTTAATCACAGATTTCCTGTGATTAAGATTTTATTCTTAATCATCTCTGTGATTAAGATTTTATTCTTAATCATCTCTGTGATTAAGATTTTATTCTTAATCATCTCTGTGATTAAGATTTTATTCTTAATCATCTCTGTGATTAAGATTTTATTCTTAATCATCTCTGTCATTAAGATTTTATTCTTAATCATCTCTGTGATTAAGATTTTATTCTTAATCATCTCTGTGATTAAGATTTTAATCTTATTCTTAATCACAGAAAAATATTCCTATGATTAAAAATCTTAATCATATTCATGATTAAGATTTTGCCCATCTCTGCATGAAAGACAATTGGGGTCTTTTTGACCCCCCCTGGAGGTATAGGGCTTTGCCTAGTACCACTTCTACTTGTCCTTATTTCAATGAAAAGCGTGGAAAACGTTTGAAATTGAGCGGGACTTGTAGAGGGCGTTGAATTCTGAAGGGCCACTTGTGAAATTTTACAGCTGTTCCGTCTCCGAAAAAAGAAACAAAAAGGAAAACAGAACCGCTGCTGAATAAAGAAAAAACCCCGGACGAATTTTTTTCCCCCCGCGCGTCCGCAGTCTCTCGTTTCTCGCACTGCGAAGATGAAAATTGATGACCCCGCCTTCTTTTTTCGAAAAATTTAGAAGTTTAAAATGGATTTCCAAAAGATGAGCTTCCTATTGTAAGTTTGATTTTTGTCAATCTTTTGTTATTTTACTTTTATGTTTAGCGGGAGCCGTTCGTCGAAGACGTTCAAGCCTAAGAAAAATATTCCAGAAGGTACACATCAGTATGACTTGATGCAGCATGCTGCAGCCACTTTGGGCTCTGGAAATCTGCGGCAAGCAGTCCTTCTCCCTGAAGGCGAAGATCTTAACGAATGGGTTGCCGTCAATAGTATGTTTTCCTACTTCTTTAACTGTTGTCCAGAAGCACCAGAATTTGACATGATTTATGACTTGTCCTTTCATGCATGATGTTATAAATAGCTCATCGAACAGACTTTCATCCCTTTTAACCTGCATTCTTCCTGATCATGGAGCAAACTGCTGAGGAAAATCAATAAAATATTGTTTTTCTACCAAAAGACATTAAAAATTTTGAAGTATCCCTGAATTTTAAACTTTGATAGCTTTAACTTCAACAAGTTGTTATACCCTCCATGTTATGGTCTTACTGACCCTTGAGCTTCATTTTAACTTCCATAAAGAAGTTATTGTGATACCCTCCACGTCGGGTTTTTGGGAAGGGTCTTCCAGATCCCGGAGGGTCAAATCGAATATTGACCTTTACCGATCTCAACGTCTGTGGTGCCGGCCGGCCGTCCGTAGCATTTTTTCCCAGAACAGCCACAGTTTTTTACTGTTTTTTCAGCCTCCTTTTTCTGAATTTCTGGGAGTTTTCCTTGGTCATTAGACCAAAGAACCCCCTTTTTTTTATTTTCAGTGGATTTTCGGGCTTCATAAGGTCAATAAACCCTTTTTCAACGAATTTTTGGGAATTTTTAGACCATAAACCTTCTTTTAGAAAATTTTCTGGCGTTTTCCTTTTTGCTCTAAAAACTTCCTCGTAATGAATCCCCCCCCCCCCACAGTTTTTGTCTAAAACTTCCTTGTTATTAGATTTCTTGCTAGTTTTTCTTGGTCCCTTTTTTCTTATAGCAATATTGGGTGTTTTCCTATATTTTTTAATTAATAAACCGCTTTTTACTGGTTTTTCTGAAGTTTTCCTTTGTTTTGAACCGATTTTTTGGGGGGTTTTTCTTCGTCTCCAGCCAAGAAACTCCATTTTTGAAATGTTTTCAAAGTTTTTCTTGGTCTTTTGGTTAAAAAAACGTCAATTTTATCAAGTTTTTAAGCTTATCTTATTTATTTGGCAATACTATTGCGATAGTCACCAAATAAGCCTTGTATTAAATAGAAGAATTTGTATGCGTAATGAAGTATAATGATAAGAGGGATGTATGCGTAATAAAGTATAATGATAAGAGGGGGTGTATGCGTAATAAAGTATAATGATAAGAGGGATGTATGCGTAATAAAGTATAATGATAAGAGGGATGTATGCGTAATAAAGTATAATGGTAAGATGGATGTATGCGTAATGAAGTATAAAGATTAGAGGAATGTATGCGTAATGAAGTATAATGATAAGAGGGATGTAAATAAAAGAATTTATTGAAAAAATAGGAGGAAGAAATTTGTGCTGTTCACGCCCATTCCAAATGGCCTGGCTGGGCAAAGACTTTCATTTTATCTTGTTATTTTGGCATAGATGAAAAATTAATAAATTGATTTGAGTATATAGTATGAAAATGCATGAACCGTCTGGTTTATTCCCAAATTCAAATCTCTTTTCAAAAAATCTGTTGCATCCAGCTGTTCTTAATCTCGATCGAAAAGTATTATTAACCTAAAGTATTAGGTGTACAAAATGAAACTCGGCTAAAATCTACAAAATTCAAATTTACCCTGTGGCTGAGTTTCATTTTGTACACCTAATAAAAAAACTTGTAGGAAATTTAATTCTCTATAAATTTGTACCTAATTATTGTTTTCTAGGATGAACCATTTTCGGAAAAAAATATTTTTTTAAATAAATTTATCTTGAAAACAGGGCGTCCTAGAGAAAAAATGGATAGAATAAAAATTAAAGAGAATTAAATTTCCAACAGATTTTATTTAGTGCATTTTTTCAATATCTGTAACGGTTTACGATTTACAAGCCTTTAAAAATTAACCTTCTTAATGGTTATACTTCAATAACCTTCTTACACGGAGAAGGTCAACTTTTGATGGACTTTAACGCCTAAAATGTTCAAAATTTTGAAAAAATGAACTACTAGGTGTACAAAATGAAACTCGGCTGAAATCTACAAAATTCAAATTTACCCTGAGGCTGAGTTTCATTTTGTACACCTAATACAAGAACACTTTGTCTGATTTCTTCAATGTGTGCTAGATTAAATTTTTTATTATACTTTCTGATTAATGTGTTTTTTATTTCTTTTAGCGGTCGATTTCTTCAATCAGATTAATATGCTTTATGGTACAATAACGGAATTTTGTACGGAGGAAAGTTGCCCGATTATGTCGGCAGGTCCGAAATATGAATACCATTGGGCCGACGGCCACACGGTTAAGAAGCCGATTAAATGTTCCGCCCCGAAATACATCGATTATTTAATGACTTGGGTTCAAGATCAACTTGACGACGAAACCTTATTTCCGTCTAAAATCGGTAAAATTATAATATTTAAAAAAAAAAAATTTAAATTTTCTCCTCAGGTGTTCCGTTTCCAAAGAATTTTCAGTCTATAGCGAAAACGATATTAAAAAGACTGTTCAGAGTTTATGCTCATATTTATCATCAACATTTTACTGAAGTCGTCTCTTTGGGAGAAGAAGCCCATTTAAATACATCGTTTAAACATTTTATATTTTTGTTCAGGTATAAAACTATTCCTTTTGTTGTAATTATTAATAAAAATAATTTCAGGAATTTAATTTAATAGACAGAAGAGAACTCGCTCCTTTACAAGAACTGATAGAAAAACTAACGGCGAAAGATGGCCGATGAAACGTCCTAAAAGTTCTTACATAATTGGTCGACGGAAACGAATGTTCCTTGCATCAATTCGCACATAATTTTAGAACGGAGCAACGACTCTAATCCATTCATAAGGGCAATAATTTAATGCCTTATAAAGCCTTTTATTACTGTGCTAAATGCCAAAATCTTATTTATTTATTTTATTTTCCTTTCTTTCACAAATTTTTCCAGTATTCGCATCACATTCGTGCGTTTCGATCGAATTATAAATGAGCTTAGCTAAAGTCAATGAGGTAAGCCATTTTTCTTTGTTTTTTGGTGCTTCCTTTATTTCTCCTAAATTCTAAATGTTCGAAAGCACGACCTTCAAATATTTTTTATATTCATTTTTCAAGGGGGAAAAATAAGATCTCAGATTTTCAGTCCTATGATGTACATAAGTTTCATTTAATGAAGCCTCGGCTTCTCACTTTCAGGTTTAGGTGATATTTTGTTTTTTTGAAAATATTTTATTTTTCATGAATCATTTACGCTTTTTTTTTTCTTTTTTGCATATTTTTATTGTTTTTTTTGTGCTTTGTTGTATTTTTTCTTTTTTGGTCATTAATATGCAATTTCTTGTATGACTCTCAGTCAAAAACACAAAATTATGTTTTGTAAATAAATTAGGTTTTACATGTTGAATAAAAAATAAAATAAGAATTTTGTTATTCTCCTCATTATGAAAGTAAAAATGTTTCAGTTTTCTTAATAACACGTTATTGTAATACCCTCAACGTTGTTTTTGTAGAAATGGGTCTTACTGGGGGTAGTTTTTTGTGGCCTAATTTTTCCTGAAACTTTCAAGCTATTTTTACTAAATGTTTCTCAAATTGATGTTATTGTGTCATAGGAATTTTTCGGCTGTTTTCACTTTACGGTTCTCTTTGTGGCGTTGTTGTAATACCCTCAACGTTGGTTTCTATAGAAATGGGTCTCCCTGACCCATGTTATCAATTCAAAAACTGCCTTTTTACCAGGAACTTGCAAGTAGGGATACTTCCGATATATCGGAATATCGATATTTTCCTTCCAATATTTGCGATATTTGTACCGATATTTTCCTTCCGATATATCGGTTCATCCGATATTTTATCCGATACGATATATCGCGATATTTTTACGATATGAATCCGAAAGAAAAATGGGGCAACACACGGATAACTGTTAACATCCGATGCGATATATATCACGATATTTCGGAATTATCGCGATATTCTCCTTCCGATATTTGTGATATTTTCCTTCCGATATATCGGTTCATCCGATATTTTCCTTCCGACATATCGGTACATCCGATAATTTCCTTCCGATATATCGGTTCATCCGAAATTTTCCTTCCGATATATCGGTTCATCCGATAATTTCCTTTCGATATATAGGTTCATCCGATATTTTCCTTCCAATATATCAGTTCATCCAATATTTTCCTTCCGATGTATCGGTTCATCCGGTAATTTCCTTTCGATATTTTCCTTCCGATGTATCGGTTCATCCGATAATTTCCTTTCGATATTTTCCATCCAATAATTTCCTTTCGATATATCGGTTCATCCGATATTTTCCTTCCAATATATCAGTTCATCCAATATTTTCCTTCCGATGTATCGGTTCATCCGGTAATTTCCTTTCGATATTTTCCTTCCGATATATCGGTTCATCCGATAATGTCCTTTCGATATATCGGTTCATCCGATAATTTCCTTTCGATAAATCTGTTCATCCGATATTTTTCTTCCGATATATCGGTTCATCCGATAATTTCCTTTCGATATTTTCCTTCCGATATATCGGTTCATCCAATAATGTCCTTTCGATATATCGGTTCATCCGATGTTTCCTTCCGATATATCGGTTCATCCGATAATTTCCTTTCGATATTTTCCTTCCGATATATCAGTTCATCCGATATTTTCCTTCCGATAAATCTGTTCATCCGATATTTTCTTCCGATATATCGATTCATCCGATAAATCTGTTCATCCGATATTTTTCTTCCGATATATCGGTTCATCCGGTAATTTCCTTTCGATATTTTCCTTCCGATATATCGGTTCATCCGATAATGTCCTTTCGATATATCGGTTCATCCGATGTTTTCCTTCCGATATATCGGTTCATCCGATGTTTTCCTTCCGATGTATCGGTTCATCCGATAATTTCCTTTCGATATTTTCCTTCCGACATATCGGTACATCCGATAATTTCCTTCCGATATATCGGTTCATCCGATATTTTCCTTCCGATGTATCGGTTCATCCGATAATTTCCTTTCGATATTTTCCTTCCGATATATCAGTTCATCCGATATTTCCTTCCGATAAATCTGTTCATCCGATATTTTTCTTCCGATATATCGATTCATCCGATAAATCTGTTCATCCGATATTTTTCTTCCGATATATCGGTTCATCCGATAATTTCCTTTCGATATTTTCCTTCCGATATATCGGTTCATCCGATGTTTTCCTTCCGATATATCGGTTCATCCGATGTTTTCCTTCCGATGTATCGGTTCATCCGATAATATTTCCTTTCGATATTTTCCTTCCGACATATCGGTACATCCGATAATTTCCTTCCGATATATCGGTTCATCCGATATTTTCCTTCCGATATATCGGTTCATCCAATAATGTCCTTTCGATATATCGGTTCATCCGATATTTTTCTTCCGATATATCGGTTCATCCGATAATTTCCTTTCGATATTTTCCTTCCGATATATCGGTTCATCCAATAATTTCCTTCCGATATATCGGTTCATCCGATGTTTTCCTTCCGATATATCGGTTCATCCGATAATTTCCTTTCGATATTTTCCTTCCGATATATCAGTTCATCCGATATTTTCCTTCCGATAAATCTGTTCATCCGATGTTTTCCTTCCGATATATCGGTTCATCCGATAATTTCCTTTCGATATTTTCCTTCCGATATATCAGTTCATCCGATATTTTCCTTCCGATAAATCTGTTCATCCGATATTTTTCTTCCGATATATCGGTTCATCCGATAAATCTGTTCATCCGATATTTTTCTTCCGATATATCGGTTCATCCGATAATTTCCTTTCGATATTTTCCTTCCGATATATCGGTTCATCCGATGTTTTCCTTCCGATGTATCGGTTCATCCGATAATTTCCTTTCGATATTTTCCTTCCGACATATCGGTACATCCGATAATTTCCTTCCGATATATCGGTTCATCCGATATTTTCCTTCCGATATATCGGTTCATCCAATAATGTCCTTTCGATATATCGGTTCATCCGATGTTTTCCTTCCGATATATCGGTTCATCCGATAATTTCCTTTCGATATTTTCCTTCCGATATATCTGTTCATCCGATATATATCGGTTCATCCGATAATTTCCTTTCGATATTTTCCTTCCGATATATCGGTTCATCCAATAATGTCCTTTCGATATATCGGTTCATCCGATGTTTTCCTTCCGATATATCGGTTCATCCGATAATTTCCTTTCGATATTTTCCTTCCGATATATCTGTTCATCCGATATTTTTCTTCCGATATATCGGTTCTTCCGATAATTTCCTTTCGATATTTTCCTTCCGATATATCGGTTCATCCAATAATGTCCTTTCGATATATTGGTTCATCCGATGTTTTCCTTCTGATATATCGGTTCATCCAATAATGTCCTTTCGATATATCGGTTCATCCGATATTTTCCTTCTGATATATCGGTTCATCCGATATTTTCCTTCCGATATATCGGTTCATCCGATAATTTCCTTTCGATATTTTCCTTCCGATATATCGGTTCATCCGATAATGTCCTTTCGATATATCGGTTCATCCGATAATTTCCTTTCGATAAATCTGTTCATCCGATATTTTTCTTCCGATATATCGGTTCATCCGATAATTTCCTTTCGATATTTTCCTTCTGATATATCGGTTCATCCGATATTTTCCTTCCGATATATCGGTTCATCCGATAATTTCCTTTCGATATTTTCCTTCCGATATATCGGTTCATCCGATAATTTCCTTTCGATATTTTCCTTCTGATATATCGGTTCATCCGATATTTTCCTTCCGATATATCGGTTCATCCGATAATTTCCTTTCGATATTTTCCTTCCGATATATCGGTTCATCCAATAATGTCCTTTCGATATATCGGTTCATCCGATTTTCCTTCCGATATATCGGTTCATCCGATATATCAGTTCATCCGATATTTTCCTTCCAATATATCAGTTCATCCAATATTTTCCTTCCGATGTATCGGTTTATCCGATATTTTCCTTCCGATATTAGCGATATTTGTACCGATATTTTCCTTCCGATATATCGGTTCATCCGATATTTTCAAAATATCGGAAGGAAGGCCATATCGAATCAACCCTACTTGCAAGACCTTTTTCAGTTGGTTTTCCCCAGTTTTTTGGCGCAAATAAGTTAGAATGAAGTAAAAGAACTTTGCTACATTTAACAAAAACAAGGAGACTCAAAATGTTCCCTTTAAAACACAAAATTCAACAATTTTATTCAATCATTTTTATACAACGAAATTATCACAAAGTGAAGTAGTAAGTAAAATAAATAATTATCTATCGGTGTCAGATCCATGGATGAAGAAGGAAGGGAACTATACAATGATTTGACTATTTATTAATACTTCAAAAATTAATTTATGACAATTTTAAGCTTTTAGAGCAGGTGCTTCTTTCTTCTGTACACCAGAAATGAGCTTCTTCATTTCAGCGATAGCACGGGCTGGATTCAAACCCTAAAAAAAAGAGTAAGAAAATAGAGTTTTTTGGTTAATTTTTTACCTTGGGGCAAGTTTTTGTGCAGTTGAGGATGGTGTGGCATCTAAAAACAGAGAAGGGATCTTTGAGACGGTCGAGCCTCTCTTGGGCCATTTCATCTCTGGAGTCGATGACCCAACGGTAGGCCTGCATTAAAACGGCAGGTCCCAAATATTTGTTGCTGTTCCACCAATATGATGGACATGATGTGCTGCAGCAAGCGCACAAAATGCACTCGTAGAGTCCATCGAGTTTCTTTCTGTCTTCGATGCTCTGAAGATGCTGCTCCTTACCAGGCGGCTTGTTATCTTTAGTCTGAAGGTACGGTTGAATCGATGCGTACTGCTGGTAGAAATTGCTCATGTCAGGGATCAAATCCTTGACGACATACATATGAGGTAGAGGGTGTATTTTGGTCACGTCTGCACCTTCAATTTTGCTAAAAAGAAAACAAATTTAACATTATTCCTCTAGTACAGAAAGGACATGGAGGATCCAGGTCCACCTTCTTCGAGAACTGTTAATCTGATTAACTTAAAGGTTGTTTAGACTCAGTGTTGGGCGTAATCGTAATCGTAATTACGATTGTAATCGCCAGTTTCTTAATTACGATTACAATCGCATTCGTATTTTTTTCTGCGATTAGGATCTACAATTACAACCGTAATCGTATTTTTTTTTTTGCGATTACAATCATAATTGTATTTTTTTTCTGGGATTACCATTATAATCGTATTTTTTTTTCTCTCTGATTACCATTATAATCGTATTTTTTTCTGCGATTACGGTCGCGTATTTTTTTCTGCGATAATCGCATTTTTTTTTCAGCGATTACAGGCGTAATCGTATTTTCGTTAGCGTTTACGGCTCATACATGACATTTTTACTGAGATTACCTGATGTCATATACGAGCCGTAAACGCTAACGAAAATACGATTACGCCCGTAATCGCTGGAAAAAAAATGCGATTACGATTTTAATCGCAGAAAAAAATACGATTATAATGGTAATCGCAGAAAAAAATACAATTACGATTGCAATCGCAGAAAAAAAATACGATTACGGTTGTAATCGTTAAAAAAATGCGACTACAATTTTATTGTAATCGCAGAAAAAAATACGAATACGATTGTAATCGTAATCGGAATTACGATCATTTTTATAATCGAAATCGTAATTAAGAAACTTGCGATTACAATCTTAATTGCGATTAGGATTACGCCCAACACTGTTTAGACTTCTGTTCAACATATCTCACCTAATACAAGCAAGAGTATTCACACCATTGATGTTCATAGCGCACGAGCCGCAGATACCTTCACGGCATGACCTTCGGAAAGTCAAGGTCGGATCGATTTCATTTTTGATTTTAATCAAAGCGTCAAGTACCATAGGACCACATCTGTAAAAAGACATTAGCGACTTAACTAAAATAATTAAACTAATTACTTGTTCAAGTCCACAGTGTATTCCTGAAGACGTGGCTTCTCCTCTGGCTTGTCTGGATTCCATCGGTAAATGGCAAACTTCTTGTCTCGAGCAGGTTTGGCTTCAGTTGCTGAGCAAACTGCTGACACATGAACTGCTCTCAACTAAAAAAAAAAATTGTGAAACAAACTCCAACTTCTTTCTGAACTACTTAGTTAATCATTACACATCCCAAATTTAAAGAAATTAGAAAAACTGAAGGTATAATTAAACATAATTGAAGGTATAAAAATAACGCTTTCGCAATATTATGGCATAGAATGAATAATTGATTTTTAGAAAGTTAAACACATATTGATCCATCAAGAAGTTTTCAGCAATAATGAAAATTTAAAAATTGTCAAATTATTACCTGGGTCAAGGAAAATTTGGAGGCGCGGCTGAAAAATATTTCTGCAACGGTGGCCATTTTTCGACGGACAAGGTAACCAGTGAAACCAGTGTTATTTGACCGAGATGTCAAAATATAATTATCATGACTTGCACATAAATTTCATTATTCATTCTTAATTTTTTTCCATAACTTACTTTTCAATATCCACCATTTAGGATTAAAATTAACTTAAATTTTAAAAACCCCAAAGTTGTTATTAATTTTTTAAAGGCTGGTATAACTGTCTAGAAGCGGGAATTTCAAAAAATTTCTACGTTTTACACACCCAAAAAAATCAGACACGGGGTTCTGGTAGTTTACAAAGAGCCTGGAGTGTAAAATTGACTTCAATTGCAATGAACTTACTAGCTCAGAAAAGTTTGATTTGATCAGCTGAGTGCAACAGTATTGAACTTGTAGGTGTACAAAATGAAACTCGGCTAAAATCTACAAAATTCAAATTTACCCTGCGGCTGAGTTTCATTTTGTACACCTAATAAATAAAAATTGTAGGAAATTTAATTTTCTATAAAATTGTACTTAATAATTATTTTTTTCTAGGATGCACCATTTTCGGAAAATAATTTTTTTTTAAATAAATTTACCTTGAAAACAGTGCGTCCTAGAGAAAAAATAAATAGAATAAAAATTAAAGAGAATTGCATTTCCAACTGATTTTATTTAGTGCATTTTTTCAATATCTGAAACGGTTTACGATTTACAAGCCTTTAAAAGTTAACCTTCTTAATGGTTATACTTCAATAACCTTCTTACACGGAGAAGGTCAACTTTTGATGGACTTTAACGCGTAAAATGTTCAAAATTTTGAAAAAATGAACTACTAGGTGTACAAAATGAAACTCGGCTAAAATCTACAAAATTCAAATTTACCCTGTGGCTGAGTTTCATTTTGTACACCTAATATTACTCTCCTTGTTAATAAATCAGACAAGGGGTTCTGGTAATTTATTAAGGTCCTTAAGTGCAAAATCGACAATATCTAGTTAATCGCAATGAACTTCAAATTTGGATCAGCTGGGTGAAATATATTTGATCAAGTGGTTTTCACATTTATTTGAAACATTTTAAAACTTGAATTTAAGAAATTATTCTATAAAACCATTTTCTCACCTTTTTTGTGAAAGTTCCTGTCTGTGCTTGCTCGCTCGTTATTAACCTCTAGGAATTTTTTCAGGTTAAAAAAAAAATAAATAAACGTTTCACTAAGTACATTTATATACATAAACATTTTATCTACAAAATGACAGTTCAATATAAAAGAAACTTTTATCACAAATAAGCTATAATAATAATTATTTTATTGTCCAGTACGATAGTGTTCTTATAAGGCAAGGTACATAAGTACTAAAACAAAAAAGACTAGCAATAAAACAAAAAACAAACTTGCTAGAATTCTAAATGGCAAAAACTCATTTAAGTATACTTTTGGGACGAAATTTTAGGACGAGACTAAATTTTTTTAAAAAATTGGTGTCATGAATTTTTGATTTTAAAATTTGGCTACAAAAGTTTTATTATATGCCTTTTTTAAGGCTTAATCTTCGTGATGGCGTCGGCTTTGTTCCTGTTGGTCCTCTAAAAAAAAAAGAAAAATAATAATAAAACATTTTTTTAAATATCGACATGCATTTAGGGTTCTCAAAACGGACCTTATTTAAAAATGTTAGTACATAAAAACACTTTGATAAATAACAAATAGGTTAAGTCATGCAACGACCACATAAGCACCCAATATTTAGGGGGATTTACTCACCGTCGGAATATAAAAAATAAACAAACAAAACATTTAGAGCGAGACTGCATTGGGGTCATATTTTACATTTGGGTGCTGTATCTCCCCTTTCGCATCCTCTGTAACATCATTAAATTTTTTCCTAAAGTTTTTAAACAAAAAATATTTGATCACTCGCTGAGTTGGACCACAAACCAGATTTATCACATTTTAAGGTCATTTTAAATGTAAAAAAAGAAAGGTTTATTACACTAAAACGATCTTAAAGCATGCCTAAACATAAATTCTTTTAAGAAAATGAATAAAATCTACTTTATAAACATAGTAAATCATGCTTTGAATACAGATTCGTGCTTTCTCTTTTCTTTAAATAAAACTTCTAAATATACTTACTCCAAAGGAGGCTGTGGAGTTTTTCACCGGCGAAGTAAAGAAGGCCACCGAGTGTGAAGCAGCCGGCAAGAAAACCAATTCGTAGAGGAACATTAAGCTTTTCAAAAATAGGATAGGCCCAGATGCCACTTTTATAATGAACTATGTGCATCCTAAAAAAAAAAAAAGAATATTAATAACTTCAAAAAAGTTCCCCCCAGACTAGCTTAGTTTAATATTAGGTGTACAAAATGAAACTCAGCCACAGGGTAAATTTGAATTTTGTAGATTTTAGCCGAGTTTCAGTACAACTAGTAGTTCATTTTTTCAAAATTTTAAACATTTTAGGCGTTAAAGTCCATCAAAAGTTGACCTTCTCTTTGTAAGAAGGTTATTGAAGTATAACCATTAAGAAGGTTAATTTTTAAAGGATTGTAAATCGTAAACCGTTACAGATATTGAAAAATGCACTAAATAAAATCAGTTGGAAATTCAATTCTCTTTGATTTTTATTCTATTCATTTTTTTCTCTAGGACGCACTGTTTTCATGATAAATTTATTTTAAAAAATTATTTTCCGAAAATGGTGCATCCTAGAAAAAATAATTAAGTACAAATTTATAGAGAATTAAATTTCCTACAATTTTTATTTATTAGGTGTAAAAAATGAAACTCAGCCACAATTTGAATTTTGTAGATTTTAGCCGAGTTTCATTTTGTACACCTAGTAGTTCATTTTTTCAAAATTTTGAACATTTTAGGCGTTAAAGTCCATCAAAAGTTGACCTTCTCCGTGTAAGAAGGTTATTGAAGTATAACCATTAAGAAGGTTAATTTTTAAAGGCTTGTAATTCGTAAACCGTTACAGATATTGAAAAAATGCACTAAATAAAATCTGTTGGAAATTCAATTCTCTTTAATTTTTATTCTATTCATTTTTTCTCTAGGACGCACTGTTTTCAAGATAAATTTATTTTTTAAAAAATTATTTTCCGAAAATGGTGCATCCTAGAAAAAAAATAATTAAGTACAAATTTGAAGAGAATTAAATTTCCTACAATTTTTATTTTTTAGGTGTAAAAAATGAAACTCAGCCTCAATTTGAATTTTGTAGATTTTAGCCGAGTTTCATTTTGCACACCTAATAGAAGTTGGTGTTGCAAGATATTTAACGGATGATTAACATACCACGTTAAATAAACTGATTGAAAAGTAATGAGACCAATCAAAGCGTGTTTTCTTGGCGGGTAGACACGATTAGACGTGAATACTTCGAGAAGTTGAAAAATTAAAATGTTCGTATGCATCATATGGTTGAGCCACGACGGAAAATAAGGATCAAGCGCCGACGGTAAAACCAATTCACGGTCGACAGCCATCAAAGCCCAAAAAGTAATGCCCACAAACTAAAAAAAAAAGTCAGATTTAATAAATAATTTAAAAATTTCACCATGGCAATAGGAAAGGCGATTGAAGCTTCAACATAGTCTTTAATTTTAACCAATGTATTCCTTTCATTTTTCTCATTTCTGGTACCATAGAAATCGATAATAACGCAGAATGTAAAGTAGCAAGCCTGGGTCACCTGAAAAAATATAAAATTCATGTTTAAAATACACTTATTTAAAAGTTTTGAATTATTTATAAATTCAACGTTTACGTAGTTCTTACCAAATGGGGAATAAGGAAAATTACAAATCACATTCACTAAAAGACATAAATTGCAATAGAATGTTTTAATATCTTTATACTAATAAAAAACATTGTAGTCCAATAAGTTTAGGTTGTACTTCATAATAATCTTTTTAAAATAATTTTTCCAAAAATCATAGAAAAAAAGTACAGGTTTGAAGTGCTTCCAACGAAAACTTCCTTAAAGAGAAGGATCTATATAGGAGGGGGAAGTATAACGGAGGGGAAGTAAAACGAAGGGGGAAGTATATGGGAGGGGAAGTATAACAGAGTGGGAAGTATATGGAAGGGGGAAGTATATGGGAGGGGAAGTATATGGGAGGGGGAAGTATATGGGAGGGGGAAGTATATGGGAGGGGGAAGTTTAAGTGATGGTAGTATAACAGAGGGTGAAGAACAACGGAGCGGGAAGTATACGGGAACGAAAGTATAACGGAAGGGGATGTATAAGGGAGGGAAAATATAAAGGAGAATTTTCCAAGTTTGTTTTTTCGAAAAATTTTCTGAGTTTATTTTTGAAAAATTGTCCGAGTTTTGTTTTTTTCCGAAAAATTGTCCGAGTTTTTTTTTTCGAAAATTTTTTAAAGTGTCAAGGTAGAAATAATGGGCATTTTGGCCTAGGGATGTGCCTCTCGTAATGGGTAGACGTATGAAATTTCCCCCTACTAAAAAAGTACTAGTCTGGAGCTGGCCCCGACGGGAACTTCCTTAAAGAGAAGTAACAATATAGGAGGGGGAAGTATATGGGAGGAGAAGTATAACGGAGTGGGAAGTATGTGGGAGGGGAAGTATAACGGAGGGGGAAGTATAACGAACGGGGAAGTATAACGGAGGGAAAGTATAACGAACGGGGAAGTATAACGGAGGGGAAAGTATAAGGAAGGGGAAAGTATAACAGAGGGGAAGTATAATGGAGGGGGAAGTATAATGGAGGGGAAGTATAAGGGAACGAAAGTATAAAGGAAGGGGATGTAGTAGGGAGGGAAAGTATAAAGGAGAATTTTCCAAGTTTTTTTCGAAAAATTTTTCGGGCTTTTTTTTTTTTTTTTTTTCGAAAAATTTTTAAGTTCTTTTTTTCGAAAAATTTTCTAAGTTTTTTTTTTCGAAAAATTTTCCGGGTTTTTTCTTCTTTTTTTTTTTTTTCTTTTTTCTTTTTTTTTTTTTGAAAAATTTTTAAGTTCTTTTTTCGAAAATTTTCTAAGTGTCGAGGTAGAAATAATGGGCTCTTTGGCCTAGGGTGTGCCTCTCGTAATGGGTAGAAGTATGAAATTTCTCCCTACTAAAAAAATAATAATTAAAAAGTGGCAATTTTTTTACACCAAAAATTCTTAAAAATTGAGGAGTAATTGGTGAAAATTTGGTGAAAATCGGATTAACGGATCGGCCGCAGCGAATTTTTTTAAATTTCAAACAGACCGCCATTTTTTCGAAATTCAAAAATCGCCCTCGTTACATTCTTCTTCTCCGACTAAGGAAGATTTGTGAAAATTTGGTGAAAATCGGATGAAAACTGTGGCCGAAAAGTGTTCCGGAAAAATGCTACGGACGGCCGGCCGTTATACTTCCCCCTCCGTTATACCTCCCCTCCTTAATACTTCCCCCTCCTATATTTTACTTCTCTTTAAGGAAGTTTTCCGTTGGAAGCTCTTTTTTTTGTGACTCTGATTTTCAAAGGGACATAAAAAGAAGACAAATCAATGTGGTGTGTATAAATAATTTATACCATCGAAAAAAAAAGTAAGTTAGATGATAAAACCGAGAGGTCATCTACATTGATAAAAATAAATTATTTTAATTAATCCTATCAAACGTTTTTAAGGAATTTCCAAAAAGATCTTTTGACCAAAGGATCAATAAATCATCCGAAGTTTATCGCGTTTGATCCTTCACGATAAACTAAAATAAATATTTTGGTTTTAAGATTCTTGAACCTGGAAATGAAGGAAATGAAAGGAAAAAAACAATTTCGTCCGGACAGGATACACGGAAACTGAGTGAAATTAAATTCATTATGGAAGTTCAAATCAGAAAATGAAGTTTCTGGGCCAAGAGGAAAGAAACAAGAGGGTTTCTTGAGGGCAAAAAAAAATGCATTACAATAAGTGCTCCTTACACAAAAGGCCAAGGAAAACTGCCAAAACTCGGGTAAATAAATTTTCTGGTCGAAAAAATGAAGAAAATTCCGGATAAAGAGTTCTCCATTCGTCAAGATAACGAGGAAAATGACGAATATTTGTGGTTTCCCCCGCCAGCACAAGGAAAACAGTCAGAAATCTGTTATGAGGGCTATACCGGTCAAAAAAAAAAAACTGAAGAAAACTTAGAAAATGGGTAAAAATTGGCCGAAATACATAACGAGGAAAACGATCAAATTATTCGGTGCTTCTCAATCAAAAGACGGAGGAAAAAAGCCAGAGATCGATACAAAGAATTTTCTGAAATGGATTTTAAAAAAAGTTTTTGGTGGCCAAAACAGCGAAAAAATTTCCAGATATTCGGGTAAAAAGGGATTTCCAGACGAAAAACCGAGACAAATTTCTACTATTAGGTGCAAAATGAAATTCGGCTAAAATCTATAAAATTCAAATTTACCCTGGGGCTGAGTTTCATTTTGTACACCTGATAATTAATTTCTATAAATTTGTACTTACATAATTATTTTTTTCTAGGATGCACTATTTTCGGAAAATAATTTTTTTAAAAATAAATTTATCTCGAAAACATTGCGTCCTAGAGAAAAAATGTATAGAATAGAAGTTAAAGAGAATTGAATTTCCAACTGATTTTATTTAGTGCATTTTTTCAATATCTGTAACGGTTTACGATTTACAAGCCTTTAAAAATTAACCTTCTTAATGGTTATACTACAATAACCTTCTTACACGGAGAAGGACAACTTTTGATGGACTTTAACGCTAAATGTTCAAAATTTTGAAAAAATGAACTACTAGGTGTACAAAATGAAACTCGGCTAAAATCTACAAAATTCAAATTTACCCTCTGGCTGAGTTTCATTTTGTACACCTAAAATTGAAAATTTTAAGCCAGTTTGAAGTATCGAATTTTTATTTTTTTAAATTTTTTATTAAAACTAAAAACCCCTTCACTTTTTGGAAGAAGAATTCCGCGTTAAAAAAGACCCACGGGAAGAAACGGTGCACCCTTGAACCCAAAAAGGTGTCGACGTTCACGCTCATTCCGACATCGGGGAGAAAAAAACGTTTACACAACAAAATTAATAATTTTTTTCTCAATTTCATCATGTCAGGTGTATACAAGGCCTTTTAGGCGATTAGAGCATAAATTGACATCCCGAAATGGAAAACAAAATAATTACCGCTACACGCAACATTTGATTCAGACCCAAAAGACACAATAAATCAAACAGAGAAACCCATTTGAGAATTTAAACATCTTTTTTTCATTGACGGGACTTTCTAAAAAAATGCCCATAGAAACAATTAACAAAGGAATCCGGAAGTTAAAAATTACGCGACCCGAAGTTTAAAAAATACTGAAAAAAGTAAAACGAATTTTTAACAAGCGTCATTTCCCGCAAAAGGTTGTTTATGCCGTGTTTATTCATGTCTAAACATTGACCCTTTGGCAACAAAGAGTTAAAAAAGCTTTCAAAATTACAAACTCTTAAAAATATTAGGTGTACAAAATGTAACTCGGCTAAAATCTACAAAATTCAAATTTACCCTGTGGCTGAGTTTCATTTTGTACACCTAATAAATAAAAATTATAGAAAATTTAATTTTCTAAAAATTTGTACTTATTTATTTTTTTCTAGGATGCACCATTTTCGGAAAATAATTTTTTTTAAAATAAATTTATCTTAAAAACAGTGCGTCCTAGAGAAAAAATGAATAGAATAAAAATTAAAGAGAATTGAATTTCCAACAGATTTTATTTAGTGCATTTTTTCAATATCTGTAACGGTTTACGATTTACAAGCCTTTAAAAATTAACCTTCTTAATGGTTATACTTCAATAACCTTCTTACACGGAGAAGGTCAACTTTTAAAGGCTTGTAAATCGTAAACCGTTACAGATATTGAAAAATGCACTAAATAAAATCTGTTGGAAATTTAATTCTCTTTAATTTTTATTCTATTCATTTTTTCTCTAGGACGCACTGTTTTCAAGATAAATTTATTTAGAAAAAAAAAATTATTTTCCGAAAATGGTGCATCCTAGAGAAAAAATGAATAGAATAAAAATTAAAGAGAATTGAATTTCCAACAGATTTTATTTAGTGCATTTTTTCAATATCTGTAACGGTTTACGATTTACAAGCCTTTAAAATTTAACCTTCTTAATGGTTATACTTCAATAACCTTCTTACACGGAGAAGGTCAACTTTTGAAGGACTTTAACGCCTAAAATGTTCAAAATTTTGAAAAAATGAACTACTAGGTGTACAAAATAAAACTCGGCTAAATCTACAAAATTCAAATTTACCCTCTGGCTGAGTTTCATTTTGTACACCTAATATTTAAAACAAAACACTAGTAGGAATCGTACAGTCTAGAGAGATAAGGGAAAACACCTGATGAACGTTATTAAGCCGAAACCGGTCGTGAAAAATTTGTTTCCTCACGTGCGAAGAAGTAAATATGCAATGAATTAAAAAATAAATCTCAAGGCTTAGCACTTTTTCATATCAAATATAATTGACTTAAGAAGGAGAAAAAAAAAAGATCGAGTTTTTTTCACATACTAATTTATGGAGTTGACCAAGGACGTTAGGAAGTTTTATAACGACCAAAATAAAAGTTCAAAAAGAGCAGGAAATCGATGAGTAAGGGAGTTAAGAATTTTTGTTAAATTTTGTATGGGTTTTCATGCAGAAAGGGGGTTGAAATATGAGATCGCTAATGGAGTTCTAATAATAATTTTGATCTTTACAGAATTAAAAGGGTAAATTTAGCACGCCCTTGACAAACAAAAAGATTTTACTCACCGCATCCCAGTAGGTGAGAAATTTAAATTTGTAACCGAACGCACGATATATGGGAGAGATGTGAGGCGGAACGTCGACCCAAAACCAGTCATAGTAGCAGGCGTAGACAAAATGTAAAGCGCCCAAAGCATGCACTGACCGGCTTAAAATATTAAAGGTTTTTGGATGTTTTTTAACTATATCGAGCTCCATTCACGTTTTTCTTTAAAATGTAAGAAAAAAATTTTTTTAGATTCACAACACCTGGGAGACGGATGGAGACTGAATGTTTATAACTGATGAAAGGCCTTGTCCCTCTATTCGTATCGGAGGCCGGTTCTTGTCTAAACGTAAGCGGACCTTCGACCCCCACCGCGGCCGACGACGACGCCGCCCACGTCCCGCAAATCCGTACGCGTATGTTTAATCTCATTTTACTCTGGAACAGCTGATTTTACGCTTCATTTGTTCCCACACACACCCACCCCCTCCTCAAGCCAAGTCGTCTTCATTGATCCACCGTCTGCTAGGCGAGTGGGTGGATTTGACCCAATTCCTCGTTTTCCCTGTCATTTTTTTTTAGCTTCATTTTTATCAATTGCCACAAAAAATGAGAATACAAGGAAATCTTTATCAGATAGCCTCTGTAAACAAAAAAATTGGATTTCAAAAGAAAGACCTCGTTTCTGCAATCCTGCAGTATAAATTAACTTCCCTGAATAACTTATTGTTTTACCCTCATTTATCCGGGTTTTTGGGGTAAGGGACTTTCATTGCTTCTATTAGGTGTACAAAATGAAACTCAGCCACAGGGTAAATTTGAATTTTGTAGATTTTAGCCGAGTTTCATTTTGTACACCTAGTAGTTCATTTTTTCAAAATTTTAAACATTTTAGGCCTTAAAGTCCATTAAAAGTTGACCTTCTCCGTGTAAGAAGGTTATTGAAGTATAACCATTAAGAAGGTTAATCTTTAAAGGCTTGTAAATCGTAAACCGTTACAGATATTGAAAAAATGCACTAAATATAATCTGTTGGAAATTCAATTCTCTTTAATTTTTATTCTATTCATTTTTTCTCCAGGACGCACTGTTTTCAAGATAAATTTATTTAAAAAAAAAAATTATTTTCCAAAAATGGTGCATCCTAGAAAAAAATAATTAAGTACAAATTATAGAGAATTAAATTTCCTACAATTTTTATTTATTAGGTGTACAAAATGATAACTCAGCCACAGGGTAAATTTGAATATTGTAGATTTTAGCCGAGTTTCATTTTGTACACCTAGTAGTTCATTTTTTCAAAATTTTAAACATTTTAGGCGTTAAAGTCCATCAAAAGTTGACCTTCTCCGTGTAAGAAGGTTATTGAAGTATAACCATTAAGAAGGTTAATTTATAAAGGCTTGTAAATCGTTAACCGTTACAGATATTGAAAACATGCACTAAATAAAATCTGTTGGAAATTTAATTCTCTTTAATTTTTATTCTATTCTTTTTTTCTCTAGGACGCACTGTTTTCAAGATAAATTTCCGAAAATAATTTTTTTTTAAATAAATTTATCTTGAAACAGTGTGTCCTAGAGTAAAAATGAATAGAATAAAAATTAAAAAGAATTGAATTTCCAACTGATTTTATTTACTTTATTTTTTTTAAATTATGAACATTTTAGGCGTTAAAGTCCATCAAAAGTTGACCTTCTCCGTGTAAGAAGGTTATTTAAGTACAACCATTAATAAGGTTAATTTTTAAAGGCTTGTAAATCGTAAACCGTTACAGATATTAAAAAAAATGCACTAAATAAAATCTGTTGGAAATTTAATTCTCTTTAATTTTTATTCTATTCATTTTTTCTCTAGGACGCACTGTTTTCAAGATAAATTTATTTAAAAAAAAAATTATTTTCCAAAAATCGTGCATCCTAGAAAAAAAGTTCCGGTTTGAAGAGCTTCCAACGATAACTTCCTCAAGGATACAGGAGGAGGAAGTATTAAGTAGGAGAACTAAATTTTTGTAAAAGTTGTGAAATAAATTTGGTGGGTATCGCAGTAAGTCTTGAGGAAGTTAAAAATTTTAGGTATTTTTTGTTGTTCGTTTTCTGTTTTTTGAAAAAAAAAAAAAAAAATTAAGTACCTAATAAATCGCCATTTTATTTTCCGTTAAAAAATTCTTGAGGAAGTTAAAAAAAAAAAAAAAAAAAATTATTTTGAAAATTTTATATCAAGGTAGAAATTCAGTACGGTTAGCCAAAGAGAGGCCGCCCTCGAGCCGGCGAAGTGACTCACATTTCTGCCTAGAAAAATTATTAAGTAAAAAAATTTTGGAAAATTAAAATTTAAAACATGGAAAATTTTTAAATAATTCAAGGAATGTTTAGTGAAAATTTGGTGAAGATCGGACCAACAGTACGCCCACAGCGCTCATTTTAAATCTTTGAACAGTCATATCTCCGCCATTTTGAAAAATTTCGAAAAAAGCTCTCGTCATTTTCAGATTTCTGTGAAAGGAAGCTTGTGTATAAATTTGGTGAAGATCGGATGAAAATTGCGGCCGTGAAGTGTTCCGGAAAAAGTGGCGACGGACGGCCGGACGGCCAGACGGCCGGACGGCCGGACGGCCGGCACCACAGACAAAGTCAGGATCGGCAAAGATCACTTATCAGATTTATCCTACGGGGTCTGGAAGACCCTTTTCTAGTAACAGGGGGTCGGAGGGTATCACAGTAACTTCTTGAGGAAGTTAATAATTAAGTACAAAATAGAGAATTAAATTTCCTACAATTTTTATTTATTAGGTGTACAAAATGAAACTCAGGTAAATTTGTAGATTTTAGCCGAGTTTCATTTTGTACACCTAATATTTAGGTTATTTGATCAAGGTTCATTACATTTTTGGAAGTCATAAACCAAAACGTGAAAAGTATGCTAAAATCCTTTACAATCAGCAAATGAAGTTTTGAAGGATTTTTCGAACAAACTGAGAATTTTGATAAGGATGACCCTATTCCCTACTGAATGCAGACATCATGTCATTAATTTTTCCCTCTCTCTTTTTTGTCGAGGCCTGAGTCAACCTCATTGTCGCCCGCGAAGTAATTCATCGGCACCTGTCAAAACATGATTGATCGAGTGGGGACCCGGGCTACCGAAATATCAAGATAAACTCACGATATTGAAAAACGACACGTATTTCGTCCTATGTTTTAAATAATAAAAAACGCTTTCGTCGTACGAGGAATTCACGGGATTCTCATAAAAATTCATGTAATCGAATATCGTCGAGCATATCATATTCTCCGCACCCGCTATATGCACGAACGCCTGGACGATATTGTCCATTTTAAAATAACTAAAATTTTGTCACCTCATAACATATTTAAGCGATTAAATACATATGAGATAAGTCCAATTTTCAAATTCAGGCAAAGATTCCCTTAAAAAATCCTTCTACACAGCCAGGATTGAACTTTGGTCCTCCGTGTTGTGCGCCTAGAAAGTACTAGTTTGAAGAGCTTCCAACGAAAACTTACTTAAAGAGAAGTAAAAATATAGGAGGGGAAGTATTAGGTGTACAAAATGAAACTCGGCTAAAATCTACAAAATTCAAATTTACCCTGTGGCTGAGTTTCATTTTGTACACCTAATAAATAAAAATTGTAGGAAATTTAATTCTCTATAAATTTGTACTTAATTTTTTTTTCTAGGATGCACCATTTTCGGAAAATAATTTTTTTTTTAAATAAATTTATCTTGAAAACAGTGTGTCCTAGAGAAAAAATGAATAGAATAAAAATTAAAGAGAAAAAAATGTCCAACAGATTTTATTTAGTGCATTTTTTCAATATCTGTAACGGTTTACGATTTACAAGCCTTTAAAAACTAACCTTCTTAATGGTTATACTTCAATAACCTTCTTACACGGAAAAGGTCAACTTTTGATGGACTTTAACGCCTAAAATGTTCAAAATTTTGAATAAATGAACTACTAGGTGTACAAAATGAAACTCGGCTAAAATCTACAAAATTCAAATTTACCCTGTGGCTGAGTTTCATTTTGTACACCTAATAAATAAAAATTGTAGGAAATTTAATTCTCTATAAATTTGTACTTAATTATTTTTTTCTAGGATGCACCATTTTCGGAAAACAATTTTTTTTTAAATAAATTATCTTGAAAACAGTGCGTCCTAGAGAAAAAATGAATAGAATAAAAATTTAAGAGAAAAAAATGTCCAACAGATTTTATTTAGTGCATTTTTTCAATATCTGTAACGGTTTACGATTTATAAGCTTTTAAAAATTAACCTTCTTAATGGTTATACTTCAATAACCTTCTTTCACGGAGAAGGTCAACTTTTGATGGACTTTAACGCCTAAAATGTTCAAAATTTTGAAAAAATGAACTACTAGGTGTACAAAATGAAACTCGGCTAAAATCTACAAAATTCAAATTTACCCTGTGGCTGAGTTTCATTTTGTACACCTAATACATATGAGATAAGTCCAATTTTCAAATTCAGGCAAAGATTTCCTTAAAAAATCCTTCTACACAGCCAGGATTGAACTTTGGTCCTCCGTGTTGTGCGCCTAGAAAGTACTAGTTGGAAGAGCTTCCAACGAAAACTTACTTAAAGAGAAGTAAAAATATAGCAGGGGGAAGTATTAGGTGTACAAAATGAAACTCGGCTAAAATCTACAAAATTCAAATTTACCCTGTGGCTGAGTTTCATTTTGTACACTTAATAAATAAAAATTGTAGGAAATTTAATTCTCTATAAATTTGTACTTAATTATTTTTTTCTAGGATGCACCATTTTCGGAAAACAATTTTTTTTTAAATAAATTTATCTTGAAAACAGTGCGTCCTAGAGAAAAAATAAATAGAATAAAAATTAAAGAGAATTAAATTTCCAACAGATTTTATTTAGTGCATTTTTTCAATATCTGTAACGGTTTACGATTTACAAGCCTTCAAAAATTAACCTTCTTATGGTTATACTTCAATAACCTTCTTACACGGAGAAGGTCAACTTTTGATGGACTTTAATGCCTAAAATGTTCAAAATTTTGAAAAAATGAACTACTAGGTGTACAAAATGAAACTCGGCTAAAATCTACAAAATTCAAATTTACCCTGTGGCTGAGTTTCATTTTTGTACACCTAATACATATGAGATAAGTCCAATTTTCGAATTCAGGCAAAGATTCCCTTAAAAAATCCTTCTACACAGCCAGGATTGAACTTTGGTCCTCCGTGTTGTGCGCCTAGAAAGTGCTAGTTTGAAGAGCTTCCAACGAAAACTTACTTAAAGAAAGGTATAGGAGGGGTAAGTATAAAGGAGGGGAAGTATAAGGGAGGGGTAAGTATATAAGGGAGGGGGAAGTATAAGGAGGGGGAAGTATAAGGGAGGGGTAAGTATAAAGGAGGGGAAGTATAACGGAGGGGGAAGTATAGGGGAGGGGAAAGTGTAAAGATAGGTGCTGTGTTTCGAGCGATGATGTGTTGAAGATGCGTGTGCGGATGCTGGAACACCAACTGTCTAGCTATGACAGTCGCAGATGTCGAGAATCAAGTTGTGTTGTGTTTGATTTCATTAGATTAAAAAATTCGGTTCCCACAAACGAAAAGGACATGGTTTCAGTAAACAGCCCAGCCATAGCACTTCAGTACAGCCTCAATAAATAAAGATAAATAACTAGAGCATATTCGGAGTTATCATAAAAGCCATTTTTTATACTACGTCACAGTAGTTGACATAACCTGTTGCTTCGGGATCCACTGGTATTCAATGAAAGATTATGTAAATTTTATTTTATTCATTTACATTCTTGAACTTGTCTTGAACTTACAAGGTGAAAGTGTCATCTCACTGTTAGTTTTAATAAAAAAAATTTTGTTTTTATTTACTTTTCAAGCTTTAAAAGTAAAGTTGGCATATTAGGTATAGACTATTTTTCGCTCTCTCCCTCAAAACTAGTTGGAGTCTAATAATAGGCTTTTGAAAAAAAGGTCAATAAACTCAACTGGAGTCCAGGAACTCTGGTAGATAATAAAAATTTACTATTCTAAAATTTACTTACCACATCCCAATTAGTTAAAAATTTAATTTTGTAGGCGAACGCCGGGTATCTTTTGTCTGCTTCGCCAGGGATGATTGCGACGTACCAGTCGTAAAAATGGGTAAAAATAAAATGAGCGGAACCGAAGATGTGGAGAGCTACGCTGAAATATCGGAAGAACTTAGCATTTCTGTTATGAAAATCTAACCACATTTTCGAAGGATCTACTAAGCGCCACGGGGAGAAACCGTCTACTCATTCGGGCCAACGGTAAAAGCGGAAAGGAGGAGGTTCTTTACCTCCACTTTTACCTGACTCCACTTTTTATCTCGGATTAGCTTACATAAAACACCCATTAGTAATCGATATTGCGGCGAAGAAAAAGAAAAATCTTCAATTCAATTAAATTGATAATTTCGTTTAAAACGTGTGCAACGTGGCTTAACACGTGGAGGACACCTGTTGCCGCGCTTTTTTTGATGAAATTAACCAGGTGCCATAATCTCTGCAGAGCCTTGGGTTCTACAATTCGGCTGCACCGGGATTGCGCATGGAACTAGGGTTTTTAATCCCTGCAATAAAGGTCACGTCCCTTCCAAACACCGTGATTGCGCATGGGGAAAAATTTCAGACACCGTGATTGCGCACGGAAGAAAAACAATGGGAATAAACACTTTAACTAAGGCCCAACGGTAAATATTTATGCATTATTTTTATCTTTATAAACCTATGTTTTGAACGTCTAATACTCTACGTCTAATAGAGGCCATTAGACCACTCCTCCTGCTCAATCAAAAGCCATCAGACCACCTCCTCCTGGCCAATCCGAAACAATAGAGGCAACCAGACCACTCCTCCTGCTCAATCAAAAGCCTCAAAAGCCATCAGACCACCTCCTCCTGGCCAATCCGAAGCAATAGAGGCCATCAGACCACTCCTCCTGCTCAATCAAAAGCCTCAAAAGTCATCAGACCACCTCCTGGCCAATCCGAAGCAATAGAGGCCATCAGACCACTCCTCCTGCTTAATCAAAAGCCTCAAAAGCCATCAGACCACCTCCTCCTGGCCAATCCGAAGCAATAGAGGCCATCAGACCACTCCTCCTGCTTAATCAAAAGCCTCAAAAGTCATCAGACCACCTCCTCCTGGCCAATCCGAAGCAATAGAGGCCATCAGACCACTCCTCCTGCTTAATCAAAAGCCTCAAAAGTCATCAGACCACCTCCTCCTGGCCAATCCGAAGCAATAGAGGCCATCAGACCACTCCTCCTGCTTAATCAAAAGCCTCAAAAGTCATCAGACCACCTCCTCCTGGCCAATCCGAATCCATAAAGGCTATTGGACCAATCCTCCTGCTCAATCAAATGCGCTATCACGGTGTCAAATAATTTTTGGTTATGCGCAATCACGGTGTCCAAAATTTTATGTTCATGCGCAATCACGGTGACCAATAGTTTTTACCTGTGCGCAATCACGGTGCCTGAAATGTTGGAGCAGGTAAAAAAATGCGCAATCACGGTACGCCCTACAATTCCGTGGCCGGAGGACCATTGAGATGAAGCTTGAAAATAAATTATACACTCAGCAGCGCATATGACATTTTTAATTTTTACATAATAATTTCGTTGTTCTTAAAAATGAATTCTTGCTCTTCAGGATTTTTGACTTCAAACTGGGTTACGATGAGCTTTCCGAAGCAGGAGAGCCGGATAAAAATTCCGGCCCTTCCTGTGCTGTTGCCGTTCATGTCAAAAAACGTGTACGTGTTTCTGGAGGTGTTCGAGATCGGTTCGGAGACGGACTGTCCTGAGCTTGCTTGGAGTAAATTGGTGAAGCTTCTCGACATGTTGATGACGGCGGTGCCGCAGAGTTGCCTCTGACCTGTGTTCGATCTGTACACGTTGATGTTTAGGTTAAGATTTTTGGCGGTGTAGTTGCTCGGTAATGCGAAAAGACATGATTTACCGCTGTTAAACGGCACCTCGGAGGTTTGATAGCCGTACGCGTTTTGGGCAAAGTCCTCCTCGCAGATTGTCAACGGTGGGAAGTCCAGAAACTGAAACTGAACGCAAGATTCCTGAAGGTTTTGGAACTGTTGTGACGTAAACTGCACCGTATCGACTAGCAGTTCCAATAAGAACAGTCTTTCAAGATCACTCATCTTTTTCTTGTGTGTTGAATTTTGTAATTTAGTCTTTTAAAACATCATATGGCTCTTGGGTTCAAGTTAATTTATCAGAAAATTGACTTTAAGTGACATCAATTAAAAATTAGGAAATGCGGGCAATGGTTGCTCTTGGGTCAATAAAACTTTTTAACTCAATTTAAAATTTTATTGTCAAGAACTTTTTGGGCTACAACGACTTCTTTGTAGGTATTTTAGATATTTTTACCCGTTAGCGACTTCAGTTTGCCTTTAACATTTGGATGTTGAAAAAGATAAACTGCTGAAAGAGCCCCAATGGATGATCCGACCCAATAGACGATAAAATGTTGAAATTTAGTATGTCCATGGCATCCATATTTCAAAGCAGTAGCCAAAGCTGGGTTGAAATATCCTCCAGAATAATTAAACGCTAAAAAAAAAAATTTAGTAAGTTTCTGAGAGATGTAGTATTTCCACCTGCTACGACAAGAGAGGTACCGACAAAAGCGTCAATCTCTGTGCAGTATTTGGGCTCCAACTCAGCCAAAAATCTGCTGCACATTCGGCACAAGCATGTCGCTACACATTCAACGATGGCACCTAATATCGTAGATACCTGCAAATCTGCAGTACATTCTTCATATGCCCTTCCTCGGTGGTTTGAGCTTACTTCAAGACTCCACAGGTACTGCGTATATCTTTAAATAAACAGTATTTTTAAAATTTCTGAAAATACAAAAAACTTAAAAAATTGATTTTTAAAATATCATTTACCTACTTGTAAGTTAAAAGTCCTCCGGCGAGTTGAGCTGCAATTTTCAACATGGCAAGACCCAACCATTGCTTTCCTTCAGCAACATCTTCAAAATGAGTATACGGACATGCAGTCGCATCTCCCCAGTTTTTCGACCACCATATAGTCAGTAGGAATAAATAAACAGCATAAGTATAAACACCATAATTATCTGCAACTATTTTCGAATTGAAATGAAATGTTTAAAATTTATTACTTACTGATAATAAGTTCAAAACAAGCAGCACAGAGTTCCCATGTTGCTATTAGTTCTTGCACAAGAAGTTTCTTAACAGACGACTCAATCAGCAACCTATCGACCAACTTTCTCGCCCACCAAGCAATCAAACATGAAAATCCGATATAACATGTCGAAACAAACAGGCCAAAAAGGCCACCCATATTTTCTTTTCTATAAAAAATATATTATTTTTTTAGAAAAGTAATTTTTTTCACTGGGGGAAAAATTTTATAAGTCAAAGTGGAGGCTGAGACTCAAGATTTTTATCCGTTGGCACATAAATGCTGGTTAATTTTAGACTATCTGGCCTTAAAATTGTCCCCAACAGTGTCTCCCTATTGTCATTAAATAATTTCTTTTTAAATCTCTTTTTCTGCAGTCTTTTCTCTAAGGTTGCTTCACCACCAAAATTTACTTTGCTTTCTTTTAAAAAATACTAAAAATTTATATCATCATAAAAAACTTCCTAATAATTTTATTTTAAAAATATGAAGTTAAAAAAAATTTCAATCAATTGGTGACCTTGAGACCCAATATTTTCGTCACAGCAATCATTGATACCTCAAGGGGAAATATGATTTTCTGCTTCAGTAACCACTCAGAAGGTTTCCATCTTATCTAAGTCCAAGAATGTCAAGTCGTAATTAAAAACTTAATAAAAATTTTAAAATGGAAGAATTTCCTGTCGGAATGTACGGAATGAGGAATGAAATCAATTTGAAAAATGAAGATTATGAGTCAAGTCCTAGACCACCAAAGCTCAGTAAAGAAGAAGCTTTAAAAGCTTTAAAGAGTTTATTGGAGATGAGGCCAAATGAAGGTATATTTTATGGATTTAATATGAAGTTTTAGCGGTTAAATGTTAAATATTTTCTATATTTGGTGATACAAAGGTCATTAAAAGATCCCACTGATCACCATCTGTAAAACCTAGATTCTTATTTCTGGTGTAATATTTTGCTCTACGTCTCCCCCAATTGACATTTCTAATAATAAACATCTAAGTATAAAGCTAAACACCTAAATAACATCTAAGTATAAAGCTAAACACCTAAATGACATCTAATATATAATGTAAACATCTAAGAATAAATAGTAACTTTCTGGTGAATGCAGAGTTCAGTATTATTAGCCTTTTGGTGGACTTAAGGCTTCCAAAAGCCCCCCTTCTGATTGGTCAATAAGCCCCCTCTCGACAAAAAGGCGTTTTTCCTCAATTTTATGGTGTAGAAACACCTAAATAACTAAATAAACACCTAAATAACATCTAAGAATAAATAGTAACTTTCTGGTGAATGCAGAGTTCAGTATTTTTAGCCTTTTGGTGGACTTAAGGCTTCCAAAAGCCCCCCTTCTGATTGGTCAAAAAGCCCTTTCTCGACAAAAAGGCGTTTTTCCTCAATTTTATGGTGTAGAAACACCTAAATAACTAAATAAACACCTAAATAACATCTAAGAATAAATAGTAACTTTCTGGTGAATACAGAGTTCAGTATTTTTAGCCTTTTGGTGGACTTAAGGCTTCCAAAAGCACCCCTTCTGATTGGTCAAAAATCCCCCTCTCGACAAAAAGGCGTTTTTCCTCAATTTTATGGTGTAGAAACACCTAAATAACTAAATAAACACCTAAATAACATCTAAGAATAAATAGTAACTTTCTGGTGAATGCAGAGTTCAGTATTTTTAGCCTTTTGGTGGCCTTAAGGCTTCCAAAAGCCCCCCTTCTGATTGGTCAAAAAGCCCTATCTCGACAAAAAGGCGTTTTTCCTCAATTTTATGGTGTAGAAACACCTAAATAACTAAATAAACACCTAAATAACATCTAAGAATAAATAGTAACTTTCTGGTGAATGCAGAGTTCAGTATTTTTAGCCTTTTGGTGGCCTTAAGGCTTCCAAAAGCCCCCCTTCTGATTGGTCAAAAAGCCCTTTCTCGACAAAAAGGCGTTTTTCCTCAATTTTATGGTGTAGAAACACCTAAATAACTAAATAAACACCTAAATAACATCTAAGAATAAATAGTAACTTTCTGGTGAATGCAGAGTTTAGTATTTTTAGCCTTTTGGTGGACTTAAGGCTTCCAAAAGCCCCCTTCTGATTGGTCAAAAAGCCCTTTCTCGACAAAAAGGCGTTTTTCCTCAATTTTATGGTGTAGAAACACCTAAATAACTAAATAAACACCTAAATAACATCTAAGAATAAATAGTAACTTTCTGGTGAATGCAGAGTTCAGTATTTTTAGCCTTTGGTGGCCTTAAGGCTTCCAAAAGCCCCCCTTCTGATTGGTCAAAAAGCCCTTTCTCGACAAAAAGGCGTTTTTCCTCAATTTTATGGTGTAGAAACACCTAAATAACTAAATAAACACCTAAATAACATCTAAGAATAAATAGTAACTTTCTGGTGAATGCAGAGTTCAGTATTTTAGCCTTTTGGTGGACTTAAGGCTTCCAAAAGCCCCCCTTCTGATTGGTCAAAAAGCCCTTTCTCGACAAAAAGGCGTTTTTCCTCAATTTTATGGTGTAGAAACACCTAAATAACTAAATAAACACCTAAATAACATCTAAGAATAAATAGTAACTTTCTGGTGAATGCAGAGTTTAGTATTTTTAGCCTTTTGGTGGACTTAAGGCTTCCAAAAGCCCCCTTCTGATTGGTCAAAAAGCCCTTTCTCGACAAAAAGGCGTTTTTCCTCAATTTTATGGTGTAGAAACACCTAAATAACTAAATAAACACCTAAATAACATCTAAGAATAAATAGTAACTTTCTGGTGAATGCAGAGTTCAGTATTTTTAGCCTTTTGGTGGCCTTAAGGCTTCCAAAAGCCCCCTTCTGATTGGTCAAAAAGCCCTTTCTCGACAAAAAGGCGTTTTTCCTCAATTTTATGGTGTAGAAACACCTAAATAACATCTAAGAATAAATAGTAACTTTCTGGTGAATGCAGAGTTCAGTATTTTTAGCCTTTTGGTGGACTTAAGGCTTCCAAAGCCCCCCTTCTGATTGGTCAAAAATCCCTTTCTCGACAAAAAGGCGTTTTTCCTCAATTTTATGGTGTAGAAACACCTAAATAACTAAATAAACACCTAAATAACATCTAAGAATAAATAGTAACTTTCTGGTGAATGCAGAGTTCAGTATTTTTAGCCTTTCGGTGGACTTAAGGCTTCCAAAAGCCCCCTTCTGATTGGTCGACAAAAAGGCGTTTTTCCTCAATTTATGGTGTAGAAACACCTAAATAACTAAATAAACACCTAAATAACATCTAAGAATAAATAGTAACTTTCTGGTGAATGCAGAGTTCAGTATTTTTAGCCTTTCGGTGGACTTAAGGCTTCCAAAAGCCCCCTTCTGATTGGTCGACAAAAAGGCGTTTTTCCTCAATTTTATGGTGTAGAAACACCTAAATAACTAAATAAACACCTAAATAACATCTAAGAATAAATAGTAACTTTCTGGTGAATGCAGAGTTCAGTATTTTTAGCCTTTTGGGGGACTTAAGGCTTCCAAAAGCCCCCCTTCTGATTGGTCGACAAAAAGGCGTTTTTCCTCAATTTTATGGTGTAGAAACATCGGAGCGTTTAGCATCAATTTTAATGGGATTTATGTAGTTTTCCTAGTCTAGAAAACCCTGTTTATCAGGATTTATTTTGCCGTATTTTTGGACGTTTTTCTCGATTTTTCAGTGTAGAAATGTATGTTTAATCAGTGGCAAAATACCATGGAAAATGCCTGCCAAGCCGGTAAAACAATCAAGGAAAATGCCAAAATCCGGTGGAAAGGGAGAAACGCTTTTAAATCGGGTGTATCTTGGCCAAAAAACTGAAGAACCCTTCTAAAAATTTTGTAGAAAGAGTGTTGGTAGGTTGAAAAACTGAGGAAAACACCTTTAAAAATGGGTAAAAAGGGTGTTTTAACACCCTAAATTGGGTAAAAAAGGGTGTTTTAACCCCCTCAAATTGGGTAAAAAGGGTGTTTTAACACCCTAAATTGGGTAAAAAGGGTGTTTAACCCCCTCAAATTGGGTAAAAAGGGTGTTTTAACACCCTCACATTGGGTAAAAAGGGTGTTTTAACCCCCTCAAATTGGGTAAAAATGTCGAAATCCGGTAGAAAGGGAGAAACGGGAAAAACGCTTTTAAATCGGGTGTATCTTGGCCAAAAAACTGAAGAACCCTTCTAAAAATTTTGTAGAAAGAGTGTTGGTTGGCTGAAAAACTGAGGAAAACACCTTTAAAAATGGGTAAAAAGGGTGTTTTAACACCCTAAATTGGGTAAAAAGGGTGTTTAACCCCCTCAAATTGGGTAAAAAGGGTGTTTTAACACCCTAAATTGGGTAAAAAGGGTGTTTTAACCCCTCAAATTTGGTAAAAAGGGTGTTTTAACACCCTCACATTGGGTAAAAAGGGTGTTTTAACCCCCTCAAATTGGGTAAAAAGGGTGTTTTAACCCCCTCAAATTGGGTAAAAAGGGTGTTTTAACACCCTAAATTGGGTAAAAAGGGTGTTTTAACCCCCTCAAATTGGGTAAAAAGGGTGTTTTAACACCCTAAATTGGGTAAAAAGGGTGTTTTAACCCCCTCAAATTGGGTAAAAAGGGTGTTTTAACACCCTCACATTGGGTAAAAAGGGTGTTCTAACACCCTCAAATTGGGTAAAAAGGATGTTTGAACACCCTCAAAATTGGGTAAAAAGGGTGTTTCAACACCCTCACATTGGGTAAAAAGGGTTTTCTAACACCCTCAAATTGGGTAAAAAGGATGTTTGAACACCCTCAAAATTGGGTAAAAAGGGCGTTTTAACACCCTCCAATTGGGTAAAAAGGGTGTTTTAACACCCTCAAATTGGGTAAAAAGGGAGAGGGTTTTTTAAAGTTTCAATTTTAAATCCTTTTATCCTTTAAAGCTCTCAACGTTTACAAGATTTCAGGATTAAAATTGATAAAATTATTCCAGAAAAGATAGGCGACATCTGCTGGCACTGCAAAGTCTATGATGACGAAAAACTGGGAAAATAATCTAGTAGAAAGAGTGTTTTTTGGCTGAAAAACTGAGAAAAACACCTTAAAATTGGGTAAAAAGGGATTTTCTTGGCCAAAAAATTGAGGAAAACGACAGAAAATATGAAAGTAGGGGTTTCCAGGTCGAAAAACGTCCAATAATCCCTGTAAAAAGGGTGTTTTAACACCATTTTCTTGGCCAAAAAATTGAAGAAAACGACAGAAAAATGAAAGTAGGGGTTTCTAGGTAGAAAAACGTCCAAAAATCCGTGTAAAAAGGGTGTTTTAACACCATTTTCTTGGCCAAAAAATTGAAGAAAACGACAGAAAAATGAAAGTAGGGGTTTCCAGGTAGGAAAACGTCAAAAATCCGTGTAAAAAGGGTGTTTTAACACCTTCAAATTGGGTCAAAAGGGAGAGAGTTTTTTTAAGCTTAAATTTTAAATCCTTTTATCCTTTAAAGCTCTCAACGTTTACAAGATTTCGGGATTAAAATTTATAAAATTATTCCAGAAAAGATACGCGACATCTGCTGGCACTGCAAAGTCTATGATGACCAAAAACTGGGAAAAAATAATCTAGTAGAAAGAGTGTTTTTTAGGCTGAAAAACTGAGAAAAACACCTTAAAATTGGGTAAAAAGGAATTTTCTTGGCCAAAAATTTGAGGAAAACGGCAGAAAATATGAAAGTAGCTGTTTCCAGGTCGAAAAACGTCCAATAATCCCTGTAAAAGGGTGTTTTAACACCCTTAAATTGGGTTTAAGTTAATATCTCGATAACGGCAGGCTAGAGGATGAAAATGAATATTATTCTTTTTGTAGGAAATTTAAAATATCTCGAAAACGGCCGGCCTGAGGATGAAAATTTACTAACTACTTTTTGTAGGAAATTTAATTTCCTTTCAGTTTGCTCTTATTAATTTTTTATGTAGGATTAACCGTTTAGAAGATATGATCGAAAAAGATCACTTAAGTTAATATTCGATAGCGGCAGGCTAGAGGATAAAAATGAATATTATTCTTTTTGCAGGAAATTTAAAATATCTTGATAACGGCTGGTGTGAGGATGAAAATGAATAAAGTCTTTTATAGGGAATTGAATTTCCTTTCAGTTTGCTTTCATTAATTTTTTGTGTAGGATTAACCGTTTAGAAGATATGATCGAAAAAAGGTCACTTAAGTTAATATTCGATAATGGCAGGCTAGAGGATGAAAATCTTTTTGTAGGAAATTTAAAATATCTTGATAACGGGCGGCCTGAGGATGAAAATTTACTAAGTACTTTTTGTAGGAAATTTAATTTCCATTCAGTTTGCTTTTATTAATTTTTTGTGTAGGAGTTACCGTTTAGAAGATATGATCGAAAAAAGATTACTTAAAGGGAGAGGGTTTTTTAAGCTCCAATTGTAAGTCCTATTATCCTTTAAAGCTCTCAACGTTTACAAGATTTTAGGATTAAAATTGATAAAATTATTCAAGAAAAGATAGGCAACAGCTGGCCCTGCTGAGTCTAAGAAAAATCGTCCTTGGAGAGTATCACAATAACTTCTCTTTAGGTTTAGGCAAAGTTATAAACAACTTTTTTCATAATCCTTCCTACACTTTATGCCCAAAAATCGCATGGAATAAATTAAAAATCTTGATATTTATCTCAATTATCTAAAATACTTACCAGTGTCCAAATTCTTGAGGGGAAAAAAAGTCTAGTTATGGATTGAGCTAGAAATTGGCATCCTGCCATGGCCAGTGTTGAAAGTGGGGTCGACTAGAAAATTTGTTTGTCCTTGCCCGAGGGCTACTGACTCCCATTTCTAACTAATCTCCTCTCATTAAAATTTTAAATATCGTCACTTTTTCCCCATTAACTTTGATTTATAATAATTAAATATCCTGTAGTTTCTATTGCATGGCCACTCCGTAGTTGGCACCTGAATGGTCGCCATGGCATTATGGCGAAAGCCCCCAGCCTGGGTCCTGCACCCTCTTGTAAAAACCTGTATCGGTTAGACAAGAAGAATAATATAACCAATAATATGAAAAAATCTGAAAAAAAAAAAACGAAAACTTCCTTAAAGAGAAGTACAATATAGGAGGGGGAAGTATAATGGAGGGGACGTACAACGGAGGGGGAAGCATATGGGAGGGGGAAGTATAAGGGAACGAAAGTATAACGAAGGGGAAGTATAACACGGAGAGAAGGTTTTTTTCTTTCCTCGAAAAATGTTCCAAGTATGTTATTTGAAAAATTTTCCAAGTTAGTTTTCTCGAAAAATTGTCTAAGATTTTTTTTTTTTTTTTTTTCAGAAAAATTGTCTAAGTTTTTTTTTCAGAAAAATTGTTTAAGTTTTTTTTTTTTGCCAAAAATTATAAAAAAAACTTAAAAAATTTTCGGGAAAAAAACTCTGAATATTTTCCGAAAAAACAAACTTTGAAAATTTTTCAAAATAACATACTTGGAACTCCCTTATACTTCCCCTCCCTTATACATCCCCTCCCTTATACTTCCCCTCCTTTATACTTTCAATCCCTTATAATTCTTCCTCCGTTATACTTCCCCTCCTTTATACTTTCAATCCCTTATAATTCTTCCTCCGTTATACTTCCCCCCTCTGTTATACTTCTCCTGACCTATACTTCCCCTCCCATGTACTCCCCCTCCGTTGTACGTCCTCTCCGTTATACTTCCCCCTCTTATATTGTTACTTCTCTTTAAGGAAGTTTTCGTTGGAAGCTCTTCAAACAAGTACTTTCAATTGTGATTTTGCTTTAATTCGCTTTATAAAACGGAGGGGAAGGGTAACGGAGGGGAAGTATAACGGAGGGGAAGTATAAAGAAGGGAGGGTATCACAATAACTTCTTTAAGGAAGTTAAGGACAATATAAGGGTAACGGAGGGGGAAGTATCACAGAGGGGGAAGTATAACTGAGGGGAAGTATAAAGAAGGGAGGGTATCACAATAACTTCTTTAAGGAAGTTAAGTTATTGTGATACCCTCCCTTCTTTATACTTCCCCTCCGTTATACTTCCCCCTCTGTGATACTTCCCCCTCCGTTACCCTTATATTGTCATAAGGGTAACGGAGGGGGAAGTATCACAGAGGGGGAAGTATAACGGAGGGGAAGTATAAAGAAGGGAGGGTATCACAATAACTTCTTTAAGGAAGTTAAGGACAATATAAGGGTAACGGAGGGGGAAGTATAACGGAGGGGAAGTATAAAGAAGGGAGGGTATCACAATAACTTCTTTAAGGAAGTTAAAAGGGTATTTTGTGAAGCTAAAATCATAAATATTGTTTTTTCAGATTTGACTTGCACAGATGACAAATTTCTCCTCCGTTTTCTCTACGCTAGAAAGATGAATGTCGAAGAAAGCTACCAACTTCTATCAAACTACTATTCCTACAGGAAACGTAATCAGGAAATGTTCGACAATATAACAATAGAAGACCCTTTAATCAAGCAGGCACTTTACGACGGTTTTCCAGGAGTTTTGTCAAGCAGAGATCGGTAAAATACTTACCTTCAATTTCATTTGTCCTTCCCTTCAATTCAGAGTCCTCACTGATATTATAATTTTTCCCCAATCCCTTATCTTATCATTAAAGAAAAAAAATCTAGGTAAACATTATGTAATAAATTATTTTGATTCCTTTGAATAAAAACTTTTTTTAAGGCTTGGAAGGTGCGTTCTTGTATTTTTCTGTAATAATTGGGACCAAGAAAATTATCCTCTGGAAGTTGTATATCGCTCTCTCCTTCTTTCGCTTGAGAAGCTAATTCAAGATGAAGAAAATCAAATGAATGGTTTCGTTGTCATCGTTGATTGGACTGATATGTCATTTAGACAAGTGGGTCAACTTATAAAATATTTATTTATACTCTTTATTCTTAGGTGACGAATTTAACACCTAAAACGCTCAAATTAATGGTCGAAGGACTCCAAGACTGTTTTCCTGCTCGATTTAAAGGAATTCATTTTATAAACCAGCCCTGGTACATCGACCCGATTATCACTGTTTTGAAAGCCTTTCTTAAAGAGAAGACTAAAAAAAAGGTTCGGTTTTTTTAAAAAAATTGTCCAAAATAGAAATTTTTTACAGATTTATGTACATGGGAATAACATGAGCACATTACATGAGCATGTCAACATAAACATACTTCCTGCTGAATTGGGTGGCGAAGGACCATCCTACAGCCCAACTCATTGGGCGAATTCTGTCACCCAAATGACCGAATTTAAAATTTAAAACGTCACTTGCAATCAGAGTTGGGCATATGCATATTAATAAATATTAGTATTAATAAATATAAATTCATAAATTTTTATGACTTAAAAATCAAAATTCATTCATAATTAATTTATTTTCTAACATAGGTAACTTACCACTAATTTATTTTTAAATCATAAATTTCAAAATAGTGTACTAAAATCTCATGAATTTTAATTTTTAACCAAAATTTACCAAAGAATGAAAGAAAATCTTAAGTTTCGAGAAATTCACAAGATTTCTAGATTTTGTGAATATAATTATGAATATTACTATGTGTATTCATATTATAATAAGTTTTATGAATATATTTACAAATATGAATATGCCGAACTCTGTTTTGATGCTTTGATTAACAGGTAAAACCTCATTTTTTAAAATGTAAATTTCTATGCTTTCCTTAATTAGTTTAATTTATTATACTGGGTGTACCCTATGCAGTGTTGGGCGTAATCGTAATTGCGATTACGATTGTAATTGCAAGTTTCTTAATTACGATTACAATTATAATCGTATTCGAAAAAAATGCGATTACGACCGTAATCGCAGAAAACATACGATTATAACGGTAATCGCAGAAAAAAATACAATTACGATTGTAATCGCAGAAAAAAAATACGATTACGATTTAAATCGCAGAAAAAAATACGATTATTATGGTAATCGCAGAAAAAAATTCAATTACGATTGTAATCTCAGAAAAAAAATACGATTACCATTGTAATCGTTAAAAAATGCCATTACAATCGTAATCGCAGAAAAAAATACGAATACGATTGTAATCGTAATCATAATTAAGAAACTTGCGATTACGATTACGCCCAACACTGACCCTATGTAACTCACTGAGTGAGCTTATTCGCACTTAATCTCATTTTATGTTTTAAAAATTGAAAATCTGTGATATGGCAAAAATTTATTCGCATTTTTAAAAACTGTGATCAATAGATAAAATGGGCATTTTAAATTTTTTAAAATGCGTTTTTTTTTGCGATTGGCAACACGGCTTTTAGAATTATAGTTAACTTATTCGCTTTAAAAGCGCTGTAGCAAGTGTTTCTTCCCAGTGTCGCCAATCAGGTTGTAATAAAACGCAGAAATCTCATTAAAAATTTTATTTTAAAAAACTTTCAGTATTAAAATTCTGTGAATTATTTTATAAAATGATAAATTTAAAAAAAATTTATGGCAATCGTGTCTTATCATTTACTCCCAAAATTAGACATATGGTAGGAACTATTAGGTGTACAAAATGAAACTCAGCCACAGGGTAAATTTGAATTTTGTAGATTTTAGCCGAGTTTCATTTTGTACACCTAGTAGTTCATTTTTCAAATTTGAACATTTTAGGCGTTAAAGTCCATCAAAAGTTGACCTTCTCCGTGTAAGAAGGTTATTGAAGTATAACCATTAAGAAGGTTAATTTTTAAAGGCTTGTAAATCGTAAACCGTCACAGATATTGAAAAAATGCACTAAATAAAATCAGTTGGAAATTCAATTCTCTTTAATTTTTATTCTATTCATTCTTTCTCTAGGACGCACTGTTTTCAAGATAAATTAATTTAAAAAAAATTATTTTCCGAAAACGGTGCATCCTAGAAAAAATAATTAAGTACAAATTTATAGAGAATTAAATTTCCTACATGTTTTATTTAGTTCATTTTTTCAAAATTTTAAACATTTTTGGCGTTAAAGTCCATCAAAAGTTGACCCTCTCCGTGTAAGAAGGTTATGGAAGTATAACCATTAAGAAGGTTAATTTTTAAAGGCTTGTAAATCGTAAACCGTTACAGATATTGAAAAAATGCACTAAATAAAATCTGTTGGAAATTCAATTCTCTTTAATTTTTATTCTATTCATTTTTTCTCTAGGACGCACTGTTTCAAGATAAATTTATTTAAAAAAAAATTATTTTCCGAAAATGGTGCATCCTAGAAAAAAATAATTAAGTACATATTTATAGAGAATTAAATTTCCTACAATTTTTAATTATTAGGTGTACAAAATGAAACTCAGCCACAGGGTAAATTTGAATTTTGTAGATTTTTCAAAATTTTGAACATTTTAGTTCTTAAGTTTCAGTTTGTACACCTAATATTAATTCCTTTTATATTTTATAGACAACCTTTGGACTTTTACATTCTACTAATACTTTTTTTGTTATTTATTCATAAATATCATCGTAATAAAGCATAAGACAAGGTACGTATAGATCTTCAGGAAGTCCGAGTCTTCGGAATTTTTCTTTTTCATCTTTGATACCATTTTCTTCTAAAGTCTTTTTCATGTCTAATTTCTTCTTTTGAAACTTCCAAGTATAACTTTTCGCATTCGAATTATATGGTAAGTATCTTTCCAGTATTTGTTCGATAGTTTCCTCTTCGCATACCTTTTAACAAACAAAAAATAAAAATCAAGGTGTCATTTTTTTCTTACATAAAGAAGAATTTCTTTTTGAGTTAGGATATTTAGGATTCTAATTGGTCTGACGTTTCTTGTCAAATTTCCGACATTGTATTTCTCATCCTGCCACCATGTAATGGGAGGTGGCGGCCTCCATTTTGGATCCGGTAATTCAGACTGTTCCAAATGTGGCACTTTACCGTGTGGCAAATATGGCATTATGGCACCTGTTACAGGATGAACATAAGTCTGAATCTGAAAAAAAAATTCAAGTTCTCTTATCTTATTTGACCAGTACATCGCCTTTTTTATTAAACCAGTGGCTAATATCTTTTCCGGCTTCAGCCAAAATCGGCTTGAGAAGTTCAGGCCTGCTTCGATACTGATGGATCAGCGGCGTAAGATCTTTGACGACTCCCATCAAAGAAACCCAGCAATCATCAGGCTTATTATGAAGAACTACTTCCGACGGCTTAAAATAGACATTTCTCCAATCTCGTCTTCCCATTTTTACAACTAGTTTTATTATTAAAAGAATTCACATGTTTAATAAAAAATTATGTGAATATCCTTGAGATAGTGTGATTCGTCTTAATTTTCCTTTAAATATGTCAACGTCATTATGTAATTGTTAAATAAATCATCTCTTATTTTCAGTTCGATTATTGCAACTAGAGAGTTAACAAGTAGTTTTTTTCCAAATTATGTTTTATCTATTTGTTGATAGATAAATTCTTGATTAAAAGTTTTCATTTATTCAATATTTTAAGTATTATTGTTTTGGCAGGCTAAAGAGCAGGTACATGGAAGAAAAATTTTTAAAATAATTTATAAATTAGAGTAAGTAATTTTACATCTAAACTAGAAACATTTCAAGGAATTTCTTTTTTAATTATAAAAATGCCATTTGTTCTTGATCTGCAGAGTTTGGTGTATATATTTAAAACTTATGAATACAATTTTGAATATATTCATAAATTTGGGATGGGCCCAGGCGGTGGCTTTCGCCTAATTTCACTGGCTCTAAAGGTTTGGTCTGGCTGATCCAACAGTCTAAAAATAAAAAATGCAGTGGCCTTCATTTTTTAAAAGCATAAAATTTCTCTTCATAAATATTTTAATCGATTTCCGTGGTAAGATTAAGAGTGTTTCTTGCTATTGAGCCAGCTACCCCTTCTTTTCTTGACCTGCAGAGTTTGGTGTATTCATAAATTTAAAACTTAAGAATATGAATACAATTTTGAATATATTCATAAATTCCAGTTTAGGGATGGGCCCAGGCGATGGCTGTCGCCTAATTTCCCTGGCTCCAAAGGTTCATTTTTTCAAAGCTTAAAATTTAAAATTAATGGATTTCCGTGATAAGATTAAGAGTGTTTCTTGCTATTGAGGCAGCTACCCATTCTTTTCTTGATCGGCAGAGTTTTATGTATTCATAAATTTAAAACTTATGAATATGAATACAATTTTGAATATATTCATAAATTCAACTTTAGGGATGGGCCCAGGCGGTGGCTTTCGCCTAATTTCCCTGGCTCCAAAGGTTCATTTTTTCAAAGCTTAAAATTTTCTCTTCAAAAATATTTAATGGATTTCCGTGATTAAGTTTCTTGCTATTGAGCCAGCTACTCCTTCTTTTCTTGATCTGCACAGTATGGTGTATTCATAAATTTAAAACTTAAGAATATGAATACAATTTTGAATATATTCCTAAATTCAAGTTTAGGGATGGGCCCAGGCGGTGGCTGTCGCCTAATTTCCCTGGCTCCAAAGGTTCATTTTTTTAAAGCATAAAATTTTCTCTTCAAAAATATTTTAATGGATTTCCGTGATTAAGCGTGTTTCTTGCTATTGAGCAAGCTACCCCTTCTTTTCTTGATCTGCAGAGTATGGTGTATTCATAAATTTAAAACTTATGAATATGAATACAATTTTGAATATATTCATAAATTCGGGGTGGGCCCAGGCGGTGGATTTCACCTAATTTCCCTGGCTCCAAAGGTTCATTATTTTCAAAGCTTAAAATTTTCTCTTCAAAAATATTTTAATGGACTTCCGTGATTAAGCATGTTTCTTGCTATCGGGCCAGCTACCCCTCCTTTCTTGATCTGCAGAGTTTGGTGTATTCATAAATTTAAAACTTAAGAATATGAATACAATTTTTAATATAATCATAAATTCAAGTTAAGGGATGGGCCCAGGCGGTGGCTGTCGCCCAATTTCCCTGGCTCCAAAGGTTCATTTTTTAAAAGCTTAAAATTTTCTCTTCAAAAATTTTTTAATGGATTTTCCGTGATTAAGCATGTTTCTTGCTATCGGGCCAGCTACCCCTTTTTTTCTTGATCTGCAGAGTATGGTGTATTCATAAATTTAAAACTTAAGAATATGAATACAATTTTGAATATATTCATAAATTTGGGGTGGGCCCAGGCGGTGGCTTTGGCCTAATTTCCCTGGCTCCAAAGGTTCATTTTTTCAAAGCTTAAAATTTTCTCTTCAAAAATATTTTAATGGATTTCCGTGATTAAGTTTCTTGCTATTGAGCCAGCTACCCCTTCTTTTCTTGATCTGCAGAGTATGGTGTATTCATAAATTTAAAACTTAAGAATATGAATACAATTTTGAATATTCCAAAGGTTCATTTTTTCAAAGCTTAAAATTTAAAATTAATGGATTTCCGTTATAACTTTATAAGATTAAGAGTGTTTCTTGCTATTGAGGCAGCTACCCATTCTTTTCTTGATCGGCAGAGTTTGATGTATTCATAAATTTAAAACTTATGAATATGAATACAATTTTGAATATATTCATAAATTCAACTTTAGGGATGGGCCCAAGCGGTGGATTTCACCTAATTTCCCTGGCTCCAAAGGTTCATTTTTTCAAAGCTTAAAATTTTCTCTTCAAAAATATTTTAATGGACTTCCGTGATTAAGCATGTTTCTTGCTATCTGGCCAGCTACCCCTTTTTTTCTTGATCTGCAGAGTATGGTGTATTCATAAATTTAAAACTTATGAATATGAATACAATTATGATTACATTCATAAATTCAACTTTAGGGACGGGCCCAGGCGGTGGCTTTCGCCTAATTTCCCTGGCTCCAAAGGTTCATTTTTTAAAAGCATAAAATTTTCTCTTCGTAAATATTTTAATGGATTTCCGTGATTAAGCGTGTTTCTTGCTATTGAGCCAGCTACCCCTTCTTTTCTTGATCTGCAGAGTTTGGTGTATTCATAAATTTAAAACTTATGAATATGAATACAATTTTGAATATATTCATAAATTCGGGGTGGGCCCAGGCGGTGGCTTTCGCCTAATTTCCCTGGCTCCAAAGGTTCATTGTTTTCAAAGCTTAAAATTTTCTCTTCAAAAATATTTTAATGGATTTCCATGGTTAAGTATGTTTCTTGTTATCTGGCTAGCGACCCCTCCTTTCTTGATCTGCAGAGTTTGGTGTATTTATAAATTTAAAACTTAAGAATATGAATACAATTTTTAATATAATCATAAATTCAAGTTTAGGGATGGGCCCAGGCGGTGGCTTTCGCCTAATTTCCCTGGCTCCAAAGGTTCATTTTTTAAAAGCTTAAAATTTTCTCTTCAAAAATATTTTAATGGACTTCCGTGATTAAGCATGTTTCTTGCTATCGGGCCAGCTACCCCTTTTTTGCTTGATCTGCAGAGTATGGTGTATTCATAAATTTAAAACTTATGAATATGAATACAATTTTGAATATATTCATAAATTCAAGTTTAGGGATGGGCCCAGGCGGTGGCTTTTGCCCAATTTCCCTGGCTCCAAAGGTTCATTTTTTAAAAGCTTAAAATTTTCTCTTCAAAAATATTTTAATGGATTTCCATGGTTAAGTATGTTTCTTATTATCGGGCTAGCGACCCCTCTTTTCTTGATCTGCAGAGTTTGGTGTATTCATAAATTTAAAACTTAAGAATATGAATATAATTTTGAATATATTCATAAATTCGGGGTGGGCCCAGGCGGAGGCTTTCGCCTAATTTCCCTGGCTCCATAGGTTCATTTTTTCAAAGCTTAAAATTTTCTCTTCAAAAACATTTTAATGGATTTTCCGTGATAAAGCGTGTTTCTTGCTATCGGGCTACCCCTTCTTTTCAAAAATCCAAATCCCCTGAAGAATCCGAAGAATTTAAACCGTCCCCTCCCATTGGCTGACGGTTGAACTCGAAGGGGACACGTCGATCCGACGTAATCAGTCAAGAACTTCCTGTTATCTCCCAAGTAGGTTTTCGATGTTTTTTCGTTTCTCGGACAGAATTTCGACCAAATTAAAATCGTAAATGTCATCAAAATTGTTTATCGTAAATTAAAACGGAGAGGGAAGAAGATTAACACGTAGATTATATTTTATTTGAACTAACGCAAGGAATGCCGTACTAATAGCATGTTTACCTTTCATTTTCATCCTGAAGATAGCTGGCATTTTTTATGTTTTTTAAATATTTGATTCTTTAATTTTGGGATACGTGGTTCGAAAGTATTTCACGATATTCAGATGCTTTCTGAAATAAGTGATGTCTTCTGTCCAATACATGCTTTTGGTGAGTAGACCCCTTTTCTGCATGTTTCTTTTTAAAAAGTCCCCCCAACTTGTGCTTTCTGAAGTATACATTGGGTTCTTCTGCGCAGCAGTTTTCGGGCTATTCATCTTTTGCACACCTTAGAAATCCTTCGCATTTGATGCACCAAAATTTGCACAATTGCTGATTGTTAAAATATTTTTACTTATAATTATTGCTTTTTCTAGCCTATGATGGATTATCCCGAAGAAAATGTAAGAAATCATGACAAGAGGCCTAGCGAGTCGACCAATTTAACCCCACAGCAAGAAGAAAAGATTCTTATACCCGAGTCGTATGATGTAAGAAAGTTTTCGAATTTTTTTGTTAACTTCCTTAAAGAAGTTATTGCGATACCCTCGACGTCGGGTTTTTGGGGAAGGGTCTTCCAGACCCCGGAGGGTCAAATCGAATATTGATCTTTACCGATCTCAACTTTGTCTGTGGTGCCGGCCGTCCGTAGCATTTTTTTCCGGAACACTTTACGGCCACAGTTTTCATCCGATTTTCACCAAATTTTTACACAAATTTCCTTAGCCGGTGAAGAAGAATGTAACGAGGGGGATTTTTGAATTTCGAAAAAATGGCGGAGATATGTCTGTTTGAAATTTTAAAAAATTCGCTGCGGCCGAACCGTTAATCCGATTTTCACCAAATTTTCACCAATTACTCCTTATATTTTTTAAGAATTTTTGGTGCAAAAAAATTGCCACTTTTTATTTACTATTTTTATTAGTAGGGAGAAATTTCGTACTTCTACCCTTTACGAGAGGCACATCCCTAGGCCAAAGAGCCCATTATTTCTACCTCGACACTTAAAAAATTTTTCGAAAAAAAGAACTTAAAAAATTTTTCGAAAAAAAAAAAAAGGAAAACCCGGAAAATTTTTCGAAAAAAACTTTGAAAATTTATTGAAAAAAAAAAAATTTTTTTTCGGACAAAAAAAACTTAGAACATTTTTCAAAAAAAGAACTTAGAAAATTGTTCGAAAAAAAGAACTTGGAAAATTCTCATTTATACTTTCCCTCCCTACTACATCCCCTTCCTTTATACTTTCGTTCCCTTATACTTCCCCCTCCATTATACTTCCCCCTCTGTTATACTTTCCCCTCCGTTATACTTCCCCGTTCGTTATACTTCCCCCTCCGTTATACTTCCCCTCCCATATTATAATTCCTACTCCGTTATACTTCCCCCTCCGTTATACTTCCCCTCCCACATACTTCCCACTCCGTTATACTTCTCCTCCCACATACTTCCCCCTCCTATATAGATACTTCTCTTTAAGGAAGTTCCCGTCGGGGCCAGCTCCAGACTAGTACTTATTTTATGACTTTTCTTCAGACTGGCTTCAGCTTTCGAAAGCTATGGGCGTTCACAGGCCCTGGTTTTTTGATGAGTATCGCATATTTGGACCCTGGGAATATCGAGTCTGATTTACAATCTGGATCTGTGGCGCAGTATCGAGTAAATAACATGTCAATAAATGATTTTAGCTAAACAGTTAATTTTAGCTATTATGGATTCTTATGTGGTCGACCATAATTGGATTAGTGATGCAAAGACTTGCTGCACGACTGGGAGTTGTAACTGGCCTACATTTGGCAGAAATGTGTTACCGACAATACAAAAAAGTACCGAGAATAATTCTTTGGCTTATGATGGAAGTCGCCATAATCGGATCCGATATGCAAGAAGTCATCGGAACAACCATCGCCATCTATTTATTATCTAATAAAAAGTAATCATTCTATAAGGGGATATGAGGGTTTTAAGTTGGTTGCTTTGTACATTTTTCGTTTTGAGCAACGGTTTTCGGTTTTTCCCTTCTATCTTGGAAACCGTCGCTCAAAACGAATAAATGTCCCAAGTAAAAGTTGTAGCTACGAAAATTTACTACATAAAATATATTATTTGTTTTTCCGTCAGAGCAACATTTTAGGAGATATGAAGGTTTCAAGTTTTCAGACAGGCTCTGTAGGATTATTAGTTTTAACCTCATAACTCCTTAAATATTGCTCTTACGCAAATAATGAATAAAAAATTTTTGTAGGAAATCTTTGTACCTACAACTTTTACTTAAGACATTTTTTCGTTTTGAGCGACGGTTTCCGTGATAGAAGGGAAAAACCGAAAACCGTTGCTCACAACGAAAAATTTGCAAAGCAACTCACTTAAGAACCCTCATATATCCTTAAGTATTGCTCTGACAAAAAAACCAATGAGGTCTTTTTTGTAGGAAATTTCCGTAGCTACGACTTTTACTAATGACATTTTTTCGTTCTGAGCGACGGTTTCCGAGATAGAAGGGAAAAACCGAAAACCGTTGTTAACAACGAAAAATTTGCAAAGCAACCAACTTAAATACTTCCATATTTCCTAAAGTACTGCTCTGACGGAAAAAACTAATAACATATTTTATGTAGTAAATTTCAGTACCTACAACTTTTACTTATGACATTTTTTCGTTTTGAGCGACGGTTTCCATGATAGAAGGGAAAAAACCGAAAACCGTTGCTCACAACGAAATATGTACAAAGCAACCATCTTAAAACCCTCATATCCCCTTAATGTTATTTCTAAATTTTGTTTTTCAGAATTCCACTATATGGAGGAGTACTTATAACTGTTGTGGATACTTTTACATTTTTATTGTTGGATAAATATGGATTAAGGAAATTGGAGTTTTTCTTTGGGTTTTTAATTACTGTTATGGCGGTTACGTTTGGATATGAATTTTTCGTTGTTCAGCCTGATTTTGTGGGCGTTTTGAAAGGTATGGCGATACCATGGTGCGAGGGATGCAACCAAGATATGCTTTTGCAAGCTGTAGGAATAATCGGGGCGGTTATTATGCCTCATAATCTTTATCTTCATTCTGGACTTGTCAAGGTATTAAGATTTCTATTTTTTCGTTTTATTTTTTGTTTTTTAGTCTAGACAAGTAGACCGCTCAAAAAGGGAAAAAGTCAAAGAAGCGAATTTCTATTTTTTTATTGAAGCGTGTATTGCACTTTTCGTTTCTTTCGTTATAAACGTCTTCGTTGTCGCCGTTTTCGCACATGGTCTTTTCAACAAAAAAGATTCTGAAATCGTAAGTTTTTAAAATGATTTCGTTTTTATTAGGTGAACAAAATGAAACTCAGCCAAATTTGAATTTTGTAGATTTTAGCCGAGTTTCATTTTGTACAAGTAGTTCATTTTTTCAAAATTTTGAACATTTTAGGCGTTAAAGTCCATCAAAAGTTGACCTTCTCCGTGTAAGAAGGTTATTGAAGTATAACCATTAAGAAGGTTAATTTTTAAAGGCTTGTAAACCGTTACAGATATTGAAAAAATGCACTAAATAAAATCTGTTGGAAATTCAATTCTCTTTAATTTTTATTCTATTCATTTTTTCTCTAGGACGCACTGTTTTCAAGATAAATTTATTTTTAAAAAATTATTTTCCGAAAATGGTGCATCCTAGAAAAAAATAATTAAGTACAAATTTATAGAAATTTCCTACAATTTTTATTTATTAGGTGTACAAAATGAAACTCAGCCACAGGGTAAATTTGAATTTTGTAGTTTTTAGCCGAGTTTCATTTTGTACACCTAGTAGTTCATTTTTTCAAAATTTTGAACATTTTAGGCGTTAAAGTCCATCAAAAGTTGACCTTCTCCGTGTAAGAAGGTTATTGAAGTATAACCATTAAGAAGGTTAATTTTTAAAGGCTTGTAAATCATAAACCGTTACAGATATTGAAAAAATACACTAAATAAAATCTGTTGGAAATTTAATTCTCTTTAATTTTTATTCTATTCATTTTTTGTCTAGGACGAACTGTTTTCAAGATAAATTTATTTAAAAAAAAAAATTTTCCGAAAATGGTGCATCCCAGAAAAAAATAATTAAGTACAAATTTATAGAAATTTCCTACAATTTTTATTTATTAGGTGTACAAAATGAAACTCAGCCACAGGATAAATTTGAATTTTTTAGTTTTTAGCCGAGTTTCATTTTGTACACCTAGTAGTTCATTTTTTCAAAATTTTGAACATTTTAGGCGTTAAAGTCCATCAAAAGTTGACCTTCTCCGTGTAAGAAGGTTATTGAATTATAACCATTAAGAAGGTTAATTTTTAAAGGCTTGTAAATCGTAAACCGTTACAGATATTGAAAAAATGCACTAAATAAAATCTGTTGGAAATTCAATTCTCTTTAATTTTTATTCTATTCATTTTTTCTCTAGGACGCACTGTTTTCAAGATAAATTTATTTTTTTAAAAATTATTTTCCGAAAATGGTGCATCCTAGAAAAAAATAATTAAGTACAAATCTATAGAGAATTAAATTTCCTACAATTTTTATTTATTAGGTGTACAAAATGAAACTCAGCCACAGGATAAATTTGAATTTTGTAGTTTTTAGCCAAGTTTCATTTTGTACACCTAATAGTTTTACATTTTATTTTCAGGCTGCTGTTTGTAACGGAAGTGCATTTGATCCTTCAGCTTTTCCGGTTTGTCTCAATAAATTGAAAAAATTGTTATATTGATAGTGAATTTAGGACGATTCTAATTTGGCGTATGAAAATATTCATATTTATTCTGGTGGGGTGTTCCTTGGATGCCAATTTGGGATAGCAGCGATGTATATTTGGGCGATTGGAATTCTGGCTGCTGGACAGAGCAGTACGATGACTGGCTGCTACGCTGGACAATTTGCCATGGAGGTAAAGAAAATTTCTTTTTTTCTTTTTATAATCTTCTTTTAGGGTTTCCTCAACCTCCAATGGGTCCGCTGGAAACGAGTTCTTTTACCCGTATTGTCGCCATCGCTCCTACTTTCTACATCGCTTTCTTCAGCAGTATAAACGATTTGAGTAACCTCAACGACAAACTAAACGCCATCATGACTCTTCAGTTACCATTCGCCACACTCCCCACCATCGCATTCACCAGCAACCCTAGGATAATGGGCGATTTCGCCAATGGAATGTATGTCATATTAAATCAAAGGAACCATTTTTTGACCATTTTTTCTAGATGGAACAAAATTATATCTTGCTTTCTTGTTGTCGTCGTGATTTCTATCAATATCGGCATGTTTGGGGTCAACCTGGGCGGATCTTGGTGGGCTGCGACATTCCTCTCCCTCTATTTTATAGTCTATATCCTCATGGTACTTTATCTAATATTACATACAACAGCCAGTATGAGCTCACCTGATAGTTACATCAACACTTCAAATGTAAGTTTACAGCAGTGTTGGGCGTAATCGTAATCGCAAGTTTCTTAATTACGATTACGATTACAATTATAATCGTAATCGTAATTCTGATTACGATAACAATCGCATTCGTATTTTTTTCTGCGATTACGATTGTAATCGCATTTTTTTACGGTTACAACCGTGATTGTATTTTTTTTCTGCGATTACAATCGTAATTATTGTATTTTTTTCTGCGATTACAATCGTAATTATTGTATTTTTTTCTGCGATTCCATTATAATCGTATTTTTTTCTGCGATAATCGCATTATTTTTTTCAGCAATTACGGGCGTAATCGTATTTTTGTTAGCGTTTACGGCTTGTATATGACATTTTTACTGCGATTACCTGATGTCATATACAAGCCGTAAACGCTAACGAAAATACGATTACGCCCATAATCGCTGGAAAAAAATGCGATTACGATTGTAATCACAGAAAAAATACGATTATAACGGTAATCATTAAAAAAATGCGATTACAATCGTAATTGTATTTTTTTTTCTGCGATTACCATTATAATCGTATTTTTTTTTGCGATTACCGTTATAATCGTATTTTTTCTGCGATTACCATTATAATCGTATTTTTTCTGCGATCACAGTCGTAATCGTATTTTTTTCTGCGATAATCGCATTTTTTTCAGCGATTACGGGCGTCATCGTATTTTTGTTAGCGTTTACGGCTTGTATATGACATTTTCACTGCGATTACCTGATGTCATATACAAGCCGTAAACGCTAACGAAAATACGATTACGCCCGTAATCGCTGGAAAAAAATGCGATTATGATTGTAATCGCAGAAAAAAATACGATTATAACGATAATCGCTGAAAAAAAATACAATTACGATTGTAATCGCAGAAAAAAATACGATTACGGTTGTAATCATTAAAAAAATGCGTTTACAATCGTAATTGTATTTTTTTTCTGCGATTACCATTATAATCGTATTTTTTCTGCGATTACCATTATAATCGTATTTTTTCTGCGATCACACTCGTAATCGTATTTTTTTTCTGTGATAATCGCATTTTTTTTCAGCGATTACGGGCGTAATCGTATTTTTGTTAGCGTTTACGGCTCGTATATGACATTTTTACTGCGATTACCTGATGTCATATACAAGCCGTAAACGCTAACAAAAATACGATTACGCCCGTAATCGCTGGAAAAAAATGCAATTGCGATTGTAATCGCAGAAAAAAAAATACGATTACGGTTGTAATCATTAAAAAAATGCGATTACAATCGTAATTGTATTTTTTTTCTGCGATTACCATTATAATCGTATTTTTTTCTGCGATTACCATTATAATCGTATTTTTTCTGCGATTACCATTATAATCGTATTTTTTCTGCGATTACAGTCGTAATCATATTTTTTTCTGCGATAATCGCATTTTTTTTCATCGATTACAGGCGTAATCGTATTTTTGTTAGCGTTTACGGCTCGTATATGACATTTTTACTGATTACCTAATGTCATATACGAGCCGTAAACGCTAACGAAAATACAATTACGCCCGTATTCGCTGGAATAAAATGCGATTATGATTGTAATTGCAGAAAAAAATACGATTATAACGGTAATCGCAGAAAAAAAATACAATTACGATTGTAATCGCAGAAAAAAATACGAATACGATTGTAATCGTAATCAGGAAACTTGCGATTACGATTACGTCCAGCACTGGTTTACAGTTAATAAATATTTTATATTATTTAATTTTATTTTTCAGTTTATTAAGCAGTATATCGTTCAAGAATCGACCCATGAATTCGATTTAGATGTAAACACCTACGAATCATCTTTATCCAGGTATCTTTTTTAAATTATTTAAATAAATTTTAAAATATGCATTCTAAATTTTAAGTGGCGACGGAGAATAAAAAGTCCGATTGATCAGGTACCTTTTTTGTTTGAAAAACGTTTGCTGTTAGCATGTAGAGGTTATGATAGATTCTAGACAAAAAAAAGCATGGTTTTAGACCTTTTTGTTTGGTTTTTAGAAAAAAGAAATATTTCCTGATAAAAATTTTGGTATTTTGTTTGGGAGATATCACCCTTCAAAATAGATTTTAAAATTGTTTCTTTTTTTAGGTTCCCATCGAAATATGTTTTGAGAGACGAAGAACCTCCGACAACTTAAAAAAAAGACTAAAATTAAACTAATAGCATCTCTTGTACTTATTTAGTGTACATAGGATGAAATTTTTTTATATAAGGGTTTTTTCTTTTTTGTTTTCGAAAATCTGTGATGGTAGGTCCTCAATTCTTTATTTCATAGTGCCTTTTTTTTAAATGTAGTAAATGAAAACATCGTCCCTCTAGTCAAAACGATAATGAATTTTTTTTCTCCTTTTAAGACTTTTATTTATTGCAAAATGTTTAAATTCAACCTAAAAAAATTATTGTTAAGTAAATTATTAATAAACTATTATAAAATTTGTGCTTTCATTCTGTTTGGAACCTTCTATTTTAACTTTAACCGGCCGTTAAGGCCAGCCGCCCGTAGCATTTTTTTCCGGAACACTTTACGGCCACAGTTTTCATCCAATTTTCACCAAATTTTCTTTAGTCGGTGAAGAAGAATGTAACGAGGGCGATTTTTGAATTTCGAAAAAATGGCGGAGATGACTGTTAGAAATTTTAAAAAATTCGCTGCGGCCGAACCGTTAATCCGATTTTCACTAGATTTTCACCAATTACTCCTTATTTTTTAAGAATTTTTAGAGTAAAAAAATTGCCACTTTTTTATCATTTTAACTTCCTTAAAGAAGTTATTGCGATACCCTCGACGTCGGGTTTTTGGGGAAGGGTCTTCCAGACCCCGGAGGGTCAAATCGAATATTGATCTTTACCGATCTCAACTTTGTCTGTGGTGCCGTCCGGCCGTCCGTAGCATTTTTTTCCGGAACACTTTACGGCCACAGTTTTCATCCGATTTTCACCAAATTTTTACACAAATTTCTTTAGCCGGTGAAGAAGAATGTAACGAGGGCGATTTTTGAATTTCGAAAAAATGGCGGAGATATGACTGTTTGAAATTTTAAAAAATTCGCTGCGGCCGAACCGTTAATCCGATTTTCACCAAATTTTCACCAATTACTCCTTAGATTTTTTAAGAATTTTTGGTGTAAAAAAATTGCTACTTTTTAATTATTAATTTTTTTTTAGTAGGGAGAAATTTCGTACTTCTACCCTTTACGAGAGGCACATCCCTAGGCCAAAGAGCCCATTATTTCTACCTTGAGACTTAAAAAATTTATCGAAAAAAAGAACTTATAAAATTTTTCGAAAAAAAAAAAGTTAAAAAATTTTTCGAAAAAAAAAAAAAAAAAAAAAAAAAAGAAAAGAAAGAAAAACCCGGAAAATTTTTCGAAAAAAAAATTTTTTTTGAAAAAAACTTAGAAAATTTTTCGAAAAAAAGAACTTAGAAAATTTTTCGAAAAAAAAAAAGGAAAACCCGGAAAATTTTTCGAAAAAAACTTTGAAAATTTTTTTTGGACAAAAAAACTTAGAAAATTTTTCGAAAAAAAAGTTAAAACTTAAAAAATTTTTTGAAAAAAAGAACTTAGAAAATTTTTCAAAAAAAAAAAAAAAAAACCGGAAAATTTTTCGCAAAAACAAACTTGCAAAATTGTACTTTATACTTTCCCTCCCTACTAAATCCCCTTCATTTATACTTCCCCCTCTGTTATACTTCCTACTCCGTTATACTTTCCCCACCGTTATACTTCCCCCTCCCATATACTTCCCCCTCCGTTATACTTCCCCTCCCATATACTTCCCACTACGTTTTACGTCCCCTTCGTTATACTTCCCCCTCCTATATAGATACTTCTCTTTAAGGAAGTTTTCGTTGGAAGCTCTTCAAACCAGTACTTTTTTTTAGTAGGGAGAAATTTTATACTTTTACCCATTACGAGAGGCACATCCGTAGGCCAAAGATCTCATTATATCCACCTAGGCACTTAGAAAAATTTTCAAAAAACAAAAAAAAAAAAAAGGAAAACCCAGAAAAATTTTTTACAAAAAAAACTTCGAAAATTTTTCGAAAAAAAAACTGGAAAATTTTTCGGAAAAAAAAAACTCGGAAAATTTTTGGGAAAAACAAAACTCGGACTTTTTTCAAAAATAAACTTATAAAATTTTTCGAAAAAACAAACTTGGAAAATTCTCCTTTATACTTTCCCTCCCTCATACGTCCCCTTCCGTTATACTTTCGTTCCCTTATACTTCCCCTCCCATATACTTCCCCCTACGTTTTACGTCCCCTCCGTTATACTTCCCCCTCCTATATTGTTACTTCTCTTTAAGGAAGTTTTCGTTGGAAGCTCTTCAAACCAGTACTTTTGCTCTCAAATCTCGGAAAGAAATGAATTAAGAACATATGTTAAATATTTATTGTAATCGTTTCACATTTATTACATTGAATATTATATTTAATATTAGTACAATAGGTGAATTCATAATACAGAGCTGTATTAGTAAAAAAAGATAAGAAAAAAAACTTACCACATAAGGAAGGTAAAAATGAAATCAGAAGTACAAAATTATGACAATCCTGCTGATCTTGGAATGACTCTAATCTAAATTATAAAAATAAACTGGGCTATTCAATTAATTCAAAATATACTCATCAGTCTTTAAAAAACAGCTCTTTGGTTGTAGACGTTGCAATAGAAAAATTAAAATTAAAGCAGAGAATGGTCCCTCCAGAGACTGCTTACATTTAAAAAAAAGCAAATGATAAAATTTTAGCACCAAAATGAGATAGTATGAAAGAAAATAGTTTAGTCTGAAGGAGACGTCTTTAAAAGTGCTCCGTCTTCCGGACGAGGGAAACGTTTGTATTTATATTCCGTCACAATATAAACGACGACGAATCCAAATAAAACCATAAGAACACCAATTGAGTTGATAAGAAGGCCTTCTCCAGGAAAATCAGAGTAGTTGCTAAAAAAAAAGTTAGGACGCTTATAATTATAGAGGAAAAGTACTTACGAGACTGAAAAAAATGCTTTTTCAGTAAGACCGGAAATGCAGGCGGCAATGGCTAAGACAAAAGCGCCAAGACCGATGAAGATATGCCATGGCATAACAGCGCCTCTAATTGACATCGATGCTCCAGGCCAAAGGAACACCAATAACCCACCAATCCACTAAAAAAAAACTTCATATCTAAACTTCAAAAATTTTAAGAATACCTGTAAAACGTATAATAAAATAGCAAGAAGTCCGACCCAACTGTGCAAAGAGTATAAATTCGGTATCGGCTCATATTCCTGAGTGGTACGATTTTTGTTGAAGTTGTGCGAATCAAAGACAGCGATTTGTGCGAATAAGACGCAGAGGACGACTACAGTATGGATAGCGGCATGGATAACTTTGAGCTTTTGTTTCCTCATCGTTCTCAACGCTCGGTAGATCATTATGCCTGAAGAAAACAATTAACTTAGCCAAAAAAAATGGGAGAAACGAACTGTTAGCATAGAGATAAACAAGACCGACGGTCATCAATAAAGGATGCCAGTTGAACTCAAGTTGAGGATTGGACCTCCATCCAAATCCGTTCCTGTAAGATGATGTCCAGATAGTAACCAGGATGACACATAGTATCCCAAGAACTTGCGCTACAGCAAAAATTATGTTGAAACCCTTAAGATTCTCTTCCTCCATTTGTCTTCGGTTTGCGTTTCCTAAAACACAAATAAAAATTCATAGTTAAGATGCAAAATAAGGATCTACCGAGAAACTTGTGTGAAAGATTTTAAAATTTGAACTTCATTTAATTAACTTCCTTAAAGAAGTTATTGCGATACCTTCGACGTCGGGTTTTTGGGTAAGGGTCTTAAAGACCCAGGAGGGTCAATTCGAATCTTTACCGATCTCAACTTTGTCTGTGGTGCCGGCCGGCCGTCCGCAGCATTTTTCCGGAACACTTTACGGCCACAGTTTTTAACCGATTTTCACCAAATTTTCACAGAATCTTCCTTAGTCAGAGAAGAAGAATGTAACGAGGGGGATTTTTGAATTTCGAAAAAATGGCGGAGATATGTCTGTTTGAAATTTTAAAATATTCGCTGCGGCCGAACCGTTAATCCGATTTTCACCAAATTTTCATCAATTACTCCTTATATTTTTTAAGAATTTTTGGTGTAAAAAAATTTCCACTTTTTAATTATCATTTTTTTTAGTAGGGAGAAATTTTATACTTCTACCCATTACGAGAGGCACATCCGTAGGCCAAAGAGCCCATTATTTCTACCTTGGCTCTTAAAAAAATTTTCGAAAAAAAGAACTTAAAAATTTTTCAAAAAAAAAACAGGAAAATTTTTCGAAAAAAAAATTTTACAAAAACAAAACTTAGAAAATTTTTCGCAAAAAAAAAAACTTAGAAAATTTTTCGAAAAAAGAAAAAAAACCCGGAAAATTTTTCGGAAAAAAACTTGCCAAATTTTTTGGAAAAAAAAAAACTCGGAAAATTTTTGGGAAAAAAACAAAACTCGGACAATTTTTCAAAAATATCCCTCCCATATACTTCCCACTCCGTTATACTTCCCCTCCCATAACTTCCCCCTACGTTTTACTTCCCCTCCGTTATACTTCCCCCTCCTATATAGATACTTCTCTTTAAGGAAGTTTTCGTTGGAAGCTCTTCAAACCAGTACTTAAAATTCCAACAAACGCCCTCTTAAACGATTATGCGCCTGACTAACCTTGGGATATTACCGGTTTTTCAACATTTTTATCTCATTTACTCGTTTATTTCTTTGTTTTATCATTTTCCATTCCCAAAAACAAAGGATTGTAACAACAGCAATTTTTTTTCTACCTTAAAAAAAGCCACCAAGGACGGAAATGAGAAGGAGAAAAATTTCACAATAGGTAGGAAATAAAATAAACCGTTGGCGCCCTGTACTACCTGACCGTTTACCTTTCACTTCGATAAAATTATCTACATTCTTTGGCTCAAACGCAATTTTTAATTAGAACGTATGCCACACATAAGCAGCAGGCTAGCAACAAGTATTGATTCAACAGGTTAATTCACCATGTAGAAAAAAAATTGACAGAAGATTCGATTGTTTATGGCAATTAAAATGTTAAAAATTAATTTTGTAGTTAATTAATTACATATATGCATGTAGGTATATAGATGTGACAGCATATGCTTGGTTTTTTCCCCGTTAGAAGTGAGGTTTTTGTTTACCAAGTAAAAGAACGAGGAAACGTTTAGAATATTATGATACCTTAGAAGCCTCGTGTAGAGGGAGGAAAGTGAGTAGAATATCTGTGAAAGCGAATTGGAGAGAGGACAGCTGTTGCCGCGGCTCCAAGCTCCGGCGATATCGATTTGAGAGAAGAGGGGTTCGCCTAACCAAGACTCCCACCCGAAAAAAAATTCATGTTACGTCATACCGCCGGTATACCGGGTGTTGTACTACACAGAAACATTTAAACAAACGACTTAAACGATTGTTTTGATAAAATAAGCCGAATTTGTACGTAGCCAACAAAATTTTTATAGGCACATGGGGACTATGTTCACAGAGATGAGCTTGCTGATAAGGAGGAGTACAATTGAGGCGCTCCGAATACGAAGGGCGAACTCGACAAAACGTAGTTTCGAGATATTCGCAATTTAAAGTTTTCTGTTAAGGGCGAACTCGACAGAAAAGTCACTCTCTGGGATTTTCGTGGCGAGATTTTAGAATCATCATAGAATCATAGAGAAAAGGGTTTTTTAAAAATCACCAAATCTCGAAAAGAAAAAAAAATTAAATAAACAAGGTTGAGAGTAGAGCTTTAACGCATATCGGTTTTTATTTATTTTAAAGGGAAAAAAAGGGGAAACTCAATATAAAAATTACATGGGTGTATTCTTCAAAAGGTCTAGAATCTGAAAATGAAAAAAAAAAAAATTTGTCCGATGTCGAGTTCGCCCTTCGTATTCGGAGCGCCTCAATTTAACGATACTTCATATAATGAGCAATCGGAATTATTGATATGACCAGTAAGGCTGTAGCTCATCCCACTCACAAATAGACATATCTCCGCCCTTGACATTTAAGATAATAAAGTACTGGTTTGAAGAGCTTCCAACGAAAACTTCCTTAAAGAGAAGTATCTATATAGGAGGGGGAAGTATAACGGAGGGGACGTAAAACGTAGGGGAAGTTATGGGAGGGAAGTATAACGGAGTGCGAAGTATATGGAAGGAGAAGTATTTTGAAGGGAGAAGTATATGGGAGGGGAAGTATAAGTGAGGGGAAGTATAACGGAGTGGGAAGTATATGGGAGGGGGAAGTTTAAGTGAGGGGTAGTATAACAAAGGGTGAAGTATAACGGAGGGGGAAGTATAAGGGAACGAAAGTATAACGGAAGGGGATGTATAAAGGGGGGAAAATATAAAGGAGAATTTTCCAAGTTTGTTCTTTCGAAAAATATTTTATGTTTATTTTTGAAAAATTGTCCGAGTTTAGTTTTTTTCCGAAAAATTTTCCGGGTTGTCTTTTTTTGAAAAATTTTTTAAGTTTTTTTTTCCGAAAAAATTTCTAATTTTTTTTTTTTTTTTTTTTTTTCGAAAATAAAGTGCCAAGGTAGAAATCATAGGCTCTTTGGCCTAGGCCCTAGGGATGTGACTCTCTTAATGGGTAGAAGTATGAAATTTCTCCCTACTAAAAATTGGCAATTTTTTTACACCAAAAATTCTTAAAAAATATAAGGAGTAATTGGTGAAAATTTGGTGAAAATCGGATTAACCTCAGGCCGCAGTGAATTTTTTAAAATTTCAAACAGACATATCTCCGCCATTTTTTCGTAATTCAAAAATCGATACATTCTTCTTCACCGGCTAAAGAAATTTGTGTGAAAATTTGGTGAAAATCGGATGAAAACTGTGGCCGTAGAGTGTTCCGGAAAAAATGCTACGGACGGCCGGCACAACAGACAAAGTTCAGATCAATATTCGATTTGATACTCCGGGGTCTGGAAGACCCTTCCACAAAAACCCGACGTGAAGGGTATCACAATAACTTCTTTAAGGAAGTTAAAAAAGGAAAATTGGTGGAAAAAATTAATAGTCCACATTATACGTCGTTTTGATTCTGAGGGGTCTGGAAGACCTATTTTCAAAGGTTCGCATTAACTTTCTTTTGACAAGAGTCAAAAGTAGGGTAGCATGTGATAAGAAAGTCATTGTATGCGTAATATTTAAAATTATCAGTGAAATTTACAAAAAAGATGATTGAATTATAGTTTCGGTTATCATTAACGGAGAACTTTTTCCCTATACTTTATTTCTGGCAAGACCTTGGGATTAACATTCGCACGATAAAAGAAAGTTAGCAGAAAAGCAACTTGGAGGGCAACTTATGGGTTCCATAACGATATAGAATAGAAATTCGAAGGAGGAAGGAATAAGGATTAAAGGAAAAGCATCATCTGATGTTGGAGGAGATGGCGAAAACATAATATGGCAGTTCCGTCAAAGTTAATCAGAGCACGGATAAACATGGTGTCATCCTACTATTTTAAAGTTATCAAAGCTGTCAAATTGGATGATTACAGAGAAAAAGGCCATCCACAAACCAAGATGTACAGGTTAGGAGTTGGACCAAAAAAATGAGTCCAATGCTGTCGAATGCTGCGTGTACACCACAGAACTATCTATAAAGAGCACAACGGGTGATTAAGCTGTAATCGAGATTTCGAGGGTACAATTTGAATATAAATTATAGTGAAATGCTACCTTTTGAAATCCTCAATAGGAGGACTCTCATAAATTGGTAAGAGACCCACGGTATAGCGATCGTAACGTTTTTAAGGTTTTCGCCAATATTTAAAGATTTCCTAGCGGGATACTTAAGATTTTTTTTTCTATAGAGTTTTAAAAGCCAAGTCAATTGGTATAGCGATCGTAATGTTTTGGTATCGTAACGTCGTTGTGGTATCGTTTTCGTTGATATCGTTTTGTGGTATCGATTTCGTGGTATTTCGAAGGTATTTCGTGGTATCGTGGTATTCAACGTTTTGGTATCGTAACGTCGTTGTGGTATCGTTTTCGTGGTATTCGAAGGTATTTCGTGGTATCGTGGTATTTCGTGGTATCGTTTTCGTTGGTATCGTTATCGGTCGTTGTGGTATCGTTTTGGTATCGTAATGTCAATTGGTATAACGATCGTAACGTTTTGAAGGTTTTCGCCAATATTTAAAGATTTCCTAGCGATAAGATTTCTTTTCTATAGTTTTAAAAGTCAAGTCTATCAGGTTAAGATGGAGACCGTACGGTCTTCTTGAGGAATATTTTCAGGAAACGAGGGCCCTTCTCGAGGGGACTATGGAGATCAGCAGCCTGCAGCTCCTCAGTTGCAGGCATTTCAACTATAATATTATCCCGTGCTTTGAAGATCTGAAATTCTCAAACCCGGAAAGTATCATCTCAGGGTTTTTTAGTGATGATCATAGACACCAAATAATGACGGCCGTCTTCATTTTATGTAAACAGTTTGAAGATAGGGCTTGCTCCGACGGTAACTTTCTCAAAATAGAGCAACGTCATAATTTTGCATACCTGGTATCGAAAAAATTATTAAGAAGGTTAAAATAAAAATGCTTCGCCCAGCCAGGCCACACCGAACCGGGGAGAATTCTTTTCCCCCAATAAATTCTATTGAACATAAAGCCGCGTTTACACTGGCAAGTTTTCCTTGCAAAAAAACTTAAGAGTCGAAAGAAACTCGCTAGTGTAGACGCACTTAGCCTACGAGTAATTTCGCGGCGAGGGCCAATAGGAGCAATAGGTGAAAATTTTGGAGAGATCGGACCAATGGCAGTGTTGGGCGTAATAATCGCAAGTTTCTCAATTACGATTACGATTACAATTATAATCGTAATCGTAATTCCGAATACGATTACAGTCGCATTCGTATTTTTTTCTGCGATTACAACCGTAATCTTATTTTTTTTCTGCGATTACAATCGTAATTGTATTTTTTTTTTCTGCGATTACCATTATAATCGTATTTTTTCTGCGATTACAGTCGTAATCGTATTTTTTTTCTGCGATAATCGCATTTTTTTTTCAGCGATTACGGGCGTAATCGTATTTTTTTTAGCGTTTACGGCTCGTACATGACATTTTTACTGAGATTACCTGATGTCATATACGAGCCGTAAACGCTAACGAAAATACGATTACGCCCGTAATCGTAATACGCCCGATTACGATTGTAATCGCAGAAAAAAAAATACAATTACGATTGTAATAGCAGAAAAAAATACGATTACAACCGCGATTACAATCGTAATCGCAGAAAAAAATACGAATACGATTATAATCGAAATCGTAATTAAGAAACTTGCGATTACAATCGTAATTGTAATTGCGATTAAGATTACGCCCATCACTGACCAATAGTACTGCAAGCGCATTAAACGAGACTTTAGGAAATTCGAGAAAAGCTATCAAAATAATGATTCTGTCAAAATTTGGTGAACACCGACGCTTTTACTCCCCTTTATCTGTTTCTGGCGATTCACTTTTCCAAGGATCCCTTGGCTCACCCATAAGTATCCAGGGAACGATCGTTTGAAGAGTATCCACTGATTATTAGTAAAATAAGTAGCCAACGGAAAGCTCAAGAATAGTTATAAAGGAGATTAAAACTATAAAATTTAATTAAATTTATTAAAATTATTAGATGGATACTGAAGAGGAGGAAAACAATATTGTTGCAATATGAAATAAAGGACTAGAACGAATTTAGGGGAAATCATAATTCCGTACTAAGAGGGGTGAGGCGATGATGAGTGGTGTCATCCCGTTTGGGGTGTTGAGGGAGTGGACGTTTTTCTTTCGGACGCCCACGTGGCCAATTAAATGTAAATCTGTTCACGATGTTTCATCCCTCTTTTGTCAAAGAGACGGAGATTTAGTAAATAAGTTAATTTGTTTTGGTCCTCCAGAGTTGCCAACCCTCCTCGACGCACTTGCGATTTATGATGAATCGCTTTTAATATCTTCCATATTGTTACGATCATCCGGAACATAGGGTCGAAACGGAAAGGATTCTTCACGCTCCGAACGGATTGTCTAATTGAAACTTAATTTTATAAATGGTCCCCAGGGAGTAAAAAGGCTGCGGCTTTTTTTACGAACGATTAACTTCATAACCGCAAGGTTAAGGCGTACAGAATTCAAGTTATTTCATGAAATTGCCAAAACTTTAATTTTCAAACAAGTGGTCATTGAAGGACATTTGTTAGACAGGGCGAATAAGTTAAACCAGTGTTTCTCAACCTTTTTGAAGCCTGCGCCTCCCTGTAAACAAGCATTTAGCGACACCGCCAAGGGGAGCTTGAAAACGGGAGCCGGATTATAGGTTTTCCGACCAAAGTTCCATAATATAGGTTTTTTTAGAGCTATGATTTCCGACCAAAGTTCCAGAATATAGGTTTTTAGGACCAAAGGGCCGGATTATAGGTTGACGGACCAAAGTTCCAGAATATAGGTTTTTTTGGACCAAAGGTCCAGATTATAGGTTTTCCGACCAAAGGGCCGGATTATAGGTTTTCCGACCAAAGTTCCAGAATATAGGCTTTTTTGGACCAAAGGTCCGGATTATAGGTTTTCCGACCAAAGTTCCAGAATATAGGTTTTTTGGACCAAATGGCCGGATTATAGGTTGACGGACCAAAGGGCCGGATTATAGGTTTTTCGACCAAAGGGCCGGATTATAGGTTTTCCGACCAAAGGTCCGGATTAGGTTTTCCGACCAAAGTTCTAGAATATAGGTTTTTTGGACCAAAGGGCCGGATTATAGGTTGACGGACCAAAGGGCCGGATTATAGGTTTTCCGACCAAAGGGCCGGATTATAGGCTTTCAGACCAAAGTTCCAGAATATAGGTTTTTTGGACCAAAGGGCCGGATTATAGGTTGACGGACCAAAGGGCCGGATTATAGGTTTTCCGACCAAAGGGCCGGATTATAGGCTTTCAGACCAAAGTTCCAGAATATAGGTTTTTTGGACCAAAGGGCCGGATTATAGGTTGACGGACCAAAGGGCCGGATTATAGGTTTTCCGACCAAAGGGCCGGATTATAGGCTTTCAGACCAAAGTTCCAGAATATAGGTTTTTTTTGGACCAAAGATCTGGATTATAGGTTTTCCGACCAAAGTTCCAGAATAGGTTTTTTAGGGTGAGTATAGGTTTTTTGGACCAAAGGGCCGGATTATAGGTTGACGGACCAAAGGGCCGGATTATAGGTTGACGGACCAAAGGGCCGGATTTAGGTTGACGGACCAAAGGGCCGGATTATAGGTTGACGGACCAAAGTTCCAGAATATAGGTTTTTTTAGAGCTATGATTTCCGACCAAAGTTCCAGAATATAGGTTTTTAGGACCAAAGGGCCGGATTATAGGTTTTCCGACCAAAGTTCCGAAATATAGGTTTTCGGGCCAAAGGGCCGGATTATAGGTTTTCGGACCAAAGTTCCAGAATATAGGTTTTTTGGACCAAAGGGACGGATTATAGGTTGACGGACCAAAGTTCCAGAATATAGGTTTTTTTTGGATCAAAGGTTCAGATTATAGGTTTTCCGACCAAAGGGCCGGATTATAGGTTTTCCGACCAAAGGACCGGATTATAGGTTTTCCGACCAAAGTTCCAGAATATAGGCTTTTTTGGACCAAAGGTCCTGATTATAGGTTTTCCGACCAAAGTTCCAGAATATAGGTTTTTTGGACCAAAGGGCCGGATTATAGGTTGACGGACCAAAGGGCCGGATTATAGGTTTTCCGAACAAAGGGCCGGATTATAGGCTTTCAGACCAAAGTTCCAGAATATAGGTTTTTTTTGGACCAAAGATCTGGATTATAGGTTTTCCGACCAAAGTTCCAGAATAGGTTTTTTAGGGTGAGTATAGGTTTTTTGGACCAAAGGGCCGGATTATAGGTTGACGGACCAAAGGGCCGGATTATAGGTTGACGGACCAAAGGGCCGGATTATAGGTTGACGGACCAAAGGGCCGGATTATAGGTTTTTTTAGAGCTATGATTTCCGACCAAAGTTCCAGAATATAGGTTTTTAGGACCAAAGGGCCGGATTATAGGTTTTCCGACCAAAGTTCCGAATATAGGTTTTCGGGCCAAAGGGCCGGATTATAGGTTTTCGGACCAAAGTTCCAGAATATAGGTTTTTTTGGATCAAAGGTTCAGATTATAGGTTTTCCGACCAAAGGGCCGGATTATAGGTTTTCCGACCAAAGGACCGGATTATAGGTTTTCCGACCAAAGTTCCAGAATATAGGCTTTTTTGGACTAAAGGTCCTGATTATAGGTTTTCCGACCAAAGTTCCAGAATATAGGTTTTTTGGACCAAAGGGCCGGATTATAGGTTGACGGACCAAAGGGCCGGATTATAGGTTTCCGACCAAAGGTCCAGATTATAGGTTTTCCGACCAAAGGACCGGATTATAGGTTTTCCGACCAAAGTTCCAGAATATAGGCTTTTTTGGACCAAAGGTCCGGATTATAGGTTTTCCGACCAAAGATCAAGAATATAGGTTTTTTGGACCAAAGGGCCGGATTATAGGTTGACGGACCAAAGGGCCGGATTATAGGTTTTCCGACCAAAGGGCCGGATATAGGTTTTCCGACCAAAGGTCCGGATTATAGGTTTTCCGACCAAAGGGCCGGATTATAGGCTTTCAGAACAAAGTTCCAGAATATAGGTTTTTTTGGACCAAAGATCCGGATTATAGGTTTTCCGACCAAGTTCCAGAATATAGGTTTTTTGGACCAAAGGGCCGGATTATAGGTTGACGGACCAAAGTTCCAGAATATAGGTTTTTTTGGACCAAAGGTCCAGATTATAGGTTTTTTGGACCAAAGGTCCAGATTATAGGTTTCCGACCAAAGGACCGGATTATAGGTTTTCCGACCAAAGTTCCAGAATATAGGCTTTTTTGGACCAAAGGTCCGGATTATAGGTTGACGGACCAAAGGGCCGGATTATAGGTTTTCCGACCAAAGGGCCGGATTATAGGTTTTCCGACCAAAGGTCCGGATTATAGGTTTTCCGACCAAAGTTCTAGAATATTGGTTTTTTGGACCAAAGGGCCGGATTATAGGTTTTCCGACCAAAGGCCGGATTATAGGCTTTCAGACCAAAGTTCCAGAATATAGGTTTTTTTTGGACCAAAGATCCGGATTATAGGTTTTCCGACCAAAGTTCCAGAATAGGTTTTTTAGGGTGAGTATAGGTTTTTTGGACCAAAGGGCCGGATTATACGTGTAGGTTGACGGACCAAAGGGCCGGATTATAGGTTGACGGACCAAAGGGCCGGATTGTAGGTTTTCAGACAAATTAAAAAAAGGACTCACCCTAATGCCCCAGCCACTTAGCCATTGCCCCCTATCACCGGGGGAGTCCTATACTGGGGAGTAACGTCTCGGCGTCCCCAGGGGGGCGGTACCGCCCCCGTTGAGAATCACTGAGTTAAACAGTTTGTAAAATAATTCGTAAAATAATCAAAAGGTCTACAGTGCTCAGCTACTGTGGCTGGATTGATCCACGGTTTTAGCTACGCTTCCCGATTGTTTAAGTGAACAGGACTAGCGTGAAGTAAAACCGCGGACTACTCCGGCCAAATCATGACGTGAAATTAAAATAAGTGAATAATGATAGGACATACCTGTATCCCGAGACTCGGTGTCATTGGATATCGTTTGATTTGCAGCAGACATCCTTTTTTTCATATACCGATTCTAAAAAAAAAGAATTTTTTTTTGTTTTAATATCCCAAAAAAGTCATATAAAGTACAATATTAATTATGAGGGGGTGAGAAAACGGGAGTAACCATAGCATCGGGATGATTTTTGGAGAAGATGGCTGGTGGTGTAAAGGGATTGGACAAGGGGCGGCGCATGAACGGCATAGGGCCCAGCCCTTTTCCAACATAAACCGAGGGCGAAAAGACGAAAGGACTTCATTTCAAGCGGAGATGGGCTGGAAATTTTGCTCCGATAAACCATGACGTCCGATCTTTCAAGTTGGGACATACCTTCAAATCAGACAAACGTAAGTACTAATTTTTTTGGTGACTTAAAAATGAAAAAACAAGAGTAATCCGAAGGTACAGTTTTACCAACAACGCGCAGTTGGAACACCGGAAAATGGAGAGTATCACAACAGATAGTTAAGGACGTAAGATCATTGGGACAATAGGTCAAAAACCGCAGTTTTTAAGTTGGTGCCTCCTTTGCTACTATGAAATGGCGATAGGTAGAATCCTTTTGGAATAGTCATTGGTTTAATAGATCGAGGGTATCAGGGATGACCGAGGAAGCCTGAGGTCGACGATAAAGTTTTCCATGTCAGTTTTCAAATGGGAAAGGCCTCTTTTACTTGTTTATTAGACAAATCACCAATAAAATTGGAGTTTCTGGGCCGGGGAAAACCGCGAAAATCCGACAAAATGGAAGTCCCAAAAATCCGATTGGAAATTTCTTATATCTCTCATATCTTTCTATCTTCTTTCTGCCGAAAAAGCCAGAAAAACACCCAAAATACGGTGGAATGGGAGTTTTTTGTTCGTAAGAACCACAGAAACTTCCGAACTCCTATAGAGATTTCTAGGGGGATTATCTCCAATTTTGTTCAAAACCTGTTATAGCCAGTGGCTTCGGGAAAAAAGCTTAAATTAGTGATAACACAGTCCTATCTAGGTCCAATCCATGTACAATCCTCGCCCCACCAATGACCAATTTATGTACGATTCTTGACTATGCCGTACCCAATCCATGTCCAATCCATGTCCAATCCATTTCCAATCCATGTCCAATCCTCGCCCCACCAATGACCAATTTATGTACGATTCTTGACTATGCCGTGCCCAATCCATCCATGTCCATTCCCCAATCCATGTCCAATCCTCGCCCCACAATGACCAATTTATGTACGATTCTTGACTATGCCGTCCCATCCATGTCCAATCCTTGTCCAATCCATGTCCCATGTCCAATCTATGTCCATTCCATTTCCAATCCATGTCCAATCCTCGCCACCAATGACAATTTATGTACGATTCTTGACTATGCCGTGCCCAATCCATGTCCAATCATGTCCATCCATTCCAATCCATGTCCAATCCTCGCCCCACCAATGACCAATTTAGTACGATTCTTGACTATGCCTTCCCAATCCATGTCCAATCGCCCCACCAATGACCAATTTATACGATTCTTGACTATGCCGAGCCAATCCCCAATCCATGCCAATCCTCGCCCCACCAATGACCAATTTACGATTCTTGACTATGCCGTGCCCAATCCATGCCCATCCATGTCCATCCATCCAATCCTCGCCCCACCAATGAACAATTTAGGTACGATTCTTGACTATGCCTTGCCCAATCCATGTCCAATCCTCGCCCCACCAATGACCAATTTAGGTACGATTCTTGACTATGCCGTGCCCATCCATCCCTCCAATCCAATCCTCCAATCCTCGCCCCACCAATGACCAATTTATGTACGATTCTTGACTATGCCGTCCCAATCCATGCCCATTTCGATTCTTGACTATGCCGTGCCCAATCTCAATCCATTTCCAATCCATGCCCAACTTCCACACAGGCAAACTAGAATAAAGCACCAAGAAAATTTAAGGGTTCTGTTTCAGGCGCTAAAATTTAAAAGCAATGTTTCTTAAGTTTGTGTGTGGATATCGTTTAAGGGTTGCAACGAAAACGATATGTATTGCAGCCCAGGGGTGACAGGACACGGACTTTGGTCACACGGAAGCTACACCGGAATCGGCTGCCCGACTGATCTTTGGCCACCACCACCCAATCATCCGGCCATACTCCATCACAGGTATTAAAATTCTTCTCAAGAAAGAGTCATCTTTTTTGTAGGATGCTTCGTGGAAGCGGGATGGGACAAAACGGTTCGGTGAGCTCAAACGAAGGTATTTCGAACGGGAACCATTCGCAGAGGAAGCCGCGCCGTAGGGTCGCCACGATCGCCCAAAGACGCGCGCCAACATACGCGAAAGACGTCGGATGTTCAACCTCAACGAAGCATTCGACAAACTACGTCGTAAAGTTCCAACTTTCGCCTACGAAAAGCGTCTTTCAAGAATCGAAACTTTGAGATTGGCCATCACCTATTTCCTTCATGAGCGAATTATTAAACGGGACCCACAAAGAAAACGACGGCACACCTCACCCATTTACCACAGGGACTACATACCCTATTCCATTTTATCATAAGTTCTTTCTAATTTAAGCTTTTCCAAGTGCAATAACGTTCTTTATATAATTTAAGTCATGTTTTCAACTTTGAAGTCTTCCATAATTTTAAGGGAAAAACCTAGTCAGTGTTTAGAAGGTTCTACGCAATAAGTAGCTTAAAAAGCTCAATTTTTCAATTGTTTGAAAAAACAAGAGAAGTTTGCGTTGAAAAGTGAAAAAAAAAAAAGAAACCTGTATTTAGAATAGGACGTAAAAACTGTGATTGTCTGATATTCTCGATTTCAGAAGAACAAACCAAATTATATTATTTTATGTGTTTCTTTTTCAATATGAAATACTTAACAAGGGGATCAACGATCTAAATCAAGGATTAATGAAAACAAACTTTCTCTGGCTTTTGATTGGATGAGACGAAGCTTAGTTTAGGCCCCCAGCATCCCCACCACAACCTCATCTACCAATACCTGCGAAGGAAAATAAGATACCTATTAGGTTAAAATTTACAGAGCATCCTTAGTTACGAAAAATTCTCAAAACGTAAAATAATGCAAAATTTTATTAAAAAATTAAATTAGAGTACTTATAAACCCCCTCACGCGTATTTATCTTACTGGTGGTGCCTCAAAAAGGATTCTTTTTAACATTTTTCTTGTTGGCTTTATTTTGCTTCTTTTTTTTTAATTTTTATAGTTGTGTAAACAAGTACATGAATAACAATGAATGTTATAAATTATGATTGATAAATGATGTTTTTTATTAGACTCCGATGATATTTTGATCATATGAGGCGCTCCGGGTACGAAGGGCGAACTCGACATCGGACAAATTTTTTTTTTTCATTTTCAGATTCTAGACCTTTTGAAGAATACACCCATGTAATTTTTATATTGAGTTTGCCCTTTTTTCCCCTTTAAAATACGTAAAAACCGATATGCGGCAAAGCTCTAACTGCGATATCCGAGCGGGTACGAAGGGCGAACTCGTATCCTAGTCCAACCCCCACCCCTTGGAACAGCTCACCGCCACGAAATAAAATATTCTCATTTTGTGAATTAATAATCGTAACAAATATTCGAAAATAAAAAAAAACCCTTTCCTCTATGATTCTATAAAATCTAAAATCTCGCCACGAAAATTCCAGAGAGTGACTTTTCTGTCGAGTTCGCCCTTAACAGAAAACTTTAAAATGCGAATATCTCGAAACTACGTTTTGTCGAGTTCGCCCTTCGTACCCGGAGCGCCTCATATGTTGTGTACCCACACACCCCCCCCCCCCCCAAGGAGAAAAGAATGAAGGTCTAAGGTGCTGTGTCGAGATGGGATGGTGCGGAGCTGGAACGCGGGTGAGTGTCGCAGATGTCGAAAAGTTCGTTCCGAGGTTTAAGTTGCACCAATTCAGCGGTTTGAAGAGATGCGGAACTGCTGCGAGTTGAGGAGTTCCACCAGCAGTGAGTCGAACTGTGGGATCGATGATCACCACTATAACTTCAATATTTATCTTAACCTTTTTTTACTATTATTAAAGCCAAAAGGGGAGTTTTCTAAATTCAACTAAAGGTCATAAGGATGGAAATCTCATATTTTGGCAAACTTGGGATTCCATTGATCATAATTTTTCCCAGAAGAGGGAAAACAAGGTCTTGGAAACTTCAGAAGAAGATTTTAAAAAATAGACCAATGAAATCTACAAACTATAAAGCAGCTAAACTCTAATTATCAACGTAAAACCTAGTTTAAAAATAAGTACTAGTCTGCTGGCCCCGACGGGAACTTCCTTAAAGAGAAGTATCTATATAGGAGGGGGAAGTATGGAGAAAGTATAACGGAGTGGGAAGTATGTGGGAGGGGAAGTATAACGGAGTAGGAAGTATATGGGGGGGAAGTATAACGGTAGGAAGTATATATGGAGGGGAAGTATAACGGAGGGGAAGTATAACGAAGGGGAAGTATAACGGAGGGAAAGTTAAGGAAGGGATGTAGTAGGGAGGGAAAGTATAAAGGAGAATTTTCCAAGTTAGTTTTTTCGAAAAATTTTCGGGCTTTTTTTTTTTTTTTTTTTTTTTTTTTTTTTTTTTTTTTTTTTTTTTTTTTTTTTTTTGCAAAATTTTTGAAGTTCTTTTTTTCGAAAAATTTTTAAGTTTTTTTGTAAAAAAATTTTTTTTTTTTTTTCGAAAAATTTTTTTTTCTTCTTTTTCTTTTTTTTTTTTTCTTTTTTCTTTTTTATTTTTTTGAAAAATTTTTAAGTTCTTTTTTCGAAAAAATTTTCTAAGTGTCGAGGTAGAAATAATGGTCTCTTTGGCCTAGGGATGTGCCTCTCGTAAAGGGTAGAAGTACGAAATTTCCCTACTAATAAAAGAAGTAAAAAAAGTGGCAATTTTTTGCACCAAAAATTCTTAAAAAATATAAGGAGTAATTGGTGAAAATTTGGTGAAAATCGGATTAACGGTTCGGCCGCAGCGAATTTTTTAAAATTTCAAACAGACATATCTCCGCCATTTTTCGAAATTCAAAAATCCCCCTCGTTACATTCTTCTTCACCGGCTAAAGAATTTGTGTAAAAATTTGGTGAAAATCGGATGAAAACTGTGGCCGTAAAGTGTTCCGGAAAAAAATGCTACGGACGGCCGGCCGGCCGGCACCACAGACAAAGTTGAGATCGGTAAAGATCAATATCATTTGACCCTCCGGGGTCTGGAAGACCCTTCCCCAAAACCCGACGTCGAGGGTATCGCAATAACTTCTTAAAGGAAGTTAACCAGCAAAGAAATAGAGTGGGCATATTATGCTAATATGAATAAATATTCATCAGAGGTTCATAAATTTCTAATAAAATGATTGCTCTTGAAATTTTTTAAAAATTGAATTTTAGAGCTTAATTAAAAAAAAATATTTACCAAAAAATCGTGCACAAAATAATTTTTATGGGTGTACAAAAAAGCATTTCTAGAAATAATTTTATGAAGCCTTGAACTCTTGAAAATTTGGGTCTGAGTATTATGAGAAGTGGAACTAGACAACAACAGTCGATAAGTGGGATTGGGCAAAATTAGTCGATATCATAAGTGGGATTAAACAATAATTCGTCTATATCAGAAGTGGGATAGTTATTCATAAATTTTAGCTTATTAAAGCAATAATAAATTAAATCAACATCTAAATTTGAGGTTTTCCTAAATATGCAACATATTGATCTATTTTAAAATCTTCATATTTTATTAAGGAAAAATTGATTTTTTTTTAAACAGACGCCAAATTGCAAATATTACCATAAATTAATGGAATATTAATGGGTTATTGAGATAAGAATAAAAACCCCAATAATAAAATATGTAAGAAAATCAGTTATATTCAGTATGGGCACAATCATAACTATGATATATCATGTGTTTATGAGTTGTAATTATGATTATAGTTGAAATCACAAACCTTAAATATGTGATTAGGATTACAATCATAATTATAATCACATTCGTAATCACAATTTGTTTTATGATTGCACTCGTAATAATACTTTATTTCACGATCACGCTTGTAATCATTTTTTCTCATGATTACGCTCGAAATTAACCTTTTAGTGTAATTCCGAACCTAAAAACCACATTTTTTTGCAATTACAGTAGTTTATATTATTGTTTCCTGGATATTTACCAAACTTTCCTTTCATGAGAAAAAGTATGATCAGCGTAATCATGAAAAAAAGTACGATTAGACTTAATTAAAAAAAATTGTGATTACGATTGTAATCACATTTGTACAGTAGTTTATATTATTGTTTCACTGATATTTACCAAACTTTTTCATGAGAAAAGTATGATTACTAGCGTAATCATGAAAAAAAGAACGATTATGAGCTTAATTATAAAAAAAATTGTGATTACGATTGTAATCATAATCACAATTTAAGGTTTGTGATTCAATTAAATCATAATACAACTCAAAACACATGGTTATAATCATAACTATGATTATGATTAAACCCAACACTGGTTATTTTATACAAAATACCAACGGGGCTTCATTACTAATATTAAGGTTTGTGATTCAATAATATAATTACAACTCATAAACACTAGGATATAATCATAACTATGATTATGATTAAACCCAACACTGGTTATTTTATACAAAATACCAACGGGGCTTCATGACTAATAATAAAAAATTGTGATTACGATTGTAATCATAATCACATATTAAGGTTTGTGATTCAATTATAATCATAATTACAACTCATAAACACATGGTTATAATCATAACTATGATTATGATTAACCCAACACTGGTTATTTTATACAAAATACCAACGGGGCTCATGAATAATAATAAAAAATTGTGATTACGATTGTAATCATAATCACATATTTAAGGTTGTGATTCAATTATAATCATAATTACAACTCATAAACACATGGTTATAATCATAACTGATTAATTAAGCCCACACTGGTTATTTTATACAAAATACCAACGGGGCTTCATGACTAATAATAAAATTGTGATTACGATTGTAATCATAATCACATATTTAAGGTTTGTGATTCAATTATAACCATAATTACACTCATAAACACATGGTTATAATCATAACTATGATTATGATTAAGCCCAACACTGGTTATTTTATACAAAATACCAACGGGGCTTCATGACTAAATAAAAAAATTGTGATTACGATGTAATCATAATCACATATTTAAGGTTGTGATTCAATTAAACCATAATTAAACTCATAAACCATGGTTATAATCATAACTATGATTATGATTCCCAACACTGGTTATTTATACAAAATACCAACGGGCTTCATTACTAATAATAAAAAATTGTGATTACGATTGTAATCATAATCACATATTTAAGGTTTGTGATTCAATTAATCATAATTACAACTCATAAACACATGGTTAATCATAACTATAATTATGATTAAACCCAACACTGGTTATTTTATACAAAATACCAACGGGGCTTCATGACTAATAATAAAAAATTGATTACGATTGTAATCATAATCACATATTTAAGGTTTGTGATTCAATTATAACATAATACAACTCATAAACACATGGTTATAATCATAACTATGATTATGATTAACCCAACACTGGGTTATTTTATACAAAATACCAACGGGGCTTCATGACTAATAATAAAATTGTGATTAGGATTGTAATCAATCACATATTTAAGGTTTGTGATTCAATTATAATCATAATAACAACTCATAAACACATGGTTATAATCATAACTATGATTATGATTAAACCCAACACTGGTTATTTATACAAAATACCAACGGGCTTCATGACTAATAATAAAAAATCGTGATTACGATTGTAATCATCAATCACATATTTAAGGTTTGTGATTCAATTATAATCATAATAACAACTCATAAACACATGGTTATAATCATAACTATGATTATGATTAAACCCAACACTGGGTTATTTTATACAAAATACCAACGGGGCTTCATGACTAATAATAAAAAATTGTGATTACGATTGTAATCATAATCACATATTTAGGTTTGTGATTCAATTATAATCATAATTACAACTCATAACACATGGTTATAATCATAACGATATATATGATTAACCCAACACTGGGTTATTTTATACAAAATACCAACGGGGCTTCATGACTAATAATAAAAAATTGTAATTACGAAAGTAATCATAATCACAATTTAAGGTTTGTGATTCAATTATAATCATAATAACACTCATAAGCACATGGTTATAATCATAACTATGATTATGATTAAACCCAACACTGGCTATTTTATACAAAATACCAACGGGGCTTCATGACTAATAATAAAAATTGTGATTACGATTGTAATCATAATCACATATTTAAGGTTTGTGATTCAATTATAATCATAATAACTCATAAACAAATGGTTATAATCATAACTATGATTATGATTAAACCCAACACTGGTTATTTATACAAAATACCAACGGGGCTTCATGACTAATAATAAAAATTGTGATTACGATTGTAATCATAATCACATATTTAAGGTTTGTGATTCAATTATAATCATAATTACAACTCATAAACACATGGTTATAATCATAACTATGATTATGATTAAACCCAACACTGGTTATTTATACAAAATACCAACGGGGCTTCATGACTAATAATAAAAAATTGTAATTACGATTGTAATCATAATCATATTTAAGGTTTGTGATTCAATTATAATCATAATACAACTCATAAGACATGGTTATAATCATAACTATGATTATGATTAAACCCAACACTGGTTATTTTACAAAATACCAACGGGGCTTCATGACTAATAATAAAAATTGTGATTACGATTGTAATCAAATCACATATTTAAGGTTTGTGATTCAATTATAATCATAAAACAACTCATAAACAAATGGTTATAATCATAACTATGATTATGATTAAACCCAACACTGGTTATTTTATACAAATACCAACGGGCTTCATTACTAATAATAAAAAATTGTGATTACGATGTAATCATAATCACATATTTAAGGTTTGTGATTCAATTATAATCATAATACAACTCATAACACATGGTTATAATCATAACTATGATTATGATTAAACCCAACACTGGTTATTTTATACAAAATACCAACGGGCTTCATGACTAAAAAAAAATTGTGATTACGATTGTAATCATAATCATATATAAGGTTGTGATTCAATTATAACCATAATTACAACTCATAACACATGGTTATAATCATAACTATGATTATGATTAAACCCAACACTGGTTTTTTATACAAAAATACCAACGGGGCTTTACTAATAATAAAAAATTGTGATTACGATTGTAATCATAATCACATATTTAAGGTTTGTGATTCAATTGTAATCATAATTACAACTCATAAACACATGGTTAAATCATAACTATGATTATGATTAAGCCCAACACGGTTATTTTATACAAAATACCAACGGGGCTTCATTCTAATAATAATAATAATAAAAATTGTGATTACGATTTAATCATAATCACATATTTAAGGTTTGTGATTCAATTATAATCATAATTACAACTCATAAACAATGGTTATAATCATAACTATGATTATGATTAAGCCCAACACTGGTTATTTATACAAAACCAACGGGCTTCATGACTAATAAAAAAATTGTACGATTGTAATCATAATCACATATTTAAGGTTTGATTCAATTATAATCATAATTACAACTCATAAACATGGTTATAATCATAACTATGATTATGATTAAACCAACACTGGTTATTTTATACAAAATACCAACGGGGCTTCATGACTAATATAAAAAATTGTATTACGATTGTAATCATATCACATATTTAAGGTTTGTGATTCAATTAAATCATAATACAACTCATAAAAATGGTTATAATCATAACTATGATTATGATTAAACCCAACACTGGTTATTTATACAAAATACCAACGGGGCTTCATGACTAATAATAAAAAAAATGTACTACGATTGTAATCATAATCACATATTTAAGGTTTGTGATTCAATTATAATCATAATAACAACTCATAAACACATGGTTATAATCATAACTATGATTATGATTAAAGCCAACACTGGTTATTTATACAAAATACCAACGGGCTTCATGACTACTAATAAAAATTGTGATTACGATTGTAATCAAATCACATATTTAAGGTTTGATTCAATTATAATCATAATAACTCATAAACACATGGTTATAATCATATAACTATGATTATGATTAAGCCCAAGACTGGTTATTTTATACAAAATACCAACGGGGCTTCATTGCTATAAAGTATAAATAATAATAAAATTGTGATTACGATTGTAATCATAATCACATATTAAGGTTGTGATTCAATTATATTAATTACAACTCATAAACACATGGTTAATCATAACTATTATGATTAACCCAACACTGGTTATTTTATACAAAATACCAACGGGGCTTCATGACTAATAATAAAAAATTGTACGATTGTAATCATAATCACATATTTAAGGTTTGTGATTCAATTATAATCATAATTACACTCATAAACACATGGTTATAATCATAACTATGATTATGATTAAGCCAACACTGGTTATTTATACAAAATACCAACGGGGCTGACTAATAAAAAATTGTAATTACGATTGTAATCATAATCACATATTTAAGGTTTGTGATTCAATTAAATCATATTACACTCATAAAAACATGGTTATAATCATAACTATGATTATGATTAAACCCAACACCGGTTATTTTATACAAAATACCAACGGGGCTTCATGACTAATAATAAAAAATTGTGATTACGATTGTAATCATAATCACATATTTAAGGTTTGTGATTCAATTATAATCATAATAACAACTCATAAACACATGGTTTATATATCATAACTATGATTATGATTAAAGCCAACACTGGTTATTTTATACAAAACCCACGGGGCTTCAGACTAATAATAAAATTGCGATTACGATAGTAATCATAATCACATTTTTAAGGTTTGTGATTCAATTATAATGATAATTACAACCTAAACACATGGTTATAATCATAACTATGATTTAGCCCAACACTGGTTATTTTACACAATACCAACGGGCTTCATGACTAATAATAGAAAATAAAAATTATAATAGAATTAAAGACCACTTACAAAGAATACTTAAACTTTTTTTTCCAACCAAGGAAAAAAAACTCCAAGGGAAAACTCTTGAGGAAGTTAAAAAGGAAAGTTGAGGCTAGAATTGCAAAATGCAACCGCCGAAAATCAAGGATGCAAATGAGAAATAGGACGTGCGAAAGATAGATAAATAGAAAAAATATAAAAAAAATGTAAAATAAAATTAGAAATTAGAAAAACTAATTAATTTAAGTTTAAAATTCAAAATAAAATAAACTATAGTTAAAAACACAAACTACGCGTTGGGAAAAATAAATTTTTTAAATTATTACACCAAATGACACAAAATCCTCAATCATAAATAAGAAACAAAAACACTTAAAAAATATATATGAAATATAAATTACTTACGACAATATATTACAAAAATACAAAGGTAACTTCAGATCTACAGAGAATCGCCCATTTGCCGTTTTTACAACAAACAAACCGTAGAGAAGGCAACGCTTCTCCCCCTTTCAACGTCTCTTCGTTTTTTTAATCAGCCAATCGATTGCCATCGAAAGCAATTTCAACTTTTCCTTATTTGTTTAAATCGATTGCCAGTATCGAAAGCAATTTCAACTTTTCCTTATTTGTTTAATCGCTTAACTACTGCAAAATAAAAATAAGTTTATTGCAAATTTTATTACTATAACTTGAATAAATTGGAGATTCTATTTTTTTCTTAAGAATATAAAGATCGATTGTTGAGACTATAACAATTTCCATCGATGTATATAAAAGACCTGATCGCTCGCCGAGTGGTTGGAATTGTGCCCAGTGTTGTAATGTGGTACATGGGGGCTGCGGATCAAGTCGACCGAGGCGCTCTCTTGTTGACCAAGATAAGGGTCACTTCCCGCCAGACGGTGTGGTGTCTGTGTCTGTGTCTGTGTCGTGTGTCTTCGTGTCTGTGTGTGTTTACTCGTTGCCATGGAAACAGCTTTGAGTTTGGACGATCGATAGCGCCACCGGTAACGGCCCCTCACAAGCACAGTTGTACCACTTCAACCGATAGGTGGAAACAATTTCGAGTAGAGGCCAGACCCTCGACGAGCGATCAGGTCTTTTATACATCGATGACAATTTCTAAATTTTACAAACAATTATATTAATAATAATTAAATTATAATATTAAGCTGAATAAATAAATAAAATGAATGATAAGAGAATATTGCAGGATGGGGAAATTTTTTCTGAAAAATTGGATCGATTTTCTTAAGGATGATAGAGCTGATAAGGAAAGATCAAAGTACGAAATTTCAAAACACTGTCCAAAATTATTTTATCAATGTTTATTTTCTTATAGATAAATACTCCATTCAGTCATGAATAGTATTATTGCTTAGTCAAGAAGTTAGAATGAAGATTTTTGTAAATATTGAACAAAGTAGTAAAATGAATTTAAGTTTTTTTGTTGCTTTTGTCTTTTGGGATTGCATATGGTCTTTCCATGATCTCGATGATAAATACGGTCCTGTGACTTTCGTCAGTATTGTAAGTATTTCCTGTTTTTGTTTATTTCTGGAGATTTTCAATTTTTTGGGAAATTTAGGGAATTTGGGTTATAGTGTTTAGCTAAGAAGGATCGAGAGTAGATTTGGATCAGCTGGATGCAATAGATTTGATTCCGTCGGGACATCATGTTTATTAATTTGACTGGGAAAAATCAGGCGTTTTTATCATTTTTGACTTTGAGTTTATTGATAATTAGGGATACTGCCAGCTGGGAAGCCGAGAGAATCCAAAAAAGGCCAACTTTCGTAGAGAGTGGTTAGCTAAGAAGGATCGAGAGTAGATTTAGATCAGCTGGATGCAATAGATTCTGTCGGGAAATCATGATTTAATATTGACTGGGAAAAATCAGGCGTTTTTATCATTTTTGACTTTGAGTTATTGATAATTAGGGATACTGCCAGCTGGGAAGCCGAGAGAATCTAAAAAAGGCCACAACTTTCGAAGAGAGTGGTTAGCTAGAAGGATCGAGAGTAGATTTAGATCAGCTGGATGCAATAGATTCTGTCATGACATCATGTTAATATTGTCGGGAAAAATCAGGCGTTTTTATCATTTTGACTTTGAGATTTATTGATAATTAGGGATACTGCCAGCTGGGAAGCTGAGAGAATCTAAAAAAGGCCACAACTTTGTAGAGAGTGGTTAGCTAAGAAGGATCGAGAGTAGATTTTAGATCAGCTGGATGCAATAGATTCTGTCATCATGATGTTTAATATTGACTGGGAAAAATCAGGCGTTTTTATCATTTTTGACTTTGAGTTTATTATTGATTAGGGATACTGCCAGCTGGGAAGCCGAGAGAATCTAAAAAAGGCCACAACTTTCGAGAGTGGTTAGCTAAGAAGGATCGAGAGTAGATTTAGATCAGCTGGATGCATAGATTCTGTCATGACATCATGTTTAATATTGTCCGGGGAAATCAGGCGTTTTATCATTTCTGACTTTGAGTTTTATTGATAATTAGGGATACTGCCAGCTGGGAAGCCGAGAGAATCTAAAAAGGCCACAACTTTCGTAGAGAGTGGTTAGCTGAGAAGGATCGAGAGTAGATTTAAATCAGCTGGATGCAATAGATTCTGTCATGACATCACGTTTTATATTGTCCGGGAAAAATCAGGCGTTTTTATCATTTTTGACTTATAATTTTATTGATTATTAGGGATACTGCCAGCTGGGAAGCCGAGAGAATCTAAAAAAGGCCACAACTTTCATAGAGAGTGGTTAGCTAAGAAGGATCGAGAGTAGATTTAGATCAGCTGGATGCAATAGATTCTGTCATCATGATGTTTAATATTGTCCGGGAAAAATCAGGCGTGTTTATCATTTTTGACTTTGAATTTTAATCGATAAAAATCTGTCAACTTGCAGAAAAAATGGGAAAGATCAGGGGCAAGAAACTTTCAAATGTCCTGCATTGGAGGGTATAACAAGAAGTTAATTCCTTTTATTATTTCAAACCAAACCTGATTCTCCATCTTCTCTAACATTCATTTTCCTCAAATTGAAGCCTTTTGCCTCAAAAATTGTCTCTCACTTAAAAAATTACTTTACTTACCATCATTTTGTGTTTGCTTAAAAATTTAACGTTAAAAATAAATTAAATTATCTTTTCTTTCTGCTATCTTTTAATTTGTTTTATTTGCATACATAATCTGTTAATTGATAAGCTACTTCAATTAAACTATTATTGTTTATTTGTTAATTGCTTATAATTGCAGTATTTAATCTCTTTTTTAATTATAGATTTATAGACATGGAGATAGGACGCCGATTAGACGTATCCAAAGATCCGTACAGGAATGAGTCTGATTGGCCGATCGACTGGGCGCAGTTGACGAATAGGAAAGCTTCATCATTACCATTTAGGAGAGTGGTTTCGGCAAAGATATACTCAATTGTTTCCAGACTCGTACAGCCAAACGATCCGCATTCAGAGCACCGATGTAGACAGGACATTAATGAGCGCTTTGGCCAATACGGCTGGAATGTACCCGCGGGACCGAAAGACCGATGGTCAAAACTTAAATGGACGCCTATCCCAATACATTCGACTCCTGAAAATCTCGACAAAGTAAACCAAAATTATCATTATATCTTAATTTTAATTTTCGTAGATCTTGGCAATGAAAGCTCCATGTAAAAAATATGAAAGACTTCTCCGCGAATTCAAATCTTCCCCTACTTATAAAAAATTAGAGGCCAAATACTAAATATTACCCATATTGAAGGAAAATACTGGGCAGGATATTGATTTAACTAAAATGGAGTACCTTTACAGCACACTTTTGAGGTAACAATAATAACTTTGAAACAAATTTTTATATTAGGTGTACAAAATGAAACTCGGCTAAAATCTACAAATTCAAATTTACCCTGTGGCTGAGTTTCATTTGTACACCTAATAAATAAAAATTGTAGGAAATTTAATTCTCTATTTTGTACTTAATTATTTTTCTAGGATGCACCATTTTCGGAAAATAATTTTTTTTTAAATAAATTTATCTTGAAAACCGTGCGTCCTAGAGAAAAAATGAATAGAATGAAAATTAAAGAGAATTAAATTTCCAACAGATTTTACTTAGTGCATTTTTTCAATATCTGTAACGGTTTACGATTTACAGCCTTTAAAAATTAACCTTCTTAATGGTTATACTTCAATAACCTTCTTACACGTAGAAGGTCAACTTTTGATGGACTTCAACGCCTAAATGTTTAAAATTTTGAAAAAATGAACTACTGTACAAATGAAACTCGGCTAAAATCTACAAAATTCAAATTTAGCCTGTGGCTGAGTTTCATTTTGTACACCTAATAAATAAAATTGTAGGAAATTTAATTCTCTATAAATTTGTACTTAATTATTTTTTTCTAGGATGCACCATTTTCGGAAAATAATTTTTTTAAAATAAATTTATCTTGAAAACAGTGCGTCCTAGAGAAAAATGAATAGAATAAAAGTTAAAGAGAATTAAATTTCCAACAGATTTTATTTAGTGCATTTTTTCATATCTGTAACGGTTTAGATTAACAAGCCTTTAAAAATTAACCTTCTTAATGGTTATACTTCAATAACCTTCTTACACGTAGAAGGTCAACTTTTGATGGACTTTAACGCCTAAAATGTTTAAAATTTTGATAAAATGAACTACTAGGTGTACAAAATGAAACTCGGCTAAAATGTACAAAATTCAAATTTACCCTGTGGCTGAGTTTCATTTTGTACACCTAATAATAAAAATTGTAGGAAATTTAATTCTCTATAAATTTGTACTTAATTATTTTTTTTCTAGGATGCACCATTTTCGGAAAATAATTTTTTTTAAAAATAATTTTATCTTGAAAACAGTGCGTCCTAGAGAAAAAATGAATAGAATAAAAATTAAAGAGAATTAAATTTCCAACAGATTTTACTTAGTGCATTTTTTCAATATCTGTAACGGTTTACGATTACAAGCTTTAAAAATTAACCTTCTTAATGGTTATACTTCAATAACCTTCTTACACGGTGAAGGTCAACTTTTGATGGACCTTAACGCCTAAAATGTTTAAAATTTTGAAAAAATGAACTACTGTACAAAATGAAACTCGGCTAAAATCTACAAAATTCAAATTTACCCTGTGGCTGAGTTTCATTTTGTACACCTAATTGTTATTTTAGGAAGAGTTTAATTTACGTTGCCTAACTGGACTAAAAGTGTGTATCCAGACGTTTTAAGAGAAGCAGGTGGCTTGGATTTTCAATACCATCATACACTACTGATCTCAAGCGCCTAAAAGGAGGTATGAAACAATTTAAAATTTAAATTTATTAAATTAAATTTAAAGGACCTTTGCTGAAACAAATTCTTGGATTAATGAGTCAAAAAGTGAGCATCGAAAACCCTCTGGCACAAAATATTTCTGTTTACTCCGCCCATGATACGACTGTTAGTTTTGTTCTTAATACTCTGGGCATTTTTAACTTTCCCTCCGCCTTTCGCATCTTCTGTGCTTATAGAACTTCGACAAAAAAACAACAACCTTTAGTCACTGTAAGTCTTGATTTTTTTAAAACTTTTAAATTATTTTCTTCAGATTTTATATAAAAATGAAACCAGAAATGATCCTTATTTATTGACTGTCCCCGGTTGTCAAGAAGCTTGCCCGCTTGATAAGCTGATAAAGATAACAAAACCTGTGATACCTGATGATTGGGATTCAGAATGCCATGAGCATACAGCATTCGATTTGTCGCTCGACCAGCCGTATAACACATTAGCGATTTTTGGTAAGTCAAAAACTTTTACTAAAATTGAAGGAAAACATTTCTATCGTCTATTTGTTGCTTGTAAGAAGAGTTGATACTTTTGTAATAACCAGCTTAAGCCATTTACCTCACGTTTTCGTCAAAGAAGTCCCAGATATTTGGGAGCTTATTTAATGTACGAAGCACTATTCCTCCAGTTTTCGAGCTTTTTCCGCAGTTTTCGGCATAGAAACACACTTTTTACTGGATTTTTAGCCGTTTCTCTTATTTTGAAAAGGGACATTTTTCTGAAGGAAAAAGGGCTCATTTTTGGCTGGGAAAGGACCTGGTGGGATGTTAAAGGGATAAAACGAGATAAAAGGGACATTTTTCTGGAGAAAAAGGGCTCATTTTTGGCTGGGAAAGGACCTGGTGGGATGTTAAAGGGATAAAACGAGATAAAGGGACATTTTTCTGGAGAAAAAGGGCTCATTTTTGGCTGGGAAAGGACCAGGAGGGATATAAAAGGATAAAACGAGATAAAAGGGACATTTTTCTGGAGAAAAAGGGCTCATTTTTGGCTGGGAAAGGACCAGGTGGGATGTTAAAGGATAAAACGAGATAAAAGGGACATTTTTCTGAAGAAAAAGGGCTCATTTTGGCTGGGAAAGGACAGGAGGGATATAAAAGGGATAAAACGAGATTAGAGGTACATTTTTTTGAAGAAAAAAGGGCTCATTTTTGGCTGGGAAAGGACCAGGTGGGATGTTAAGGGATAAAACGGACATTTTTCTGGAGAAAAGGGCTCATTATTGGCTGGGAAAGGACCAGGATGGATATAAAACGAGATAAAAGGGTCATTAAAGGGCTCGTTATTAGCTAGAATATGGCCTTAACTTCAGAAAAAGCTAGAAATATGGGGCATAACGAAGTCTAAACCGATACGAATCCTGGATTTTTTTCGGGGGGAAAAAAGAGGAATGATCTAAACTTTGGAGGTTTTTTTTTAATTTGTTAACTTTTAGGCAGAAAAATATGGCTTTTTTGACTATATTTGTGATCCTCAGAACACCCTGATCATGAAAATATAGGTCTCTTGTAAATTACAAACATTACAATAGTACAGGGCCCAAAATTGCTCCCTGAGACACCCGGTTTTTTGCTGTTTAACACGAAATTAAGGTTTTAAACGCATTTTTGACCCTTAAGGAATTTTTTTAGCGGTTTCAACGTTAAGTTACTTTTGAAAGGAAATCGTTTTACCTTTAAAATGACTATTTAAAACGTAAATCGGTTCAGTATTAAGGGAGATATAAGCGTTTGAAGTTTAGTCCAAAATATCACAAAATTTACAAGCGTTTTTTGACCATATTTGTAATCCTCAGAACGCCCGATCCCGAAAATATAGGTCTCTTATAAATTACAAACATTACAAATAGTACAGGGCCCAAAATGGCTCCCTGAGACACTCCCGCTTTTTGGCTGTTTAACACGAAATTAAGGTTTTAAACGCATTTTTGACCCTTAAGGAATTTTTTAGCGGTTCAACGCTAAGTTACTTTTGAAGGAAATTTTACCTTTAAAATGACACATTTAAAACGTAAATCGGTTCAGTATTAAGGGAGATATAAGCGTTTGAAGTTTTAGTCCAAAATATCACAAAATCATGACTTTACAAGCGTTTTTTGACCATATTTGTAATCCTCAGAACGCCCCGATCCCGAAAATATAGGTCTCTTGTAAAACACAACATTACAAATAGTACAGGGCCCAAAATTGCTCCCTGAGACACTCCCGGTTTTGGCCGTTTAACACGAAATTAAGGTTTTAAACGCATTTTTGACTCTTAAGGAATTTTTTTAGCGGTTTCAACGCTAAGTTACTTTGAAAGGAAATCGTTTACCTTTAAAATGACATATTTAAAACGTAAATCGGTTCAGTATTAAGAAAGATATAAGCGTTTGAAGTTTTAGTCCAAAATATCACAAAATCATGACTTTACAAGCGTTTTTTGACCATATTTAATCCTCAGACGCCCGATCCCGAAAATATAGGTCTCTTGTAAAACACAAACATTACAATAGTACAGGGCCCAAAATTGCTCCTGAGACACTCCCGGTTTTTGGCTGTTTAACACGAAATTAAGGTTTTTAAACGCATTTTGACTCTTAAGGATTTTTTTAGCGGTTTCAACGCTAAGTTACTTTGAAAGGAAATCGTTTTACCTTTAAAATGACATATTTAAAACGTAAATCGGTTCAGTATTAAGAATGATATAAGCGTTTGAAGTTTTAGTCCAAATATCACAAAATCATGACTTACAAGCGTTTTTTGACCATATTTATAATCCTCAGAACGCCCCGATCCCGAAAATATAGGTCTCTTATAAATTACAAACATTACAAATAGTATAGGGCTCAAAATTGCCCCCGGTACCTTTCTTAAGCACCAAGTTTTTGGCGTTTTTGTTTTTGGCTGAGAGACAGTTTAGCTGATTTCCTTCAAATGGTTTTTGTGGTAATTTATTATTGTCCGTTGTGTTCATTCCATCATTTTTCAAATTAAAAAAAAATTTCTGGGATTTTAGATAACATTTTGACGAGAAGGCTGAAGCGGTTCGGAATATCTGATTTCTTTGTTGGGGGAAAAATTTTAAGTTATTGGTAGTTTTACTTTGAACTTTATTTTTCAAATATAAATTTTATTTCTTGTGACTTTTTTAGCAATGGTAACATCAACTCTAATCGTCTTCCTTTTGCTTGCTTCAACATCTTTGTACTGGCACAAACAGAAACCTTCGCACACCTACCGAAACTAAATGTCGAAACTCTATAATTTGTTACTTAAAAAACCTCTTTTAAGAGACTTAATTTTATTTAAAAGTCTGAATATTTTTATAAATTCTCCAACCTACCAGGGAATGTTAATAAAAGAACGAAGTTGTATATTTTTGTAATTTTAGTTTCTTGGGATTTTTTTGTCGATTTGTGCTTCCTAATTGAAAATAAATACTGATTGATCCATGTGTTCTTATTTCATCTGACAAAACATGAAATAGTTTAAATTTTTTTAAAATAGGTAAAGTTTTTTTTTAAGTTGGTGATTATTTAAACTTATGATAGAGATTAGGTTATACTCAAGGGAAATTTATGTCGTCTACTCCGAACACCAGCGAGTTCTTCGCGGCCACGATCAGCGAAAAAGACTCCTGCGAGTTCTAGGGCAAGCTCGAAGGGATCGAAACGTTCGAAAAGTTCGAAGAAAAAGAAAGAAAATAGAAGCAAAAAAGATAAGAAAAACAAAAGTTGAGATAGATTCTGGGATTAGAGATGGCCCAGGAGAAAATGAACCGCTTCAGTCTGTCAAGTATGATCTTAATATGAAGCCTTCAGATCCTAAAATGGCTTCTGATGCTTCACCGGCCAAACCTGCAGAAAATAAGCCACCATCAGACCCTAAGACTGAGCCCAAACCTTCCGATCCTACGTTAAATGCGTCCGATATCAGACTTAAGCCATCCGATCCAAAGCCTGCAATGTCTGACCCCAAATTAAAACAGCAGCCAGGAAGTGGCACAGATACAGACACAAGTCAACCTACGAGAGGTAAATATACATTTTAACCATTTGATAAACTAAAAACTTTAAAAGCACCTCTTAGATCAAAAGCGCCATCGAAAGAAAGCAACGAGTGGCTTTACGTTTTATTTTTTATGGCCCAAACTCTTGGATTGTCAATTATCGTCCTCACTGTCGCCTGGATCCATTCGTACGCCGGAGGCTTTTCGATGAAAGGTCCTAAAAATCTAAAATCATGGCATCCATTTTAATGACAGTCGGTATATTTGCTGGCGAATTGTAAGAACTAATACATCATCAATATTTAAACCATTCTTCAGCTTTGTTGACGTACCAATTGATATTGAAGAAGAACAAGCCAAATTTAAAGAAGGCTCACATGCTAATCAATTCGTTAACATTAATGTGCATAGTTGCCTCTCAAATAACCCTAGCTATGCACAGTTGTGAAAAACTTCAAACGCTAAAAAAGATTCATATGAACCTTTTTATTCACTGCATGCATGGATTGGTGTGCTAGCCATCGTCGCTTATTTTGTTCAGGTTAGTTTAGCCTAAAAATGCTAAAAATTTTTGTCCAGTATGTTTTAGAAGCAATAATTTTCTTATTTCCAAACAAAAAACTATTGCCAAGATAAGAATGGCGAAAACTAACGTGATTCTTGGCCTCGACTTTGTTTGTGTCAGTCGTCGCTTCTGTGTCTGGATATCTTCAGCAATTGATGGACCATCAAATATCATGGTCGTCTCGAATTTTTCCCGGGACTGAGTATTTTTGTCTTCCTTTAAAAGAAAACTAAGACTTTTATGAATATTTCAGTCGAGCGCGAAATGAAGAAATTGTCGTGAACACGATTGGGCTTTTAACTGTAATTTTTATTGGAATTATCAGTTATTTAGTGTTTGACAAATGATTAATAAAAAATCGAGCCCAAGTCGAAGTGCGTCGAGAGACAGGGTTATAATATGAACAGAAATGAACCGAGGATGTGGAGGGATGCATCACAGCCGACAGCTGCTGAGGACCATCACAGCCTAATAGATATTAAATTTCTATGATTAGATTTTTTTTTTTGTAAAAAAAAGAATAGCAGTAGCCAAGGATTTTTTTAAATCTTGTATAGCTATTACAGGCTGTCTCGAGGAGGAAGGGACAGGCCCAGACAGGGGCTCTACCCATACCTTGGCACCCTTGTCAACTCTACTACTAGGTGTACAAAATGAAACTCGGCTAAAATCTACAAAATTGAAATATACCCTGTGGCTGAGTTTCATTTTGTACACCTAATAAAAATTGTAGGAAATTTTTTTTTATAAATTTGTACTTAAGTAATTATTTTTTTCTAGGATGCACCATTTTCGGAAATAATTTTTTAATAAATTTATCTTGAAAACAGTGCGTCCTAGAGAAAAAATGAAAGAATAAAAATTAAAGAGAATTGAATTTCCAACAGATTATTTATTTATTATTATTATTATATTTTATTTGTATAAGCCTTTCGGTTATTACAAGATACACATTATAAGTACAAAAAATTCATAATTAGAATAAAATTCAAAACAAAGCTAAAATAAAGTTCACTAACTAAAATTTAAATTTAGGCTGAATATAGTTCTTTTTTTAAACTTAAGGAGATAAAGGACGAGAGCCGGCAAACCAATTGACAATTCGGATCAGGATTTGATAGAAATTCGGTGAGAAACTCAAAAGAAAGGGTGGATTTATTTAAATACTTAAAACGAAGATCGGAGAGACTGGGACACGAGCATAAAAAGTGATTAAAATTACCGCCGTTTTCGAGATACAGAGTGGGCACGGTTTTGATTTTTCAAATGCGTCCTTAATTTTGGTGTGGCGGAAGACGCATTTTTCTTCATTGATAGTCCGTATTTGACAAAGTAATCTTTTGAAAGAAAGGGGTAGGGAGACGGAGTCGAGGAAATTAGATTGGAGAGGAAAAGAGGTACAACAGAATTTGAAAAGGGAATTAAACGATGAATTTTGGATTCTTAGGGAGTCTTCTTTCCCAGAGCGAGTCTAAATTTTTTGAGAATTTATCTGCATAGTATTGAGCTAAATGAGGATCGTCTGTCCCAAACGAATTCAAAACCCGTGTTTGTTATCAAATCTTTATTGCATACGCCCAGTTATATTTTTTCTCTTCATATTTTAATAGTTCCAATCTGTACAAGCGGCGCGCGGGTATCTGTGGCAGTCCATTGATAGAATCTTAATCCAATAGTTGAGCGCCCTTTTAAGAATTGCCACTGCCAGCGGAGGAGACCCTATCTCGCGCCTAACGTAATGGTTTGGGGTTTTTGGGAGAAGAGACATGACTTGAAGAATTGAACCTGAACTCTTTCAACTGACTCTGCATGCAGTAAGCCCCATATCTCCGCTGCATACAGAGTGGTGGCCATTGAGATGGAACTGATATCACCCACGTAGCCTTGCAACTATTCTGGTTGTACTGGCATATAGGAAGTATGGCTGCCGAAGCAACCAACCTTTTCTAACAGCAAAGCCCAGATGGTCGTTAAATAGCCCTGAACTAGAAAATGAACCCCAAGATATGTGAAATTTTTTCTATTTTTAATGGGCGGTTATCGTATTTGAAATTTACAGCATTCGGCAGACGACCTTTCTTCGAAACACCACAATCCGGGTTCTCAGTGTTCACCTCTAACTTATTCATGACGCAGTACTCTTGTAGGGCATTAAGTTTTCTTTGTAAGTCGATGGGCGTATATGCAAGTAAGGCAAGTCATCAGCGAAAAACAGGCACAAAATGTCTAGTGAGAATCGATGTCAATTCCAGACAGACCTGCTACGAAGGAATTCTTCGAAGTCAGCAACAAATATGGCAAAAAGAGTAGGCGAGAGTACGTCTCCTTGAAGGATACCTCGCGAGAGCTGGAAGTCCACCTTACCCTCGGCTGAACTGATTTGAATCCTCGCCTGATTGTAAATGCAATTTAGAATCCGAATGAATTTTGCTGACACTCCATGGTAATTCAATTTCCTAAACAATAACTCATGATCCGTGTCGAAGGCTTGTAAAGTCAATAAAAGCTGTAGACCTTGCGCTTTTAAGGCGAGTACCTAGATTGACAACACTAGAGAGGGTAAAGATACTATCAATTGTGCTCCTCCTTGGCGAAAGCCATTTTGATTTTCTGGCAGAAGACAGTGGGACTCACAGAAACGCACAATCCTGGCGTACAAAAGCTGAGAGAATAGCTTCGCAATCGCGTTTATAATCGAAATTCCCTGTAATTGTCTAATAGATTTTTGGCGCCAAACACACCAGCGAGTTCTTCGCGGCCACGATCAGCGAAAAAGACTCCTGCGAGTTCTAGGGCAAGCTCGAAGGGATCGAAACGTTCGAAAAGTTCGAAGAAAAAGAAAGAAAAAAGAAGCAAAAAGATAAGAAAAAACAAAAAGTTGAGATAGATTCTGGGACTAGAGATGGCCCAGGAGAAAACGAACCGCTTCAGTCTGTCAAGTATGATCTTAATATGAAGCCTTCAGATCCTAAAATGGCTTTGATGCTTCACCGGGCAAACCTGCAGAAAATAAGCCACCTTCAGACCCTAAGACTGAGCCTGTGCGTTCCGATCCTACGTTAAATGCGTCCGATATCAGACTAAAGCCATCCGATCCAAAGCCTGCAATGTCTGACCCCAAATTAAACAGCAGCAGGAAGTGGCACAGATACAGACACAAGTCAACCTTCGAGAGGTAAATATACATTTTAACCATTTGATAAACTAAAACTTTTAAAAGCACCTCTTAGATCAAAAGCGCCATCGAAAGAAAGCAACGAGTGGCTTTACGTTTTATTTTTTATGGCCCAAACTCTTGGATTGTCAATTATCGTCCTCACTGTCGCCGGATCCATTCGTACGCCGGAGGCTTTTCGATGAAAGGTCCCAAAAATCTAAAATCATGGCATCCATTTTAATGACAGTCGGTCCAGTATATTTGCTGGCGAATTGTAAGAACTAATACATCATCAATATTTAAACCATTCTTCAGCTTTGTTGACGTACCAATTGATATTGAAGAAGAACAAGCCAAATTTAAAGAAGGCTCACATGCTAATCAATTCGTTAACATTAATGTGCATAGTTGACTCTCAAATAACCTAGCTATGCACAGTTGTGAAAAGCTTCAAACGCTAAAAAAAGATTCCTATGAACCTTTTTATTCACTGCATGCAGGATTGGTGTGCTAGCCATCGTCGCTTATTTTGTTCAGGTTAGTGTAGCCCAGAGTGGGCAAAATCTTAATCATGAATATGATTAAGATTTTTAATCATAGGAATATTTTTCTGTGATTGAGAATAAGATTAAAATCTTAATCACCAGGGATGATTAAGAATAAAATCTTAATCACAGGAAATCTGTGATTAATCACAGGAAGTCTGTGTTAATCACAGGAAGTCTGTGATAATCATAGGAAATAACGATTAATCATTGGAATTTGGGATAATTAAGGAAAAAATGATTAATCATTGGAATTTGGGATTAATTAAGGAAAAAGCTTGATCAATCATCAGAAAATTGTGTAATCACAGGAATCTGTGAATATGGTCACCTCTGATCACAATTTACTCTCAATAACTAAAAACTCAAAATCTATCAATCTCTAACACTCCAAAATTTAATTTTACAACTCCAAAAATTTAAAATATTGGCAAAAAAAAATTTTTGAAAAATTGAAACTTACAATAGAATTATATAGTTATGTTGGTTCAACTGAAGTTTGCTTGTTATTTTATGAATTATAAATTTAAGGATTAATGGAATAATTTTTACTTACGCTTAATTAATTTTGACAAACCAAAATATGTATTTGAAATTATAAATTTTGGAGTTGTAAATTAAAATTTTGGAGTGTTAGAGATTGATAGATTTTGAGTTTTTAGTTATTGAGAGTAAATTGGGATCAGAGGTGACAATATTCACAGATTCTGTGATTACACAATTTTCTGATGATTGATCAAGCTTTTTCCTTAATTAATCCCAATTCCAATGATTAATCATTATTTTCCTTAATTAATCCATTCCAATGATAATCATTATTTTCCTAATTAATCCCAAATTCCAATGATTAATCGTTATTTTCCTATGATTAATCACAGACTTCCGTGATTAATCACAGATTTCCTGTGATTAGAGTTTAATCAGACTTCCTGTGATTAATCACAGACTTCCTGTGATTAATCACAGACTTCCTGTGATTAATCACAGATTTCCTGTGATTAGATTTTATTCTTAATCATCTCTGTGATTAAGATTTTATTCTTAATCATCTCTGTGATTAAGATTTTATTCTTAATCATCTCTGTGATTAAGATTTTTATTCTTAATCATCTCTGTGATTAGATTTTATTCTTAATCATCTCTGTGATTAAGATTTTAATCTTTCTTAATCACAGAAAAATATTCCTATGATTAAAAATCTTAATCATATTCATGATTAAGATTTTGCCCATCTGGTGTAGCCTAAAAATGCTAAAAATTTTGTCCAGTATGTTTTAGAGGCAATAATTTTCTTATTTCCAAACAAGAAAACGATTGCCAAGATAAGAATGGCGAAAACTAACGTGATTCTTGGCCTATCGACTTTGTTTGTGTCAGTCGTCGCTCTGTGTCTGGATATCTTCAGCATTGATGGACCATCAAATATCATGGTCGTCTCGAATTTTCCCGGGACTGAGTTTTTGTCTTCCTTTAAAAGAAACTTAAGACTTTTATGAATATTTCAGTCGAGCGCGAAATGAAGAAATCGTCGTGACACGATTGGGCTTTTAACTGTTATTTTTATTGAATTATCAGTTATTTAGTGTTTGAACAAATGATTAATAAAAAATCGAGCCCAAGTCGAAGTGCGTCGAGAGATAGGGTTAATAATATGAACAGAAATGAACCGAGGATGTGGAGGGATGCATCACAGCCGACAGCTGCTGGAGGACCATCACAGCCTAAAAGATATTAATTTTTTGATGATTAGATTTTTTTTTGTAAAAAAAGAATAGCAGTAGCCAAGGAAAAGGTCCTCCTTCCCTTTGATCTTTTTTTTTTTTTTTTTTTAAATAAATCTTGTAGGAAAGGACCAGGCCCAGCCAGAGGCTCTATGGTATATTACCTTGGCAACCCTTGCCAACTCGAAGGAGTGGACCTACTAGGTGTACAAATGAAACTCGGCTAAAATCTACAAAATTCAAATTTACCCTGAGGCTGAGTTTCATTTTGTACACCTAATAAATAAAAATTGTAGGAAATTTAATTCTCTATATTTGTACTTAATTATTTTTTCTAGGATGCCCATTTTCGGAAAATAATTTTTTTTAAATAATAATTTATCTTGAAACAGTGGGTCCTAGAGAAAAATGAATAGAATAAAATTAAAGAGAATTAAATTTCCAACAGATTTTATTTAGTGCATTTTTTCAATATCTGTAACGGTTTACGATTTACAAGCCTTTAAAAATTAACCTTCTTAATGGTTATACTTCAATAACCTTACACGGAGAAGGTCAACTTTTCATGGACTTCAACGTCTAAAATGTTTAAATTTTGAAAAAATTTTGAAAAAACGAGGTGTACAAAATGAAACTCGGCTAAAATCTACAAAATTCAAATTTACCCTGTGGCTGAGTTTCATTTTGTACACCTAATAACTAAGCCTAGTTGATATTTGCGCCCAAATTAGAAGCCGTAATTTACGCCAAATTTCACTTACAAAAGCGCCATCACTTGGAATTTTTGTCAAGCACCGATACACCGCCAAATATTGAAGATACTAGGGATTCAGAGTTTTCTACAGCTTTTCTACCAAGAGAAATATTTCTCTTCGTTTTCATCTGTCTATCGAACGAGACGCAAAATTCCCACGGGATTCCTTGTCGTTTCCCTGTGGGAAAACCTCCATTTTACCAGATTCTTTACCGGGCCTTCTAAATTGGTCTATTATCGTCTTTTTAGTGTTAATTGACGAAATTTGAGCTTTTTTATGTAGCCCAGCGGACAGCGGCACAACCCTACGAGAGCTAGGGGAACCCATTTTCAAAACCGTCAAAATATTAGGTGTACAAAATGAACTCAGCCACAGGTTTTGAATTTTGTAGATTTTAGCCGTGTTTCATTTTGTACACCTAGTAGTTCATTTTTTCAAAATTTTGAACATTTTAGGCGTTAGTCCATCAAAAGTTGACCTTCTCCGTGTAAGAAGGTTATTGAAGTATAACCATTAAGAAGGTTAATTTTTAAAGCTTGTAAATCGTAAACCGTTACATGCACTAAATAAAATCTGTTGGAAATTCAATTCTCTTTAATTTTTATTCTATTCATTTTTTCTCTAGACGCACTGTTTTCAAGATAATTTATTTTTTAAATTATTTTCCGAAAATGGTGCATAATTAAGTACAAATTTATAGAGATTAAATTTCTACAATTTTTATTTATTAGGTGTACAAAATGAAACTCAGCCTCAGGGTAAATTTGAATTTTGTAGATTTTAGCCGAGTTTCATTTTGTACATCTAATAACTTTATCATAATTTCAGTGGATAGCTGGGTTAATACTCTACCTTGTTCCTCAAACCGATCGAATATAGAAAACAGCGATGCCTTACCACATCATTATTGGAACTTTAATACTAATTCTAGGCTCATCAGCTGCCATCACTGGAGTCGCCGGTGCTACATCAAAAGGGTAAATCTTTTTCTCCATCTGTCAGCTGTAACCTAATTTTTGACCATTTCAGAACTGAAAGATCAACTCCTGTCGTCGTGGCTACTTTTGCTGGATTCTCCATCTTAACATTTTTATTAATAACAGTTTATTATATAAGAAAAATGAATTTAAAAGAGACTCCTCCAATGATTAGATCTTATAAAACTACTTAAACATTAACTTTAGATAAATATTTATTTTATAAATTTATTTTATAATATTATTTTCTCCGTGTAAGAAGGTTATTGAAGTATAACCATTAAGAAGGTTAATTTTTAAAGGCTTGTAAATCGTAAACCGTTACAGATATTGAAAAACGCACTAAATAAAATCTGTTGAAATTTAATTCTCTTTAATTTTTATTCTATTCATTTTTTCTCTAGGACGCACTGTTTTTAAGATAAATTAAAAAAAAATTATTTCCGAAAATGGTGCATCCTAGAAAAAAATATTAAGTACAAATAGAGAATTAAATTTCCTACAATTTTTATTTATTAGGTGTACAAAATGAAACTCAGCCACAGGGTAAATTTGAATTTTGTACATTTTAGCCGAGTTTCATTTTGTACACCTAGTAGTTCATTTTTTCAAAATTTTAAACATTTTAGGCGTTAAAGTCCATCAAAAGTTGACCTTCTCCGTGTAAGAAGGTTATTGAAGTATAACCACTAAGAAGGTTAATTTTTAAAGGCTTGTAAATCGTAAACCGTTACAGATATTGAAAAAATGCACTAAATAAAATCAGTTGGAAATTCAATTCTCTTTAATTTTTATTCTATTCATTTTTTCTCTAGGACGCACTGTTTTCAAGATAAATTTATTTAAAAAAAAAAATTATTTTCCGAAAATGGTGCGTCCTAGAAAAAATAATTAAGTGCAAATTTATAGAAAATTTAATTCCCTACAATTCTTATTTATTAGGTGTACAAAATGAAACTCAGCCACAGGGTAAATTTGAATTTTGTAGATTTTAGCCGAGTTTCATTTTGCACACCTAATAAATTTTAATAATTTTACATAAAGGGAATTACAGCCCCCATACGTTGGCAGACCTGTATACCCACCCTGGATAAACATTATCAAATCACAAGTGTCAAAAACAGTGATTTTGATAGGAAAAATTTTGTTTGTTTAAAAATAGTTGCTGTTAAAATAATAATAAAAGTTGAAATTTTTAAGTAAGTTTTTATGATTTATAAATAAAATAAACATACGTGAATTTACGGTGCCCAAATGACTTTGTAGTTTTTATTGAATAAAAAAAAAACGCTAATAAATTTTCCGTTCAAATTCTAAAACTCGTGCGGAACGGATTCTGAAAACGCGAGTAAGTTTTTTGAGATTTACGACCGTTTGACGGGTGAGCCAAATTTTCTGGGTTTTGAGGTCAGATCGAATTTTGTGTGAGGCGGGACGTTCACGGGAGGCCCTCCGTGATTTAGCCCGATTTTCGAATAGTTGCCATCAGTCCAAACGTCAAACCCTTTTAATTTAAGAGGCCCCGAACAACTTTCGCAATCGAATATTTATAATCCGTTTTTAAAAACACGTTACAACATTTTAAACACTGGTATAGGTCAGTAAACAACATTTTTTCCATTTCTTTTTATTTCCAGCTTCTTATTTTACGATGTCTTCAAATTATTCAGTCGACTGACAACTATCGCAGAAAATGGCTGATATCGAGTGTGGTGGATTTCAATTCCTACATAACTTCGATTCGGGAATCTCGCAAATGTAGAACCTTGGCTATTATGGTATGCAATTAAAAATTAATTTATCTTATTTAAAAACTACAATTATTTTAATCAAATGTGTGCTACTCTAATATGCGCACAACTGGTTCTCCTATGATGGATCATTGGCTGTGGAAAACCAGAAAACTTTTTGGCTGCAAAAACCTAAGCTTGATATACTCTTTTGCTTATATCTGAAGATATCTCCAGATTAGATGGTCATATCTTCATGAAATCAGACTTTTTGAAAAGCTCTTTGATAGGAGCACAAATTCTCATTTATTGGTCAAGTCCGTAGAACCGCTAGTTTTTGAAATATTTAAGTATTTAGCTTGATATTATGCTCTTTTGCCTGCATCTGAAGATATATCCAGATCCGACGGTCATATCTTCATGAAATCAGACTTTTTGGAAAGCTCTTTGAAGAGCACAAATTCTCATTTAATGGTCAAGTCCGTAGAACCGCTAGTTTTTGAGATATTTAAGTATTAGGTGTACAAAATGAAACTCGGCTAAAATCTACAAAATTCAAATTTACCCGTGGCTGAGTTTCACTTTTGTACACTTAATAAATAAAATTGTAGGAAATTTAATTCTCTATAAATTTGTACTTAATTATTTTTTTCTAGGATGCACCATTTTCGGAAAATAATTTTTTTAAAAATAAATTTACCTTGAAAACAGTGCATCCTAGAGAAAAAATGAATAGAATAAAAATTAAGGAGAATTAAATTTCCAACAGATTTATTTAGTGCATTTTTTCAATATCTCTAACGGTTTACGATTTACAAGCCTTTAAAAATTAACCTTCTTAATGGTTATACTTCAATAACCTTCTTAGACGGAGAAGGTCAACTTTTGATGGACTTTAACGCCTAAAATGTTTAAAATTTTGAAAAAATGAACTACTAGGGTACTGAAACTCGGCTAAAATCTACAAAATTCAAATTTACCCTGTGGCTGAGTTTCATTTTGTACACCTAATATTTAGCTTTTGCCTATTGAAGATATCACCAGATCGGATGGTTATGTCTTTATGAAATCTAAAAAGTCTACAAACTGTACACTAGAAAAGGATTAGTCGGTAGTCTGTATACTTAAAGAGTCCAGCCACCATCGTATCCTATGAGGTTATAGCTACCTAACCTTAACCTTCTGAACCTAACCTCAAAACTCAAAGGTAGCACAAAATACTGTTGAAGTGGAAAGTGATTCTTTCATTGGGATTTTTAAAAGGCTTTTGAAAGCCCTTTTCCCATCATTTTTAGCTGTAAATTTCATCAATTACTTGATTTTTTTAATTTAACAGAACCGGATGATGAAGATCCTTATTTTGAATTCGATGTCTGGACACGTCCTGACAATGGGGGCTCTCAATACGAAAACGGGAACCGAACTTGGTTCTACTTCGGCATCCGTGGTACGATTTTTCAGTCAATCCTTCTTTCTTTTCAAACCATTCTTCCTACCAGGTGGTACACCACACAGTACCGTCAAACTCAACATCCAGATGAACAAACAGAGTAAGATGTACGGTCAAGGTATGGCGCCAGTTTATCGAGTTCTCCCTGGACGCGGAAACTGGGAGCGGATCAAAGATAGGCCGACCTTCTCAGTAAATCTCGTGCAAAATGTTAATCACATTTCCTACTTTCCTTTCCTCATAAAGCGACGTCAAATCTGCGCTTTACTCCTTTGTAAAAAAAATACAGTTTTTTAACTGAATTTTTTTATCCTCTTTCTTTCACTTTGAAGTAATTTTAAAAAATTTTCTTTACTTTGAAGTCGATTTTCAGGTCACTGCTGGAAAGTTTATTCTAAGCTTCAAACATAAACTGGGAGAGACAGAAAAGGCGACGACATTTTTCGCGTTTACTTACCCTTTTTCATATTCAGATCTCCAAAGTTTCCTCTGTTCCTTAGACTTTATGTATCGCATGCGAAATGAAACTTCGACACACAGTAAGTTTTTTCACAAGTTAACCTATCTAAATTTTAATTTTAGCTCGAGCGGACGATATTTATTACCACAGAGAACTTTTGTGCTACACCCTCGAAAAAAGACGAGTAGATTTAATAACGATTTCGTCTCATCATAACATAAGCACATTGAGAGAGCCACGTTTTGAGAATCTTTTCCCCGATCTTACCACCCCGAGGTCCTTCAAATTCTTAAAAAAGGTAATTAAATTTTTAATATTAATATTATTTCATCCAAGTTTTTAGCCAGAACAGAAAATGATAGATATTTATTTAAATTCAGACGTCAATTTATGAAACCTACTCATAAACAGGTCTTTTTATGATAAAATGTTATGGGTTCCCAGACTGCTGCTCCAGAAATTTGAGGTTTCCCTGGGAATCTGAGGACAAAAAATTAGTCCTCTATTGGGATTTGAACCAATGACCTTTAGGCTACATGCCCAAACACACAATTGAGCTATGGAAGCCTTGTTTATAAGTGACTTCAAAATGGTAAAGGGTGTGGTAAATCTTATGCATGATTAATTAGGTAATGCAGTAGGTTATGCAAGTGTGTCAATATTTAAAAAAGAGCTATTGAATAACCTCAAAGAACTCGGGAGGACTCTCATTGGCTGAACTTGATTTTCACTTTCCTAACCTAAGGGATGTTCAAGGTCTCTTATTGGTTAAGAAAAGTAGAGTTATAAGGGACGTTCAAAGGGCCTTTATCTTTTCCTTTAAATCGAAGGAACTTTTCCGATTTCCCTCCGTTATTCAAGGAAGTTAATGACTAACCTCAAAGAGTCCTCAGAGGATTCTCATTGGCTGAACATGATTTTCACTTTCCTAACCTAAGGGATGTTCAAGGTCTCTTATTGGTTAAGAAAAGTAGAGTTATAAGGAGGGCCTTTATCTTTTCTTTAAATCGAAGGAACTTTTCCGATTTCCCTCCGTTTTTCAAGGAAGCTAATGACTAACCTCAAAGAGTCCTCAGAGGATTCTCATTGGCTGAACATGATTTTCACTTTCTAACCTAAGGGATGTTCAAGGTCTCTTATTGGTTAAGAAAAGAGTTATAAGGGACGTCAAAGGGCCTTTATCTTTTCCTTTAAATCGAAGGAACTTTCCGATTTCCCTCCGTTTCAAGGAAGCTAATGACTAACCTCAAAGAGTCCTCAGAGGATTCTCATTGGCTGAACATGATTTTCACTTTCCTAACCTAAGGGATGTTCAAGGTCTCTTATTGGTTAAGAAAAGTAGAGTTATAAGGACGGGCCTTTATCTTTTCCTTTAAATCGAAGGAACGTTTCCGATTTCCCTCCGTTTTCAAGGAAGTTAATGACTAACCTCAAAGAGTCCTCAGAGGATTCTCATTGGCTGAACATGATTTTCACTTTCCTAACCTAAGGGATGTTCAAGGTCTCTTATTGGTTAAGAAAAGTAGAGTTATAAGGGACGGTCAAAGGGCCTTTATCTTTTCCTTTAAATCGAAGGAACTTTCCGATTTCCCTCCGTTCAAGGAAGTAATGACTAACCTCAAAGAGTCCTCAGGATTCTCATTGGCTGAACATGATTTTCACTTTCCTAACCTAAGGGATGTTCAAGGTCTCTTATTGGTTAAGAAAAGTAGAGTTATAAGGGACGTTCAAAGGGCCTTTATCTTTTCCTTTAAATCGAAGGAACGTTTCCGATTTCCCTCCGTTTTCAAGGAAGTAATGACTAACCTCAAAGAGTCCTCAGAGGATTCTCATTGGCTGAACATGATTTTCACTTTCCTAACCTAAGGGATGTTCAAGGTCTCTTATTGGTTAAGAAAAGTAGAGTTATAAGGAGGGCCTTTATCTTTTCCTTTAAATCGAAGGAACTTTTCCGATTTTCCCTCCGTTTTCAAGGAAGTAATGACTAACCTCAAAGAGTCCTCAGAGGATTCTCATTGGCTGAACATGATTTTCACTTTCTAACCTAAGGGATGTTCAAGGTCTCTTATTGGTTAAGAAAAGTAGAGTTATAAGGGACGGTCAAAGGGCCTTTATCTTTTCCTTTAAATCGAAGGAACTTTCCGATTTCCCTCCGTTTCTCAAGGAAGCTAATGACTAACCTCAAAGAGTCCTCAGAGGATTCTCATTGGCTGAACATGATTTTCACTTTCCTAACCTAAGGGATGTTCAAGGTCTCTTATTGGTTAAGAAAAGTAGAGTTATAAGGGACGTTCAAAGGGCCTTTATCTTTTCCTTTAAATCGAAGGAACGTTTCCGATTTCCCTCCGTTTTCAAGGAAGTAATGACTAACCTCAAAGAGTCCTCAGAGGATTCTCATTGGCTGAACATGATTTTCACTTTCCTAACCTAAGGGATGTTCAAGGTCTCTTATTGGTTAAGAAAATAGAGTTATAAGGGACGTTCAAAGGGCCTTTATCTTTTCCTTTAAATCGAAGGAACTTTCCGATTTCCCTCCGTTTTCAAGGAAGTAATGACTAACCTCAAAGAGTCCTCAGAGGACTCATTGGCTGAACATGATTTTCACTTTCTAACCTAAGGGATGTTCAAGGTCTCTTATTGGTTAAGAAAATAGAGTTATAAGGGACGTCAAAGGGCCTTTATCTTTTCTTTAAATCGAAGGAACTTTCCGATTTCCCTCCGTTTTCAAGGAAGCTAATGACTAACCTCAAAGAGTCCTCAGAGGATTCTCATTGGCTGAACATGATTTTCACTTTCCTAACCTAAGGGATGTTCAAGGTCTCTTATTGGTTAAGAAAAGTAGAGTTATAAGGGACGTTCAAAGGGCCTTTATCTTTTCCTTTAAATCGAAGGAACGTTTCCGATTTCCCTCCGTTTTCAAGGAAGTTAATGACTAACCTCAAAGAGTCCTCAGAGGATTCTCATTGGCTGAACATGATTTTCACTTTCCTAACCTAAGGGATGTTCAAGGTCTCTTATTGGTTAAGAAAAGTAGAGTTATAAGGGACGTCAAAGGGCCTTTATCTTTTCTTTAAATCGAAGGAACCTTTCCGATTTCCCTCCGTTTCAAGGAAGCTAATGACTAACCTCAAAGAGTCCTCAGAGGATTCTCATTGGCTGAACATGATTTTCACTTTCCTAACCTAAGGGATGTTCAAGGTCTCTTATTGGTTAAGAAAGTAGAGTTATAAGGGACGTTCAAAGGGCCTTTATCTTTTCCTTTAAATCGAAGGAACTTTTCCGATTTCCCTCCGTTATTCAAGGAAGTAATGACTAACCTCAAAGAGTCCTCAGAGGATTCTCATTGGCTGAACATGATTTTCACTTTCCTAACCTAAGGGATGTTCAAGGTCTCTTATTGGTTAAGAAAGTAGAGTTATAAGGAGGGCCTTTATCTTTTCCTTTAAATCGAAGGAACTTTTCCGATTTCCCTCCGTTTTTCAAGGAAGCTAATGACTAACCTCAAAGAGTCCTCAGAGGAATCTCATTGGCTGAACATGATTTTCACTTTCTTAACCTAAGGGATGTTCAAGGTCTCTTATTGGTTAAGAAAAGTAGAGTTATAAGGGACGGTCAAAGGGCCTTTCTTTTCCTTTAAATCGAAGGAACCTTTCCGATTTCCCTCCGTTTCTCAAGGAAGCTAATGACTAACCTCAAAGAGTCCTCAGAGGATTCTCATTGGCTGAACATGATTTTCACTTTCCTAACCTAAGGGATGTTCAAGGTCTCTTATTGGTTAAGAAAAGTAGAGTTATAAGGGACGTTCAAAGGGCCTTTATCTTTTCCTTTAAATCGAAGGAACTTTCCGATTTCCCTCCGTTTTTCAAGGAAGTTAATGACTAACCTCAAAGAGTCCTCAGAGGATCTCATTGGCTGAACATGATTTTCACTTTCCTAACCTAAGGGATGTTCAAGGTCTCTTATTGGTTAAGAAAAGTAGAGTTATAAGGGACGGTCAAAGGGCCTTTATCTTTTCCTTTAAATCGAAGGAACCTTTCCGATTTCCCTCCGTTTCTCAAGGAAGGTAATGACTAACCTCAAAGAGTCCTCAGAGGATTCTCATTGGCTGAACATGATTTTCACTTTCCTAACCTAAGGGATGTTCAAGGTCTCTTATTGGTTAAGAAAAGTAGAGTTATAAGGGACGTTCAAAGGGCCTTTATCTTTTCCTTTAAATCGAAGGAACGTTTCCGATTTCCCTCCGTTATTCAAGGAAGTTAATGACTAACCTCAAAGAGTCCTCAGAGGATTCTCATTGGCTGAACATGATTTTCACTTTCCTAACCTAAGGGATGTTCAAGGTCTCTTATTGGTTAAGAAAAGTAGAGTTATAAGGAGGGCCTTTATCTTTTCCTTTAAATCGAAGGAACTTTTCCGATTTTCCTCCGTTTTTCAAGGAAGCTAATGACTAACCTCAAGAGTCCTCAGAGGAATCTCATTGGCTGAACATGATTTTCACTTTCTTAACCTAAGGGATGTTCAAGGTCTCTTATTGGTTAAGAAAAGTAGAGTTATAAGGGACGGTCAAAGGGCCTTTATCTTTTCCTTTAATCGAAGGAACCTTTCCGATTTCCCTCCGTTTCTCAAGGAAGCTAATGACTAACCTCAAAGAGTCCTCAGAGGATTCTCATTGGCTGAACATGATTTTCACTTTCCTAACCTAAGGGATGTTCAAGGTCTCTTATTGGTTAAGAAAAGTAGAGTTATAAGGGACGTCAAAGGGCCTTATCTTTTCCTTTAAATCGAAGGAACTTTTCCGATTTCCCTCCGTTATTCAAGGAAGTTAATGACTAACCTCAAAGAGTCCTCAGAGGATTCTCATTGGCTGAACATGATTTTCACTTTCCTAACCTAAGGGATGTTCAAGGTCTCTTATTGGTTAAGAAAGCAGAGTTATAAGGGACGTTCAAAGGGCCTTTATCTTTTCCTTTAAATCGAAGGAACTTTTCCGATTTCCCTCCGTTTCAAGGAAGTTAATGACTAACCTCAAAGAGTCCTCAGAGGATTCTCATTGGCTGAACATGATTTTCACTTTCCTAACCTAAGGGATGTTCAAGGTCTCTTATTGGTTAAGAAAAGTAGAATTATAAGGGACGGTCAAAGGGCCTTTATCTTTTCCTTTAAATCGAAGGAACCTTTCCGATTTCCCTCCGTTTCTCAAGGAAGCTAATGACTAACCTCAAAGAGTCCTCAGAGGATTCTCATTGGCTGAACATGATTTTCACTTTCCTAACCTAAGGGATGTTCAAGGTCTCTTATTGGTTAAGAAAAGTAGAGTTATAAGGGACGGTCAAAGGGCCTTTATCTTTTCCTTTAAATCGAAGGAACTTTTCCGATTTCCCTCCGTTATTCAAGGAAGTTAATGACTAACCTCAAAGAGTCCTCAGAGGATTCTCATTGGCTGAACATGATTTTCACTTCCTAACCTAAGGGATGTTCAAGGTATCTTATTGGTTAAGAAAAGCAGAATTATAAGGGACGTTTAAAGGGCCTTTATCTTTTCCTTTAAATCGAAGGAACTTTTCCGATTTCCCTCCGTTTTTTAAGGAAGCTAATGACTAACCTCAAAGATCCTCAGAGGAATCTCATTGGCTGAACATGATTTTCACTTTCTTAACCTAAGGGATGTTCAAGGTCTCTATTGGTTAAGAAAAGTAGAGTTATAAGGGACTTTTAAAGGCCGGCTTTCTTAAGTCTTCTATGTCTTCAAGTATCAAAGAAGTCTGAAGCAAAACGAAAACTTCTTGTCCCTACTATCGAGGTAGAAAAGTTAAAGTCTTCGGCCATCCTGACCACATGGAACAGCTCTTCCTGGATATTTAAAAAAAATAAAACAAACAAAACTATCCAGTTTGGAGATACTCAGTCAAGTGTTGAGCATGTAACCCTAAGAACGTAGGTTCAAATCCCACTGGCGGAACTTTTTTTTTCTAATCTTCTTTCCGAATGTTCTCGGCTCTATATGAAATAAAAATCAGCATTGGTGAATTCTGAAAAATTGACGACTTTTTAGGTTATATTTTTGAGTGCCCGTGTCCATCCGGGTGAGACGCCATCTAGTTTTGTGATGAATGGAATTCTTTCGTTTTAATGTGCAAGAAGATCCGGTTGCTATAGCTTTAAGAAAATACTACGTCTTTAAAATAATCCCAATGTTAAATCCTGACGGAGTTTTTCGAGGGAACTACAGAACTGATACAAAAGGGGTCAATTTAAACCGAGTCTATTTGAACCCTTCGCCAATCGATCATCCTTCAATATATGGTGCAAGGTGTGTATTAAAATTGTTTTTTTTTTCTTTTTCAAATTTTTCTTTTTAGGAAACTGCTTCTTTACTACCATCATGGCCGAGAAGTCGAAGAACCTCCGAATCTTTTTTCTAGTTTTAACCCTCCAGATTTGACTGCCGTTAAAGAAAAAGAAGATGTAAAAAATAATAAAAGTTTCGATGTACGATTATATTAATTTTTTCAATATTTAATATCCGAAATTACAGGATGAAGAGGAAGAATGTGACGATAGTTGCGGAGATCTCGTCAATTTGGCTCAAGGGAGTAGTTCAAATATTGTCGACGAAAAGCTCAATAACGCATTGAATTTTCATCAGGTCATCACTCCTCCTGAAAATTCGGGAGTTTTTCTTTATATCGACATGCACGGACATGCTTCCAAGAAAGGTATGTCAATTTTTTTTTAAATTTAAGCTCATGTTTTTTAGGAATTTTATGTATGGAAAACTACAAAAGCCTGCAGGACAATATCGACTGTATGCTACTGCCAAAACTGATTTCCATCAATTCCCAACATTTTCATTTCGACTCTTGTAACTTTACTGAAAGAAATATGTATTTAAAGTAAGTTTATTTAATAACAGGGATTTAGCAAGTCCTCTAAAAATACCTTATACTAAAATGTGGGAAATATTTCGTTTCTGAAGTCTGCTCCCTGTTGGAGAGAACACCGGTCAAAGTGCTAGGGAAATTGTCAAAAATCCTGTAAAATTCTAGTTCTCTCAAAAACCCCTAGAAAAACTACCGTATTTAAATTGTTTTTTTTTTCTTTTTCAAATTTTTCTTTTTAGGAAACTGCTTCTTTACTACCATCATGGCCGAGAAGTCGAAGAACCTCCGAATCTTTTTTCTAGTTTTAACCCTCCAGATTTGACTGCCGTTAAAGAAAAATCTAGTAAAGAAGATGTAAAAAATAATAAAAGTTTCGATGTACGATTATATTAATTTTTTTCAATATTTAATATCCGAAATTGCAGGATGAAGAGGAAGAATGTGACGATAGTTGCGGAGATCTCGTCAATTTGGCTCAAGGGAGTAGTTCAAATATTGTCGACGAAAAGCTCAATAACGCATTGAATTTTCATCAGGTCATCACTCCTCCTGAAAATTCGGGAGTTTTCTTTATATCGACATGCACGGACATGCTTCCAAGAAAGGTATGTCATTTTTTTTTTAAATTTAAGCTCATGTTTTTTAGGAATTTTTATGTATGGAAATCACTACAAAACCTGCAGGACAATATCGACTGTATGCTACTGCCAAAACTGATTTCCATCAATTCCCAACATTTTCATTTCGACTCTTGTAACTTTACTGAAAGAAATATATTTAAAGTAAGTTTATTTAATAACAGGGATTTAGCAAGTCCTCTAAAAATACCTTATACTAAAATGTGGGAAATATTTCGTTTCTGAAGTCTGCTCCCTGTTGGAGAGAACCCGGTCAAAAGTGCTAGGGAAATTGTCAAAAATCCTGTAAAATTCTAGTTCTCTCAAAAACCCCTAGAAAACTACCGAAAATCTTTTGGAAATGGGGTCTCTTTGTCAAAAAAAAATTAGGAAAACTCCTGAAAATCCCGTTTTTTGTGAATCAAACGACCAAGAAAAACTCTGAAAATTCTGTAAAGTGGGGTTTCCTTGCAGAAAATGGGAAAAACTCCGAGAAAAATTCTATGGGGAAACCTCCTGAAAATCCTGAGTTTTTGTCAGAAGACTAGAAAAACTCTGAAAATCCTGTAGAATGCGGTTTCCCTGTCGGAAAATGTGGAAAACTCCTGACAATCCTGTGTTTTTGTCAAAAGACTTAAGAAAAACTGAGAAAATCCTGTAGAATGGAGTTTCCCTGTCAAGAAAAACTCTGAAAATCCTGTAGAATGGAGATTCCCTGTTAAGAAAAACTCTGAAAGTCCAGTAGAATGGAGTTTCCTTGTCGAAAAATGTGGAAACTCCTGAAAATCCTGTGTTTTTGTCAAAAGACTCAGAAAAACTTTGAAAATGTTGTGGAATGGAGTTCCCCTGTCAGAAAATGTGAAAAATCTGAAAATCCTTTAGAATGGAGTTTCCCTGTCGGAAAACTCCTGAAAATCCCATGGTTTTTGTCAAAATGCCATGAAAAACTCTGAAAATCCTGTAAAATGGGGTTTCCTGGTAGAAAATGGGGAAAACTCCTGAAAATCCTGCGTTTTTGCCAGAAGACTTAGAAAAACTCTGAAAATCTTGTGGAATGGAGTTTACCTGTCGGAAAACTCCAACGTTTTCCACATTTTCTGACAAGAAAACCCCATTTTACAGGATTTTCAGAGTTTTTCATGGTATTTTCAAGAGTTTTCCTTTCAGAAAATGTGAAAAACTCTGAAAATCCTTTAGAATGGAGTTTCCCTGTCGTAATATGTGGAAAACTCCTGTGTTTTGTCAAAGACTTAAGAAAAACTGAGAAAATCCTGTAGAATGGAGTTTCCCTGTCAAGAAAAACTCTGAAAATCCTGTAGAAAGGAGTTTCCCTGTCGGAAAATGTGTAAAACTACTGAAAATCCTGTGTTTTTGTCAAAAGACTAAGAAAAACTCTGTAAATCCTGTAAAGTGGTATTTCCTGGCAGAAAATGGGTAAAACTCCTGAAAATCCCGTTTCAATGTTTAAAGATCGAGAAAAACTCTGAAAATTCTGTAGAATGGGGTTTCCTGGTGGAAAATGGGGAAAACTCCTGAAAATCCTGAGTTTTTGTCAGAAGACTAAAAAACTCTGAAAATCCTGTAGAATGGAGTTTCCTGTCGGAAAATGTGGGAAAATCCTGTGTTTTTATCGAAAGATTTAAGAAAAACTCTGAAAATCCTGTAGAATGGAGTTTCCTTGTCAAAAACATGTGGAAAACCCTGAAAATCCTGTGTTTTTGTCAAAAGACTGAGAAATACTCTGAAAATCATGTAGAATGGAGTTTCCCTGTCGGAAAATTCCTGAAAATCCCATGGTTTTTGTCAAAATACCATGAAAAACTCTGAAAATCCTGTAAAATTGGGTTTTCTTGTCGGAAAATGTGGAAAACTCCTGAAAATGCTGACCCAAGATTAAGAAGCATATCATAAACATTAAAACACTTTCTCTTTTTCCATCAATTTTTTATCAAGCCCCTAAAGCGTCCGTAGACTTCACTTTTTTTTTTTTTTGATGAGCAAGAGGCCTTCTTCTTCATTGGTTAATCCATTCTTCTTCTTTTCTGGACTAGGTTTATGGGCCATTAAAGGGGGGGGGGGAGGACCCAGACGGGGGCTCTCGCCATATTGCCGTGGCGCCCTATCAGGGCCAACTCCAGAGGAGTGGCCTACCAATTTATCGCGGATTTTGTGGAAGAATATTTATTTGGAATTTAAGTTCCAAACAAAAATCCCTACACCCAACCAGGGACCGAACCCCGGTCTCAATGGTGGAAGTCCAAGACTTAACCTTCCAGCCATCGTAGACTTCACTTTAGGAACCCCTTTTTTAAAATAGCAGCACTTCCTTTATTAACTTGTTGGTGGAAAGGTCGGTGTTCAATCTACAGTGGAGCATTCTCATTGGCGAGAAAATAGAAAAACAAGCAGTTTATTTTTTTAGGGACAAAAAAGACGGAAGTTCACGTGAAGGCGCAGGCCGAGTTGCAACTTACAAACTCATCGGCCTCGTAAAAAGCTACACATTAGAGTGCAACTACAACATGGGAAAACGCGTCAATCAACTACCACCTCCGCTCAGGGAGACATTGGACAAAAAACCAGTCCAGCCTCATATCACTCCGCCGAAATTCACCCCACAAATATTCGAAGAGGTGATATAAAGTATGATTTTGCCATTTATTATTTTTTAGGTTGGGCGGTCGATTCTTTGGTCTGTACTTGATGTCAACGGACTTCATCCAAATTCGCGTCTTATAAATAGCTCGTATCGATGTAGTTCCGAAGGCGCCAGGCGAGCCACGTTTCGACCGCTCCGGAAATTCGTAAGAAACGACTCAAAAGGACGAATTCGCCCACATGGATGAGCTCATCTCGTCTCGAGAAGAAACCGATTCAAACGTCCCCTGAGCAGCGTCGAAAAAAAATTAAAGCCAAAGTGAGTCAATAAATCCTTGAAAAATTGAGTTCCTTTTAATATTTGCGGGGTTCTATTTTGTCTTTCATTCTTTTTTAGCCAAAAAAAAAAAATATTCGCCATAAACATCCTATAAATTATCCAATGCTTTCTAGGTTTTATGGCTGTGAATGTGGTGCTCATAGACAAAAATGAAATATGAATGGACCAAAATATCTGACAAAACCATTTGGCCTAACAGTCCACTCATACTCAAATTTTTGTCTCATGAATGCTAATTTTATCAAGTTTCTAGTAATTTTAAAAATTATGTTTATCAGATCATTTATATTGTATATTATTATTTAGAAGTCAATTAGTGAGATGTAACAACATCCAAGTTGCGGCACAAAAATACAAACCGAATAATTTTTAGGAAGGCCAGCAGGATATTGGGAGTAGGGATGGTCGATATTATATGAGCGATATATTTGTGCGATGGTCTTTTTTTGATATATTGGAGGTTCCGACATATCATTGGATGTTTTTTTAATATCCATGACCTTATTAATTGGGTCAAAAAACCTACTTCATTTGGAATATAAATACATTTTGAACGTTAGTGCATAAATTATGCATGAACGCAAATTTTAAAAGATAGTTGCAAGCGGCATTTTTGACCAAAATCGCTTTTTTAAAGAAATTTTTGACCAAAAATCACCTTTAAAAGGCATTTTTGACCAAATTCGCCTTTTTAAAGAAATTTTTGACCAAAAATCACCTTTAAAAGGCATTTTTGACCAAATTCGCCTTTTTTAAAGAAATTTTGACCAAAAATCACCTTTAAAAGGCATTTTTGACCAAATTCGCCTTTTTTAAAGAAATTTTGACCAAAATCACCTTTAAAAGGCATTTTGACCAAATTCGCCTTTTTTTTAAAGAAATTTTTGACAAAAATCACCTTTAAAAGGCATTTTTTGACCAAATTCGCCTTTTTTTACAGAAATTTTTGACCAAAATCACCTTTAAAAGGCATTTTTGACCAAATTCGCCTTTTTTAAAGAAATTTTTGACCAAAAATCACCTTTAAAAGGCATTTTTACCAAATCGCCTTTTTTTAAAGAATTTTTGACCAAAAATCACCTTTAAAAGGCATTTTTGACCAAATCGCCTTTTTTAAAGAAATTTTGACCAAAAATCACCTTTAAAAGGCATTTTTGACCAAATTCGCCTTTTTTAAAGAAATTTTTGACCAAAAATCACCTTTAAAAGGCATTTTGACCAAATTCGCCTTTTTTAAAGAAATTTTTGACCAAAAATCGCCTTTTTTATAGGCATTTTCACAAAAAAAAAAAAAAAAAAAAAAAAAAAAAAAAAAAAAAAAAAACAAAAACGCCGTTTTTAAAGGCATTTTTGACCAAATTCGCCTTTTTTAAAGAAATTTTTATCCGAAAATCGCCTTTATTAATGCAATTTTGACCAAAATCGCCCTTTTTTAAGGCATTTTTGACAAAAAAATCGCCATTTTTAAGGCATTTTTGACCAAATTCGCCATTTTTACAGAAATTTTTGACCAAATCGCCTTTTTTTTAAGGCATTTTTGACCAACAATCGCCTTTTTTTTAAAGGCATTTTTTAACAAAATTCGCCTTTTTTAAAGAAATTTTTAACCAAAAATCGCCATATTTAAGGCATTTTTAACCAAAAATCGCCATATGTAAGGCATTTTTTTTACCAAAAATCGCCTTTTTTAAAGGCATTTTTGACTAAATTCGCCTTTTTTAAAGAAATTTTTGACTAAATTCGCCTTTTTTAAAGAAATTTTTGACCAAAAATCGCTTTTTTTTTAAAGGCATTTTTGACCAAAACTCGCCTTTTTTTAAGTCATTTTGACCAAAAATCGCTTTTTTTAAAGGCATTTTTCACCAAAAATCGCCTTTTTTAAAGGCATTTTTGACCAAAAATTGCCTTTTTTAAGGCATTTTCTGGTGTTTTTTTTTTTTTTTTTTTTTTTTTTTTTTTTTTTTTTTTTTTTTTTTTTTTTTTTTTTACGGTGTTTCTGGTCAAGAATAACTTTTTAAAGAATTTTGTGGTAATCTCTCTAGTAAACGTGTTGTAAATCTGTCAATAATGGAGTCTTACGTTCAAAAATGAAAGAAAATTCCAAAAATTCATTAAAAATGGGAGTATCTTGTTCCAAAAAAAAAATCAGCTCAATTTCAATGGTGGGGGATGCAACTTGGATGTTTATAAAATTCTCATTCTCAGAAAAGAAGTTATTTTATATTTATTAGTAAATTTCTTCATAAAAATTTTTGTAAGTGGATTTTCAAAAGACGTTCTGATTCTCTGAAAATTGAAAAACTTGAAAATCCTACCTGAAGATTTTGACAAAAAAATTTTGAACTTTTTTGAGAATTCGCTCATTTTATTTCTTTACTTGTTAATCCTTATGAAGTTTCAAAATTGACGACTGCCAATTTGTTTATATTGCCATCCCATTCCTTGTGTTCAAAAAAAACCTACAAAGCCAACTTTATTTACTGCCATATTTGACTTTAAAATAATTTCTGTAGACTAGCACTTTGTGATTAAATGGGTGTTCTAGATTTGTGATACGTGCAGCACTAATTTTATTTATTTTTTATATGTTACCTATGCGTTACCTTGTAATTATTAAACTTTTTATTTTGAAAAAACAAAATTAACAATTGATATAAAATAATTTTATTGTATAACTCTTTTTCTTAAACGAGGATCTTGAAAAAATATTCGACCTGAAAAAATTTTTTTGTTAGTTTTAAAAGGGAAATCTTAGAAAGGAGCAAGAGAGCACCAACACTCAAGTGCACACAAAAACAATTCGGAAAGAGTTTTTCATTATATAAAACGTTAAAAAATATTTTTATTCCAGACCATACCGTTTTATTGGAAACTGAAACAGTGGGCCTGAATTTTATAAAAAAAAACTAGACTTAATTTAATAATATAAAATAGGAAAGTTCAAATTTACTTCAAGTAATGCATCTTCAGGAAGATCGGTGACATGGACAGCATTTTGAACTTTGTCCCGGCCAAATTTCGCTCTCAAAGTATTTGGCCTTAGATGTCTAGCCATTTCCTTTAAACAAAATAAACAAATAATTTTAAAACTGTTTTTTCTTAACCTAAAAAATTTAAAAACGTTTTTTTTTAGCAAAGAAAAATCTGGAACGCCGATAAGAGATGAGCATTTGGAAGATATACAAAAATATATTGATGCGATGGGTGAAAAAGAAGTTGTTGAGTAAGTTCTTACAGGATCTGACAGCCCGACCAAATTTTCTAAAATCGCGAGGAGTTTCTTCTTTAGTTTAGCATTTTTGACTAATTCGCCTTTTTTAAAGAAATTTTTGACCAAAAAGCCTTTTTTTTAAGGCATTTTTGACTAAATTTTTTTTTAAAGGCATTTTTGACTAAATTCGGCTTTTTTAAAGAAATTTTTGACCAAAAATCGCCTCTTTTTAATGCATTTTCAAAAAAAAAAATCGCCTTCTTTTAAGGCATTTTCTAAATTAGCCTTTTTTAAAGGCATTTTAGACAAAAATTTGCCATTTTTATAGAAATTTTTAACCAAAATCGCCTTTTTTGAAGGCATTTTTACCCAATTTGCCTTTTTTAAAGAAATTTTTGACCAAATATCGCCTTTTTTTAAGGCATTTTTGACAAATTCGCCTTTTTTGAAGAAATTTTTCACCAAAAATCGCCTTTTTTAAAAGGCATTTTTGACCAAATTTGCCTTTTTAAAGAAATTTTTGACCAAAAATCGCCTTTTTTTAAGGCATTTTTCACCAAAATCACCTTTTTTAAAGAAATTTTTAACCAAAAATCGCCATTTTTAAGGCATTTTTGACCAAATTCGCCTTTTTTAAGGAAATTTTTGACCAAAAATCGCCTAAATAAAAATATTGATACAATAAAAAAATATATTGATGCGATGGGTGAAAAAAGTTGTTGAGTAAGTTAAACTTACAGGATCTGACGGTCCGACCAAATTTCTAAAATCGCGAGTTTCTTCTTTAGTTGGGCCCATTATTTCCAACGCTACACATCCACCGGAAGTCATTTCAGTGACCATATCCTTAAAAAAATTATTTTGTGCATTTTTGGCTCAACTTACCGGATATTCCTTTAAAACTCCTCGGTAAACTTGAAGAAATTCTTCGGCGTTTATATGGTCCAGATAGAAAAGCTGCATTGCAGTTATGATATACCCTTCATTTTCTATATAATCGATTATTTCGCCCAATAGACCTTCACGGACTGCATGAGGTTTGACGACACAACAGGTTGTGTCGATCAAAACGCATGTGTCAGTCGCTGAAGTGCTCGGTGGTGCATTTTTTCCAAAAAATATTTTTAACTCCTGAAAATTTTTAGGTATGAACAAGCAAAACTTTTATTATGTCGTTATCTACTGTAAGTATGAGTTGGGCACATTTATATTAGGTGTACAAAATGAAACTCGGCTAAAATCTACAAAATTCAAATTTACCCTGTGGCTGAGTTTCATTTTGTACACCTAATAAAAAATTGTAGGAAATTTAATTTTCTATAAATTTGCACTTAATTATTTTTTTTCTAGGATGCACCATTTTCGGAAAATAATTTTTATCTTGAAAACAGTGCGTCCAGAGAAAAAATGAATAGAAAAATTAAAGAGAATTGAATTTCCAACAGATTTTATTTAGTTCATTTTTTCAATATCTGTAACGGTTTACGATTTACAAGCCTTTAAAAATTAACCTCCTTAATGGTTATACTTCAATAACCTTCTTACACGGAGGAAAGTCAACTTTTGATGGACTTTAACGCCTAAAATGTTCAAAATTTTGAAAAAATGAACTACTAGGTGTACAAAATGAAACTCGGCTAAATCTACAAAATTCAAATTGTGGCTGAGTTTCATTTTTTACACCTAATAAATAAAAATTGTAGGAAATTTAATTCTCTATAAATTGTACTTAATTATTTTTTTCTAGGATGCACCATTTTTGGAAAATAATTTTTTTTAAAAATAAATTTATCTTGAAAACAGTGCGTCCTAGAGAAAAAATGAATAGAATAAAAATTAAAGAGAATTAAATTCCCAACAGATTTATTTAGTGCATTTTTTCAATATCTGTAACGGTTTACGATTTACAAGCCTTTAAAAATTAACCTTCTTAATGGTTATACTTCAATAACCTTCTTACACGGAGAAGGTCAACTTTTGATGGACTTTAACGCCTAAATGTTCAAAATTTTGAAAAAATGAACTACTACGTTTAATGAAACTCGGCTAAAACCTACAAAATTCAAATTTACCCTGTGGCTGAGTTTCATTTTGTACACCTAATAAATGAGCCATTTTCAGGCTTGCTTTTGCGTTGGATACTGCTTATTCCCCGAATAACTTACGAGAAAACAAATCTAAGAAACCACTCACATGTTCAGCATCTTCGCGTGTTGGAGAACAATAGAAACCATTCCTCATTTCGTCAAAACCGAAACAAGCCCTTATACTCTCTGGACTTTCATTTCGAGCGATTTCCGGGTTCGAAGGGCCTGAAAGTTGGTTTAATTTCGAGACAGCACAATCGTTAAGAAGCTCCAATGCGATCACAGGCGACGAAGTCATATGGGCGACTATGGCACTACACACAATAAAAATTTTCAAAAATGCGCTACTTACGGGTATCCTTGACTGCTACTTTTTCTCTCAAATACTTTCTTGACCAAATCTTCAGATAAATGGAGCATACGAAGTTTTTTTTAAAACCATTTTTTGCCAGCATTCTAAGGATGGCTCCTTTTTGTTTAATGTCTCCGGCATATTATCCCAAGGGTGCTAAAACAATATAAGGGGGCAACCAAATAGTCTAAAAATTAAACTTTACCATTATCCTAGCAGCAAAACAAAAATGTGAATTATAAATTTTATTTTCAAGATATTACCTTTGCATGTTAATTCCCATGCATTTTCTGGTAAAATCATTCCCGTAATCTGTGATCTTGAAATGTCTGGCGAATATTTTCATTGTGTTTCCGACAAACATGTCGTCTAATGTGATATTCTCGACGTTGGTCCTTCGTAAGAACTGACGTTTGCGCTCAATGTCATACTGAAAATAAAAGTTTGAGGGGGGAGAAAATTGAAATGAAATTACCAATGCGATGGAATGATCGACAGGATAATAGTAGAGGTAAAACTTTCTCAGACGACATGATTCGGCTTCGAACCATTCAGCCAAAAAGACGTAACGGTCGGTCGATGTAACATCAGGCTAAAATTTAAAAATTTAATGGTTTTTATGGAAGTAAAATTCTTAAAGTGGGAAAGTTAAATGAAGTTTCTTGGCCATAAGAGCAACAAACATGAAGCCCAAAAGTTGGAGTTTCTTGGGCTGAAAAGAAGAAAAAATTCCCAAAATCGCATAAAAAAGGGATTTTTGGGGGGAAGAATCCGGTAAAATGGAGATTGCCAAGAGAAATCAGGTAAAATAGGAATCGCCAAAAATATGTTTCATTGAAGAAAAGGTATGAACGCCAAAAAAATGTGTTTCATTAGTCTGCAGAGAGTACAAACGACCAAAAAGGAGTTTCGTTATAGTAAAAACGGTCTAAAAGCCCAAAAAGGTGTTTGGTTGAACCCAAGACAGATTAAACGCCCAAAAAGGTGTTTCATTGGTCTAAAGACAATGGAACGCCTAAAAAGGTGTTTTATTAGTCTAAAGAACGCCAAAAAAATGTGTTTAATTAGTCTGCAGAGAGTACAAACGCCCAAAAAGGAGTTTCATTATAGTAAAAACGGTCTAAAAGCCCAAAAAGGTGTTTGGTTGAACCAAAGACAGATCAAACGCCCAAAAAGGTGTTTCATTGGTCTAAAGACAATGAACGCCTAAAAAGGTGTTTTCTAAAGAACGCCAAAAAATGTGTTTCATTTGCCTCCAGAGAGTACAAACGCCCAAAAAGGAGTTTCATTATAGTAAAAACGGTCTAAAAGCCTAAAAAGGTGTTCGGTTCAAAGACAGATTAAACGCCCAAAAAGGTGTTTCATTGGTCTAAAGACAATGGAACGCCTAAAAGGTGTTTTATTAGTCTAAAGAACGCCAAAAAAATGTGTTTAATTAGTCTGCAGAGAGTACAAACGCCCAAAAAGGAGTTTCATTATAGTAAAAACGGTCTAAAAGCCTAAAAAGGTGTTTTATTAGTCTAAAGAACGCCAAAAAATGTGTTTAATTAGTCTGCAGAGAGTACAAACACCCAAAAAGGAGTTTCATTATAGTAAAAACGGTCTAAAAGCCCAAAAAGGTGTTTGGTTGAACCAAAGACAGATCAAACGCCCAAAAAGGTGTTTCATTGGTCAAAAGACAATGAACGCCTAAAAAGGTGTTTTCTAAAGAACGCCAAAAAAATGTGTTTCATTTGCCTCCAGAGAGTACAAACGCCCAAAAAGGAGTTTCATTATAGTAAAAACGGTCTAAAAGCCTAAAAAGGTGTTTGGTTCAAAGACAGATTAAACGCCCAAAAAGGTGTTTCATTGGTCAAAAGACAACGGAACGCCTAAAAGGTGTTTTATTAGTCTAAAGAACGCCAAAAAATGTGTTTAATTAGTCTGCAGAGAGTACAACACCCAAAAAGGAGTTTCATTATAGTAAAAACGGTCTAAAAGCCTAAAAAGGTGTTCGGTTCAAAGACAGATTAAACGCCCAAAAAGGTGTTTCATTGGTCTAAAGACAATGGAACGCCTAAAAGGTGTTTTATTAGTCTAAAGAACGCCAAAAAATGTGTTTAATTAGTCTGCAGAGAGTACAAACGCCCAAAAAGGAGTTTCATTATAGTAAAAACGGTCTAAAAGCCTAAAAAGGTGTTTGGTTCAAAGACAGATTAAACGCCCAAAAAGGTGTTTCATTGGTCTAAAGACAACGGAACGCCTAAATGGGTGTTTTATTAGTCTAAAGAACGCCAAAAAATGTGTTTAATTAGTCTGCAGAGAGTACAAACACCCAAAAAGGAGTTTCATTATAGTAAAAACGGTCTAAAAGCCTAAAAAGGTGTTTGGTTCAAAGACAGATTAAACGCCCAAAAGGTGTTTCATTGGTCTAAAGACAACGGAACGCCTAAAAAGGTGTTTTATTAGTCTAAAGAACGCCAAAAAATGTGTTTAATTAGTCTGCAGAGAGTACAAACACCCAAAAAGGAGTTTCATTATAGTAAAAACGGTCTAAAAGCCTAAAAAGGTGTTCGGTTCAAAGACAGATTAAACGCCCAAAAAGGTGTTTCATTGGTCTAAAGACAATGGAACGCCTAAAAGGTGTTTTATTAGTCTAAAGAACGCCAAAAAAATGTGTTTAATTAGTCTGCAGAGAGTACAAACGCCCAAAAAGGAGTTTCATTATAGTAAAAACGGTCTAAAAGCCTAAAAAGGTGTTTGGTTCAAAGACAGATTAAACGCCCAAAAGGTGTTTCATTGGTCTAAAGACAACGGAACGCCTAAATGGGTGTTTTATTAGTCTAAAGAACGCCAAAAAATGTGTTTAATTAGTCTGCAGAGAGTACAAACACCCAAAAAGGAGTTTCATTATAGTAAAAACGGTCTAAAAGCCTAAAAAGGTGTTCGGTTCAAAGACAGATTTAACGATAATTTTAAAATTGGGAAAATTAGGCTTCAAATCAAATAAAAAAGGAAACCAACTTACAATTTTATCAAAAGACATTTCTCTTACATGCAAAAGTATCCCGAATTAATGGCAGTGAAAATGATCGAAAAATAAAATAAAAAACGAAGAAACTAGAGAGAAAAAAAATTTTGCCTTCGTATATTTTTATGTTGCTAAGTAACACTACACTTTAATGATAAACCGAAAATTAGAAAGACAAACAGAAAATCGAAAAGATAAGACAATTTTAACGAACATAGGGGTTTTCCGCCAAAATTTCTTCTCTCCCCAATCGTTTAAATCCTGTTTTTTCCGATATGAGATGCGATTTATTTTTCATAATAAACTTTTATAATGATTATTTTCTGAATATTTGGGTTTAAATAATTTTAAATGCTCAAGTCCCTCGATAGGTCGATGGTTCTATCGATTTTGATAAATCAAAGTTTTGAACTTTTGACTTTTCTTATCTCTTATCTTATCAGCTGGTTAAACCCCACAAATTTTCGCTTTCATGTATTTCTGAATCGCCGGATTCGGAATTCTCACTTATGGAAATTTAAAATCTCATTTTCCACGCTTTCCTTCTTTCTCTCTTATTTTTAAAAATATGCCTCCTGTAGATTTTGAGGGCTACTGGGGTAAGCCCACATCCACGATCGACTGGTGCGAAAACAATTACGAATTCAGTTACTATATCGCAGAAATGAGTGAGGGATTTTAGATTTTCTTTTTGTTTCATCTATTTTTTCAGCCAATACAATCAGTAATCTGATGATGATTATTCCACCTATATGGGGCATGATTGAAGTGGTGAGGCAGGATTTTGAAAGGAAATTCATCTATTGCCATCTCCTTCTTTTAGGTAATCTATTCTTTAACCCACAAAAAATTATGTTTTTTAAATTTTAGTTGTTGGTCTTGGATCGTGGGCTTTTCACATGACATTGCTTTACGAAATGCAACTTTTTGATGAGCTACCAATGATTTGGGGTACCTGTGTTCTTGTATACTGTCTGTAAGTATTTTATTAACGCAAAATATTGTTCATTATTTTTTTTTCAGCTCTGAAGTTCAAAAACCTCCGAAAAACGTTTATATTTCGAATCTTCCGCTTTTCATGTTTTTAACGTCTTTCTCGCTTCTTTTTACTGTCTTGTACTTATACTGGCCACAGCCAGTATTCCAGCACACGTCATACGGAATACTTTTTTGCATCATTTATTCTTGAAATCTACCTTATAAAAATCAAACAATGTAAAATATGTAAAAGACTTTTCATACTCTCTACGTCCATTTATCTCTTCGGTTTCTTCCTGTGGAATTTAGATAAAATATTTTGCCCTCAACTTAAGTAAGTGGATAATATCGATAAATATGTGATAATTTTAAATTTAAAGGGCTGTGAGAAACAACGTGCCAACATTATTCAACCCGTTGACTCAGCTTCACGGTTGGTGGCACTGCATGGCAGGCTACGGAACATATCTTCAAGTCCTTTTCACGTAAATAAATCTTAAAAATTTATTAAATAATTAATTTTATTTTAGGATTCATTCGTCTTACGATTTTCGATATGAAAAACTCAAATCAATCACAACTCCGTCCTTCGCACTACGGCTTTGGACTCCAATGGTTAAAAAAAGGGGTCAAATAAGATTTTATGCCAAAAAGGAAATATCAAAATCCTGGGTTTCGTGCAAAGTCCTTAGTTTTTACTTAAAATTTTAACATTAGTCACTTAGCCGTCGGACGTTTTTTTTTTTAGATATTGCTCAGTAGTTATGAGTTTTATGACAAAATAGATTTAGTTTTAGCCAAGTTTATTTCCAGTTTTAAAAATCCATGGGAGCCTTAATTTTCACCAGAGTAGAGCATTTTTAGATAAATACAGACCAGTGTTGGGCGTAATCGTAATCGCAATTACGATTACAATAGTAATTGCAAGTTTCTTAATTACAATTACGATTACAATCGTATTCGTATTTTTTTCTGCGATTACGATTGTAATCGCATTTTTTTAACGATTACAACCGTAATTGTATTTTTTTTCTGCGATTACCAGCGTATAAAAAAATACGATTATAATGGTAATCGCAGAAAAAAAATACGATTGCGATTGTAATCCCAGAAAAAAAAAATACGATTACGGTTGTAATCGTAAAAAAAAATGCGATTACAATCGTAATCGCAGAAAAAATATATAAGTAAAATTTCACCACAAAAAATTAAGATGTCAAAGTCTGTACTGCTTCATTAAACACGCTTCAAATTCTTTAAATTTTCAGATTTAGGAAGGAAAAATGGGTAAACATTTGCGTGTAAAAAGTAGAGTGAAGTCGCTACGTAAAGGCTCAAAAATAAAATAAGTTACCATTTTTTTAATAGAAAGGCTTATAAAGTTTAGTCAGGTTAGGACACTAAGGTTAACACAAAAAATGGTATGACCGAAAAGATTTTTTGTAATCAAGGTACAAAAGTGATCTTTTTAGTGCCTTCTTAGATTAGTCATATTTTTTAATAAACATTTTTCTTTTTTTGGCTGTGTTTTTTTGAAGAAAAACAAATTAAAACATAAACTTTTGTTCTTTATTCTACACCGTTGTAACCTTAGGATCTATTTAAGAATAACTTTTTTTTAAATAGAGTTGTTGCTATTATTGTTTAATAAAGTTTTTGAATTTCTTTATAATCGTAATTTATAACATCCTTATTTTAGTGTAAATAACAGAGATTCTTTATAAGTTCTATAAGCAAAAATGGGTCAAGTTTCGTCCTGCAAATCTTACGAAATCGTGTTTAGACGAAAGGTTATCCTGGGGCGTGTTTTGACCTGCTCAATAGCATTGAGTATATAAAGTAACTTTATATTCAAGGTATTTTATATACTCTAAGTAAATAGTAATTGAAAATAGAATAGTTAAAATGTTAATTTTTCCTCTTTAGATAAGTTTAAACTACGTCTTTAGTAATCCCTGAGGCTGATATATTTTGAATTTGGTAGATTTTAGCCGAGTTTCATTTTGTACACCTAGTAGCTCATTTTTTCAAAATTTTAAACATTTTAGGCCTTAAAGTCCATCAAAAGTTGACCTTCTCCCTTTTAGAAGGTTATTGAAGTATAACCATTAAGAAGGTTAATTTTTAAAGGCTTGTAAATCGTAAACCGTTACAGATATTGAAAAAATGCACTAAATAAAAACTGTGGAAATTCAATTCTCTTTAATTTTTATTCTATTCATTTTTTCTCTAGGACGCACTGTTTTTAAGATAAATTTATTTTTAAAAAATTATTTTCCGAAAATGGTGCATCCTAGAAAAAATAATTAAGTACAAATTTATAGAGAATTAAATTTCCTACAATTTTTATTTATTAGGTGTACAAAATGAAACTCAGCCACAAGGTAAATTTGAATTTTTTAGATTTTAGCCGAGTTTCATTTTGTACACCAATACAGGGTGTCCGGAAACACATGGCAAGCGTCTGGGAGAGCGTTAAAAAGTGGTTTTACGAAAAAAAGTTAAATGTAAACCCCCCTTAATTTAAATCAAAGAATTTGATGGTGTAGTTTAAAATCCGCCTGGATATACAGGGTGTCCCAGACACAACCTAACTTCGTTATTTCAAATGAGAACCCCTATTTTTATTTCAGATTCGTAATCTACGCAAAATTTCAAGTAGATTTGAGTACTCATATAACAATTTTGGACAACTTTTAAAAAATGTCAAAATTTAGCGTTTTTTGCGCTAAAATCCGTTAAAATTGACCTAGGAGACTCGTTTTTTTTTAATTCCACTTATTTTTTCCCGAAGAATCCAACTGTCTCAAATTTGAGCATCTTCGCATTCTGCATCACGAGATTTCGTCGCTAATGGCCTTTTTTCAAGTTAGAACCCAAATTTTTAGTTCAGAAATGAAAATTAGCACTTGTTGAAAGGAATTTTTCTTTGGGACCACAAATTTTGAAAGAGCTACAGCGTCTTTTGTGTTTATGCATCAAAAATTAAAATTCCGTCAACAAATCGCTAATTTCCATTTTTGAAGTATGGAATTTGGAGTTAAACTTGAAAAAAGGCCATTAGCGACGAAATCTCGTGATGCAGAATGCGAAGATGCTCAAATTTGAGACAGTTGGATTCTTCGGGAAAAAATAAGTGGAATTAAAAAAAAAAACGAGTCTCCTAGGTCAATTTTAACGGATTTTAGCGCAAAAAACGCTAAATTTGACATTTTTTAAAAGTTGTCCAAAATTGTTATATGAGTACTCAAATCTACTTGAAATTTTGCGTAGATTACGAATCTGAAAAAAAAATAGGGGTTCTCATTTGAAATAACGAAGTTAGGTTGTGTCTGGGACACCCTGTATATCCAGGCGGATTTTAAACTACACCATCAAATTCTTTGATTTAAATTAAGGGGGGTTTACATTTAACTTTTTTTCGTAAAACCACTTTTTAACGCTCTCCCAGACGCTTGCCATGTGTTTCCGGACACCCTGTATATAAAATATTCCATCCTCTCTTTTACTGTTGTTAGTAAAAGTGCACCGCTCAATAATTTCAAGTGTGTATAGACTGTAAAAGAACCATCTTGAAAATCTATTATAAAAACAGCTGAAAAAAAAGGGGGCGGTGGGTCGTTTAGATTGTAGGGCTTTTCTTGATTTACCACCCCCCTGGGGGTATTGCCCTCACGCGCAACTCGTCCGCGACAGGGGTGAAAATCGTTTGACCCACTTTCTCCTAGGTTTGGACCCTTCTCGACGGTTACAGCAACCCCGCCGATAAAATAAATCGTTTTTCAAGTGTCAATTTCGGCCCTCCCTCCCTCTGTACTCCTCTGTTTACTTCGGACTCGCAGAAACGCCGTCTTCCTGCACTGTCCTGCCCAGACGCGTCCTCCCTTTTCTTTTGCCGAGACGCCAGACGCTTATAAGTCAAAGAACCCTCAGGAGGGGTCTGGTCAATATTCTGAAATTAGGTCATTCCCAACTTTTTATCAGGAGCATACTGTCATTTTACAGAATGATAATTTAATTTATTTCCCTAATATTAACGATCTTCCATTATTCTGTGGAAAAAAAAAAGAACAGGTATGTTTAAAAATTAATTATACATCAATAATAATTGTAATTAATTCATCTAGTAACAAACAAACTTATTCACTAATAGAATTTATAGTCCAAACTTTATTTTATGCTGCTAAATCATTTAAAAAGACGGTAAACTAATTTAATTCGGTTTCTAATACTTGGATTTGATTTATTTTACAGGATTTTTCTTGTTTTCCGCCATTAAAATCCCAATTTAACCTAATTGAAAGCAATTAACCTCAATGTCCCCATGCCAGAATCATGTTTTGACCCGATAGGGGTTTCCGTGGTTTCCCGGGTTTTTTGAAGATTTTATTAGGTGTACAAAATGAAACTCGGCTAAAATCTACAAAATTCAAATTTACCCTGTGGCTGAGTTTCATTTTGTACACCTAATAAATAAAAATTGTAGGAAATTTAATTCTCTATAAATTTGTACTTAATTATTTTTTCTAGGATGCACCATTTTCGGAAATAATTTTTTTTAAATTTTATCTTGAAAACAGTGCGTCCTAGAGAAAAAATGAATAGAATAAAAATCAAAGAGAATTAAATTTCCAACAGATTTTATTTAGTGCATTTTTTCAATATCTGTAACGGTTTACGATTTACAAGCCTTTAAAAATTAACCTTCTTAATGGTTATACTTCAATAACCTTACACGGAGAAGGTCAACTTTTGATGGACTTTAACGCCTAAAATGTTTAAAATTTTGAAAAAATGAACTACTAGGTGTACAAAATGAAACTCGGCTAAAATCTACAAAATTCAAATTTACCCTGTGGCTGAGTTTCATTTTGTACACCAATAGAATTTTAGAGTCTAAACTTTATTTTATGCTGCAAATCATTTTAAAAGACAGTAAACTAATTAATTAATTCGGTTTCTAATACTTGGATTTGATTTTTTTACAGGATTTTTCTTTTTTCCGCCATTAAACTCCCAAATTAACCTAATTGAAAGCAATTAACCTCAATGTCCCCATCATGTTTTGACCCGATAGGGGTTTCCGTGGTTTCCCGGGTTTTTTTAAGATTTTTATTTTCTTATTATTAAGTAGAGTTTTATTGTATTTTTTAGGTGATTAAATAATGTTCCATTGTGGAAGTAGAGATATGGTGGGTACTGAGGGAACTTCTGGCCCCCTTGAGGCTGTCCAGCAGGCAAGGAACCCCCTTTTATGCTACTTATGCAAAGACTATTTTTCTGAGCCATGTCTCCTTAATTGCTACCATACTTTCTGCGCACGTTGTCTTCAAACGAAAGTCTCCGAGAACAAAATCAACTGTCCCATCTGCGGGTTAGTACAGTGCTATAAACCTAAATGAAAAATAAGAACTATTTCAGAAGTATGACGTCTACAAAAGATAATTGCCAACTCCCACCTCCGGATACGTTGATGAGACATTTGATTGATTTGGCAAACACTGATAATCCGCCATGTTCGAACTGCGACAAGAGGGATAGACCTTCCATGTTTTTCTGCAGCACATGCAGCCAAGCTTTGTGCACACACTGCCGTGAAAATACCCACCGGGCTAAAATGTTTTCCACTCATGATGTCGTCCATATGTCAAAATGTGCTAAGGATGGTCACAGAAGAGTAAGAATAATTATACATTAAAAAGATAACTTTATTTTAATTTTTAGTGTGTTGCGCACGGGGAGCAATATATAATGTTCTCAAATTCTCAGCGAGCGATGCTTTGCGTCAACTGTTTTCGTGATACGCCTGCAGAAGCAAGATTGCACTGCGTAGATATTGACACTGCTTATACTCAAGGGTGTAAAAATCTGGAAAGGTCCTTGCTGACTGTACGCGAGACTCAAGGTTTAGTTCGCTCAGGAGTAGTCGCATGTCGCACCCTTTTGGACGAACTTCACCACAATACAAACACTGAGAAATCGACGATACATTCTTTCTGTCAAGGGATGCAGGACGCAATTGCTAAAACTCAGGCAGCCATGTTGCTTGAAGTTCAGAGGCAATTTGAGAGCAAAGAAAGGGTCTTGCATTCTCAGCTTGTCAGTTTAAGCAGCGTCATACCAGTTTTGCAAGCTCATCTTATATTATGCCACACCTTTTCTGGAATGGCGACCAAATTTCAATTTTTAGATCTTGTCTACCCAATGATTGATCGACTCAATAGTATCACACAACTATCTCAACCTTTGAGGTAAAAGAAAAAAAAGATTTTATTAAATAATGGGATTTTATTTTAGGCCTCTTCAGTCTAGCCAGATAAAGACGAACTACAAGTCTGAATTTGCGCAAACTTTAGAACCTTGGATTGGGAAACCACTTCCGCCAATTCCGGTTACTCAGCCAACCCAAGGGGTTGAAGATAATGCGATGCAGGGTCAGAAGAAGGCGTTGACGAAGGTTAAATCATTGGACGATGGGCAGTTTACGAATCACTGCAGAACCTTTGAAAACCAAATGAAAGAATTAGGTGCAGAAGTGACTGGTGTGAAAGAACGTCTTACACAGTTGCAGAGGGATGTGGCTGTTTTGAAACGTGCTGCAGTCCAGCCATTGACGAAACGCCACACGACTATATCCAAAGACTGTGAGCGACTTGAAGCTACTCTTCACCGTTTCCATCTTGAGTTAGACCGAATGAGAGGATCTTTCGAGTCCCTTTGGCAAGACCAGCTTAGACGTATCCGCCTTGAGCAGGACATCTTCCAATCGCAGATGAGCGAAGTCGTCCGCATCCGATGCGAAGTTAAACAACTCGCTTCAATCGCTCAGGAACTCGAGCCATGCGTCAAACGACTTTCAAACCAAACTTTAGATGACATGGTCAACATCAACACACTCATAGATCACATAACAAACATGCAATCTCCCGATTTTAAGTACATCATGGATCACGGTTTACAGAAAGGCACCGCTGTTCACTCCATGCCAACGACTCCTCAGCCACCCGAAAAAGAGCTCAAAGACATCTGCATCGATCCCAAAACAGAACAATACGTTCGTGGACAAGACCATCGGATTCGTGGAGTCCTGAGCCACATTATGGACAAAGTAAGGACAAAAGAAGACCGCAAAAAATCTCCTGTTCAAGAAGATCGCGGTATCCTCATCACACGAGACCGTGACTCCTCCAAAGAACGTAAAGATTCAGCAACTCCCGGTGGAAAAAGTATCTATCTTATCTTTAATTCATGATTATAATTTATATAATTCAGCCAAAATTGAGACGCCCAAAAGCTGCTCGATCTATCACAGTCTAAGTGGGAAGACATTGCAGGCGGCACAAATGCAAAGACCTTCTGAACGCCAATCTGAAGAGGCAACTTTACTTATGAAAAAATGCATTCAGGAACACCTTGAAGAGCATATCAAACAAAAACTCTCACAAAGATCAAAATCTTCTTCCAAGCATAAAGAATGTAAGATTTCAACAAATTTTTTTGTACCTTAACTTGTGCACTTTTTTTAAATGTTTTTTTCTATAAAAAATTAGGTGAAAAAGATGTTTCTTATGGGACTAGAAGGAGAAAAGCATCTTCCAGGCATGAAAAAGGTATTTCAAAAGGTTTTTTCAAGCACAATAAGAAACTTTCTATGCAGTCAACATTTGATATTTAATATTTAATTTTATTTTTGTAGATGAGGATAGTGATTATCAGCATATTTCTGATGCTACAACTATTCATACTCGAGCACATGTTCATAAATCTGCAACACCTCCGGCAGTTTATCCCCATTCCGATACTGAAGATTCGGTTTTTTATCCAGATACTCCAAGCTCTGGGTAATATCAGTCAATAATTTATTCATTTTCTTCATTTTTTCATAGGCGTCGCTCTTCAACGGATTTGATGGACAGACGAAAAACACTTGTAGTTGTAATCAAAGGTAAAGGAAAAGGGAGGATGATGCAGAAGCAACGATCTTGGGAGACTTTCCCGCCGAAAAGGCGTAACCATCACTACAACTCGACTAAGTTCTGTCGTGATCCCGAATCTTTCAGAGGTGCCTTCGATCTCAACGGCCTCAAAAAGGTAACATATTAGGTGTACAACTCGGCTAAAATCTACAAAATTCTTTACCCTGTGGCTGAGTTTCATTTTGTACACCTAATAAATAAAAATTGTCGGAAATTTAATTCTCTATAAATTTGCACTTAATTATTTTTTTCTAGGATGCACCATTTTCGGAAATTAATTTTTTTTTAAATAAATTTATCTTGAAAACAGTGCGTCCTAGAGAAAAAATGAATAGAATAAAAATTAAAGAGAATTAAATTTCCAACAGATTTTATTTAGTGCATTTTTTCAATATCTGTAACCGTTTACGATTTACAAGCCTTTAAAAATTAACCTTCTTAATGGTTATACTTCAATAACCTTCTTACACGGAGAAGGTCAACTTGATGGACTTTAACGCCTAAAATGTTCAAAATTTTGAAAAAATGAACTACTAGGTGTACAAAATGAAACTCGGCTAAAATCTACAAAATTCAAATTTGGCTGAGTTTCATTTTGTACACCTAATAATAACTTTTTTAAACACAAAATTTTCAGGCGGACAGCTTCGAAGGTCATGAAGAAGCCGTCCGTACTCTTGTCGCTGCTGTTCAAGAAACGAGGACTATGCGAAAGCCTAAAACGCCCACTTTACCTGACCATGGGTCCGCCTAAAAATACCCATCGCAGAATTTAAAAAAAATGAATTTAAACCTTTCTGTGATTTTAACCAATTCATCGTAGTTTAGGGTATAAAATATGCCTATTAAAATGTTATCCTATTATTAAACTTCCCTAGTTTAGTCAGTAGATATTTATATAAAATGAATATTTACATTCTCTTTTTACGTTTTAAATGTTTTTGGGATTTTGATGAAAATTTGGCTTATAATTAAGCTCTGTGTTTATGCCAAAAATAGGCTTTTGTGGTTAATCGTATAATTTTAAAATATATCTACTCCATTCTTATTGTCAAAATCCCAAATAGGTTGGAAACTATAGGTTAAAGAGGTTGCCCAGACTGTTATCCTACCAAATGTTAGAATTAATTAATATTGAAATACTCATTTTCCAAAATACACTGGACATAATCTACCGAAAATGTCCACGGCAGTCCCTCTCCAAATTTAATAACTTTTATAATCAACGTTTCAAGGACGAAGTTTAAAACAAAAAGAGCTTATTTCAGTTCAGAACCTGAATTATTTTCATGTCAATTACAATTTTGATTTTCAGATCCATTTTTCTTAAATTTTCGGCTCAACAATCTTTTATTTTCCTGTTTTTGAATGCTTACTGCCAAAGAAAAATGGAGACAAAAATGATACTGCCAATGTAATAATAATAAATTTTAAAGTAAAATGGTCTTTTATTAACAAATGTTAAAATTTTTTGTAAATATGCAGATGGGGGAAACTAATAATTAAAATAAAGGTAAAATAGTATGAATAGGATCCCTAATCATTTGGAATGTTATAGATTGAGATATCACCCTTGTTGTTTTTACTCTTTGTATAACAAGCCTCCGCCCAAAAAGAAAGTAAACTACGTGAAAAGAAATGGCAAAAGTTAAAGTTTAGAATAAGAAGTCTGATACAAAACAAGATGGACCATATACGATATAAGCTAAACAATTTATTTTCTACAGATCTACCAATCGAGCCGATCTACTACTACTATCCAAATCCATGGTGCAAACAATCATGTAAAAAAATCGAAAAACGTCATAAAAACCATAGAATCAAAAGTATTTAAAAAGGAATATGGGTGAAAAAAGTTCCGAAAGAAACAAAAATTCCTGAAAATTTAAATTTTTCAAAGAAAACTACCGCCGATTATATCAAATGAAATTAGCTTCCTAAGACAAAAAGGGACTGACATTTTTGGAGAGTGATACAATAACGATGAATAGTATAAATGAAAGTTCAAAATGGGTCGATCATATTTGGGATAAGTGTATGACACTTTGAAGCCGGATAAAATATGATGATCAGAAACGATGCAGGTTAGTTTCGAATTTAAGACGGACACTTGTCAAGACGTGTCTGTGCAAGATACACTTCATGACATGTCCAGACATGATTTTTTAGACTTGAACCTGCTTTTTGTCAACATCGAGACACAAACCGAGCATAAAATGAAAGACTCATTTTGTCAAATGTATATCAGGTGGAAGACAAAAGTTGTGGTATTTGCCTAAATTGGAATTCTGTCGAGACCCAATGTTGTGTCGACGTTCAGAATTCTTTTGTCAAAACTGCACAGAAACCACCGATACAGGTTGCGGGTATAATTTGAAAATAAATCGACTGCTATTCAGTGTTTGAATACAACAAAAGACTTTATTTGTCAAAATTGTACAGAGACAGAAGAAAAAGTTGTGGTTTTGCCTCACTATGAGATCTGTGGAGACTCAAAGTTGTACCGATGTTCATAATTCGTTTTGTCAAAACTCCGCAGAAACTGCAGACACAGGGACAGAATGCGATGGTCCTCAATTTGTTGATTTTTGCATCCAAAGTCAGAAATTGAAAAACGAAAACAAACACAGAAACACAATGTAGTAAAAACACAGCAAATGCTGAGTCGCAAACAAATCAAAAACATTTTAAAGAAAGTACCCAAAAGTCATCTATAAAGAATAAAAAGAAAAAAACCAAAAAATTTAAAAAAGGATAAAGTCTCAGAGCTCATTTTAAGAAAGAAAAAGAAAAAAATCGTTGTTCACTTTAGAAAATGACAGACACAAAAATTTTACGATAGAATACGGTGCCGGTCCCTGGGCGACGCCGAGGCTAAAATCAACGACACTGAAAAAGCGATAATTCACCAATTGATTCAAGATGCCAAACTTTGGATTCAAACAGGCAAATCAACTTTAAATGAAAACATCGAAGTGATACTAAAAGCCATAGAAACTTTGAAAAATAGGCCAAAGCATAATATGAAAATATAAAACATTGTTAAAAAAATTTTTTATCAGTGTTATCACACTTTGAGGTTAAATGTCAGAACTTGCACATGTTTGGCAATTATTTTGAAATCTTTTTAAATTTATCGTTAAAAATGTTTTCTCTTTCTCTTTTACCGAAGAGTTTTTTTAGGTTTTCAAGCGTCTCGGGTAAATTTGAAAACAAATTTCGTCCCCAATATTGACTTTGTTTAAGGTTTAAAATTACAGTTTGGGTGGTATGAATCAGGTCGGAAATGTGCTAAGTTTGATGCTTAAATTATCCGGTTTGACGAAATTGCCATCCATGACACCGTCAGCACAAAAGGTCTTGCGATGGAATTGAATTTTATCGACACTCCAAATGTATGAGCGCACACGAAGGCCTTTCAGGTCTCAGATCCGCCTTAAAGGTTTCTACTTTTTATTCGAAATTTTTTACGTTTTCAAGGACTCAATATCGTCATAACAAGGGACTTGAAGAAAAATCAATTATGAAAAATGAAGAAATTTTACCGAAAACTGTAAAATTATCTACGACCTATCTCGCAGTTGTGCTATGTATTGTCCACAAGTAAAATATTAATTTTAAAACATATTAATACGTTTATAGGCTTTTTAGCTATTTGTACATATCCGCTAAATACAACTTTGCCTATAGCATGCGAGTTTTTAAACAGACAAACGGAGATGTCGATCCAAATAAAATATTTGGCGTGATGACATTGATAGCTATCAGATCAAGTGCTTTAGTTGCAGAAGTGATTCAAGTATTTATTAATATTAGGTGTACAAAATGAAACTCGGCTAAAATCTACAAAATTCAAATTTACCCTAAAATCTTGAACAGTGCGTCCTATAGAAAAATGAATAGATTAAAAATTAAAGAGAATTAAATTTCCAACCGATTTTATTTAGTGCATTTTTTTTCAATATCTGTAACGGTTTACGATTTACAAGCCTTTAAAAATTAACCTTCTTATGGTTATACTTCAATAACCTCTTACACGGAGAAGGTCAACTTTTGATGGACTTTAACGCCTAAAATGTTCAAAATTTTGAAAAAATGAACTACCAGTACCAGGTGCACAAAATGAAACTCGGCTAAAATCTACAAAATTCAAATTTACCCTGTGGCTGAGTTTCATTTTGTACACCGAATATGGAAAAATTCTATTTGTTTAGGTACCACCTGAAAAGGTCAACGTGCCCATAATCGGAGAAGTTCTCCTTTGACTACAGTTCCTATCTTATCTCAAGCTACTCCCAATGCTGGATTAACAACTGTATTATTAAACATTTATAGATTTAAATTATATAAAAATTTTAAGGAAGAAGTAGTAAAATAACGAGGTCGTTAAAAAATGCAAGCGAAGATTTATTAAAAGTGAAAAAGAATCAGATATCGTTATCGTTGGCCTTTGCTGCTAAAAGATTCGCTGAGTCCTTAGCTAAAGCTTTAAACGGTAATCACTTGAAGTAATAAAAACCTAAAGGTTTTTTTAGGTGAAGAAAATGTGATCGAATGTGCTTATTTGATGTCAAATGTGATACCAGAACTTTCATATTTTGCAACTCCGGCTCTTTTGGGCCGAGTGCGTCAGAAGAAATCTGGCATCCCCGACTTATCCAGCTACGAGTGCGCCCTCCTCGAAACCGCAATACCGCATTTAAACGTGACATCGAACTCGGCGAAAGCTTCACCGCGAATTTACAACACAACAAATACGTTTTTAAATAAAAAAAATTTTTTTGAGCCAAAAAAATTATTTACATAGGTACAATATTCTGAATACAAAAATTAAATCTTAACTGTGAATATGAAAAGTTAATATGAGAAAAATAAATAATTGGGCAGTCGTTTATCACATTTATGACTTCAATTTTAAATTAATAATGGCTAAATAAACAAAACTATTTAATTATGATTCAACAGAATTATTCGATATGTTATTGGTTACTTCATTGCTGGTGCTTTGTCGCGGACTTGAATTATTTGTTGAATCGCTTCACGAAACAAGAAAATTGTAGTCGATAACGCCTAAAAAAACAGACTAAGATTAGATATAAATATAAAAAAAACAAACCTTGTTTTTCAAAATTGTCTTCTCTGAGAATACAAACAAGAGCGAGATATCGGTTGACTTCTCTTAAATATAGGATTGTGCCATTATTCAGTTTGATAAGACTGGAGCTTCTCTCGTCAAATGCTCCACTATCTACGTCTTCTTTTATGCTGTTGAAAAAAATAAGATATTCATAAAAAATAGAAAATTATTAGGTGTACAAAACGAAACTCGGCTAAAATCTACAAATTCAAATTACGCTGTGGCTGAGTTTCATTTTGTACACCTAATAAATAAAATTGTAGGAAATTTAATTCTCTATAAATTTGTACTTAATTATTTTTTTCTAGGATGCACCATTTTCGGAAAATAATTTTTTTTTATAATTTATCTTGAAAACAGTGCGTCCTAAGAAAAATGAATAGAATAAAAATTAAAGAGAATTAAATTTCCAACAGATTTTATTTAGTGCATTTTTTCAATATCTGTAACGCTTTACGATTTACAAGCCTTTAAAAATTAACCGTCTTAATGGTTATACTTCAATAACCTTACACGGAGAAGGTCAACTTTTGATGGACTTTAACGCCTAAAATGTTCAAAATTTTGAAAAAATGAACTACTAGGTGTACAAAATGAAACTCGCTAAAATCTACAAAATTCAAATTTACCCTGTGGCTGAGTTTCATTTTGTACACCTAATAAATAAAAATTGTAGGAAATTTAATTATCTATAAATTTGTACTTAATTATTTTTTTCTAGGATGCACCATTTTCGGAAAATAATTTTTTTTTTAATTTATCTTGAAAAGTGCGTCCTAGAGAAAATGAATAGAATAAAAATTAAAGAGAATTAAATTTCCAACAGATTTTATTTAGTGCATTTTTTCAATATCTGTAACGGTTTACGATTTACAAGCCTTTAAAAATTAACCTTCTTAATGGTTATACTTCAATAACCTTCTTACACGGAGAAGGTCAACTTTTGATGGACTTAACGCCTAAAATGTTCAAAATTTTGAAAAAATGAACTACTAGGTGTACAAAATGAAACTCGGCTAAAATCTACAAAATTCAAATTTACCCTGTGGCTGAGTTTCATTTTGTACACCTGTAGGCCAGGATTCTCCAATTTTAAGGCCAAGAAACCCTCATAGATCAGAATTTCTCAATAGACAGAAAATGCTTACCCATAAATTCCAGATAAATCAATGACTACATCTATCATATCAGCAGAGTTCATAACTTTGCATATCAACAGGTGAACAATCGGTAGCGACATAAATTTTAGAAACTACATCAAATAAAAATGCTTTTTCTATTCCTGAATTCTATAAAACAGCAATTAAATTAAGAAAGATGCATTTCTTACGGATATAATAATGTTGAGCAGATTTTCCAAGGTAAAGTTGTGGTATAAGTTTTTGTACGACTTTAGAAAAAGCTTCGAAAATACTATGGTCGTAGATGGAAGTGAGGTGAAAACTAAGGTTGATATTATCGAAACCTGAATCGGTCAAATCGTCATTCGCTCGCTGATGGATGTCCCTTTGTGTTTCCATTTTGCAGTCTTCAGTTAGTCCATCCACTTTGAATAAACGTCTCAAAACGAATACTCGGGTTTATTTTAAAAGCCTTAATTACAGTTGTGTTCAATTTATTTAAAGCATCCATGTAATCATCCTAAAGAAAACAATAAAAAAATTAATTACTAATAATTAATTAATACCTGTGCGTCAACGACAAAGACTAAGGCACCGCATCCTCCGAAAATCGACTCGAAATCTAACGAAGAGTCGAAAAGGTCGATTTGACCCGGAAGTCCCAAATTTGAAATTGTACAAAAGACGAATTTGATATTTCTTCTTTAACTGGTTTATTTGTCCCCTCCAAAAATAAAGTTTCGTTGGGAGACATTTTTGAAAGACGACCTTCTTTATTGAAGATTTACCACTCCTTAAAAATACGAAAATAAATTTTGAAAAAAAAAAAAAAAATAAACCTTCTTAAGCCCATTAAAATTATCCGGGGCTTTTCGTCGCCTTGGCTCAGCCCTCCTTCTTGGTCAAACAGGAATTCCTTCTGGTCTTCATAACTTTGACCATATTGGTCATCTTCATCTTGTTCAAATGACTGAAATAAAAAAAGAAAATAATAGCTTTGTTCCAACCGCAGTTTGAAACTCCTGGAGCATGCGCAGAAAGGTTTTGCACGTCAAATGACTTCAGATTTGACGTGCAGAAGGATTTGCACGTCAAATTAGATGTCAGATGACTTCAGATCAGTGTTGGGCGTAATCGTAATCGCAATTACGATTACGATTGTAATCGCAAGTTTCTTAATTACGATTACCATTGTTACGATCGCAGAAAAAAATACAATTACGATTGTAATCGCAGAAAAAAATACGAATACGATTTTAATCGCAGAAAAAATACGATTATAATGGTAATTGCCGGAAAAAAATACAATTACGATTGTAATCGCAGAAAAAAAAACGATTACGATTGTAATTGTTAAAAAAAATGAGCGCAGAAAAAAATACTAATACGATTGTAATCGTAATCGTAATTAAGAAACTTGCGATTACAATCGTAATCGCAATTTACGCGATTACGATTGCGCCCAACACTGCTTCAGATTTGACGAACAAAATTTTGAACGGCGTCTAATTTGACGTCCAAATACTTCTGCGCATGCTTCAGAAGTTTCAAACCAGTTTCAACCTGCCCTTGGAACTATTCCAAAGCTATTAAGGACAAAAATCGAGTAAAATATAAACGTAAATTTCCATAAATTGATGTAATAAAAACATTATAAACCTTAAGAATTTCTACAAATTAGACCTTTTTACAAGGAAAATGTACAATTTAAGATAAAATATAAATAATTAGTTGAAGCGAATAGGAATGCAATACGAATACTTAATAAACAGAGTGTAAACCAAGAAATATTCATAGTTGTGAATACTCCCATGGAGTTCAAAGAATTGATAAGAAGTTAATGAAACTGATAACTCTTATCGCAAACCACATCAAATTCTTAAAAAACAACAATAATGCACAGTAACATAAAAACCTACTTACCATTACGGTAAATTTTAATGATTGACCTTACGTAAGAGGGATTTTAAGGAGAAATATTCATTTTTTCCGAAAAAATCGTTCACGTGTTTTGAGGTTGCTCAAAAAAATTGGGAACAAAGAATTAAATATAAGGTCCCGCAATATTCAATTTGAAAATTCAATAAAAGATCAATTGATATTTTAAATTACACAACAAAAAGAACTTTTTTTATCTTTTGAGTCACTTTTACGTTTCTTTTCTGTTTTCAACAATCAACATGGAACCACAGACGATGATCGTTATCGGTCAACTACGCTAGTGGGAACTTATTTAACTTTTGAAAAAGAGATTGTTTTGCCTTATAAAAATACATGTTTTTTGTGGGTCTTAAAATTAATTGAAAAACTGGCCATATTATTGCAAAAATAAAACTTATTATCAAGATAAATAAGGTTTTTGATTAAAAAAAAAAAAGTACTTTAAGGAACCTCAACTTTTTTTTTATTGGTTGACTTGAGCAATAACAGTAAATAAAAGGTTATTCAATAACTCAGCGTTTTAGACCGCTAACTCATCTCAACTTATTGAAATTTTATTTTTCATTTATTAGTGCTGTATTTTCCAATTCCAACATGGTAAGCTTCTCTAAAATATTTTTACTATGATTTTGAAAGAGCCCACTGGCTTCCATAATTCAATTTTTGGTTACTTACTGGCGAAGGTGTTTAAATGAATATTTGATTATAATTCGATGTTAGGCGTATTCATATTATTTTGAATACATTCATAAAACTAAGACTTTTAATAAGAATGCGAGTATGAATTTGAGTACGAATACCAATGTAACCCAAATACATCGCTTTTATGAAGAGTTCACGCCAGTTTTTAGTCTTGGATTTTATTTAATATTCTTATTTTTCAGAGTATTATGTCTTATAAACGGTGGTGCCGTGGTGGCGATGAAAGGAAAAGATTGTGTCGCCTGGCTTCCATAATTCAATTTTTGGTTACTTGGCGAAGGTGTTAAATGAATATATTTGATTATAATTCGATGTTAGGCGTATTCATATATTTTTGAATACATTCATAAAACTAAGACTTTTAATAAGAATGCGAGTATGAATTTGAGTACGAATACCAATGTAACCCAAATACATCGCTTTTATGAAGAGTTCACGCCAGTTTTTAGTCTTGGATTTTATTTAATATTCTTATTTTTCAGAGTATTATGTCTTATAACGGTGGTGCCGTGGTGGCGATGAAAGGAAAAGATTGTGTCGCCATCGCCTCGGACCTTCGTCTTGGGATTAATCAAGGGAACACCATAGCCACAAATTATGAAGTAAATTAATTTTTTTTATGAATATTTTGTTACATTTTTTAAAGAAAATTTTTGAATTCGGGCCTCATCTTTACTTGCGGTCTGACTGGCCTCGTTACCGACGCTTATACTGTCAAAAACAAGCTGAACTTCCGTCTGAACCTGTATGAATTGAAAGAAGAAAGGAAGATGAGCCCTAAAGTATTCTTGTCGATGCTTTGCAATCTGCTTTATGAAAGAAGGTATTTCAGAGTTTAAAGAAGGAAAAAGTCTACAATTTTTACAGATTTGGACCATTTTTCGTTGACCCATCGTCGCTGGTTTGATGCCGGACACATTCGAGCCTTTCGTCGCCAACACCGATTTGATTGGTTGTTCCACTGAACCGAAGATTTCGTTGTCTCTGGAACTTGCTCTGAGCAGTTGTATGGTATGTGTGAAGCTCTTTGGGAGCCCGATTTGGGACCTGAGGATCTTTTCGAGACGATTTCTCAAGCTCTTGTCAACGCTTTTGATCGAGATGCTCTTTCTGGTTGGGGAGCCAGTGTTTACATCATGTAAGATCAATCAAAAATTAATATTTATCTCTAATTTATTTTTTGCAGAGAAAAAGACAAGGTCACTCACAGAAAACTCAAAACCAGGATGGATTAATTTTTTTTATTTTTTATTGTAATTTGTTCTAATTATCAAAGATTTTGTATGAAACTGTTTTGTTATTTTTTCCTTGATTTCAGAGTTTTTCCACTTCTTAATGCAGGTATTCCCACCCAGTGGGGGTCTCCAGACAGTGTTGGGCGTAATTGTAATCGCAATTACGATTACTATTGTAATCGCAAGTTTTTTACTTTGTTTGTTATCGACCAATATATTGAATATTTATTATTTGTATCACGGATGGTCATGGAGAAATAAATAAATACTCTGATTTTTTGGTCGAGCTTTCGGTGAATTATATTCCCATCTTCAGGACCTTCAAATCGATTTAAAAATAATATAATTTAAATTAAACATAAAATGAAGTTTTTTAATTACGATTACAATTATAATCGTAATCGTGATTACGATTACAATCGCATTCGTATTTTTTTCTGCGATTACAACCGTAATCGTATTTTTTTTCTGCGATTACAATCGTAATTGTATTTTTTTCTGCGATTACCATTATAATCGTATTTTTTTCTGCGATTACAGTCATAATCGTTTTTTTTGCGATAATCGCATTTTTTTTTCAGCGATTACGGGCGTAATCGTATTTTCATTAGCGTTTACGGCACGTTTATGACATTTTTACTGAGATTACCTGATGTCATATACGAGCCGTAAACGCTAACGAAAATACAATTACGCCCTTAATCGCTGGAAAAAAAATGCGATTATAATGGTAATTGCAGAAAAAATACGATTATAATGGTAATCGCAGAAAAAATACGATTATAATGGTAATCGCAGAAAAAGAATACAATTACGATTGTAATCGCAGAAAAAAAATACAATTACGGTTGTAATTGTAAAAAAAATACGATTACGGTTGTAATCGTAAAAAAAATGCGATTATGATCGTAATCGCAGAAAAAAATACGAATGCGATTGTAATCGTAATCACGATTGCGATTATAATTGTAATTGTAATCAAGAAACTTGCGATTACGATTACGCCCAACACTGTCTGCAGAAAAGCGAGGTAAAAAATCTCTACAGAAAGGGAACGTGGAATAAATTTTCAGTTTCTTAGTCTTCGAAAATGAGACATTTCCCTCATTTCAGTTTTTACGGCGTTTTTACCAGAAACCCCCATTTAATGGGATTTTCAGATTTTTTTTGAGAAAGAAGCCCTAATTTAACTGCGTTTTTGTGAATTTTCTTCGGTTTTTTGACAATGAACCCCCATTTTTTCTGGACTTCAGAGTCCTTTTTTAATAAGAAATCACAGTTTTACAGGAGTTATTCTAGGCTTTTGACTGCGGGCTCTCGGACTTAAAAACGAGGTCTTTCCCACTTTTTAGAGGAGTCCAGTCGTTTTAGAATCTAATTCTTTTAACCCATTCGAGACCGCAGGCGACTTTAGTTGCCCAGCGGCGCCAGCGGGATGCCTCTCTAAAAAATTTAATACCTTCGCTAGCGACATGCAAAAACTGGCATTATGTTGGGGAAGAAATGAACTACGATGATCGCATCACTTGTCGCTTTCTGTGCTTAGCTGGGCGTTGGGAGCGGTTGGGGAGAAGTTTTTTCTGATCACAAAGTCGCAGAAATTTAAGGTATACAATCAGGCGCGCATGCTAGAAATCCCTTTTATAATGAATTTGTCATGTGTTAAGATGTAAAAGAAATTTTTTTTTCTCCATACAATTTTTTGGTTTTCTAAATTTCTAATGTTTCTCGCTCGAGAAATTTCTAAACGATTTCCCAAATTAAAAAGGGTTTACCATATCAATTAAGGTAATAGAATATATTGATAAGTTTTAAATAATGTTTTTTAGGCATGGTACCGATAAAAAAAAGAGTGCATGTAAGCCGCCTAAAGCTTCATGTATGACGGGCGGAAAATCTGATGTTTGTGTTTACAAAGCACCACCATCGACTCTTCAGGAAGTAATAAGTGGACTCCAAAAAAATTTTAATACAAATTTATTAGACATGCAAGCCAGCACCAAAACATCCTGAAGCTATACCGATAGAAGACTTGCCTCTTCCTTCTCCTTTATCAGCAAATGTAGTTGTGATAGGTGCTGGGATTTCAGGGTTGACTGCAGCACAAAAATTGATAAAAGAAGGTGTTACAAACACAATCGTTTTGGAAGCTTCTTCAAGACCTGGTGGAAGAATAAGGTCGGCTTATATGGGTGACAGCGTTGTCGAACTTGGCGTTTCTTGCTGTGAGTTTCCCGGAAAAGTTTACGAAATGCCGATAGTCGATGCTGCTGTAAAATCTGGCCTTATAAAACTAGGACCGACCGATCCGACCAAAGGTCTTTTAGTAAACTGCGACGGTTCACAGCTTCCAACTCCGATATCATTCATGGCTTTTAAAGAACTTGCTGAAATGCTAGAAGAAGCTGAATGCTTAAGGTAAGTGGTAGATACGCTAGAGACTAACAGTTTGTAGATCGAGTGCTGATGCTTCTGAATGATGATGATAAATCATTATATTGGTATTAAGATACATCAAGTATTAAAAAGGATTCCACCTGAAAGTGCGGAATCAGTGACTCGAGCTTTGGCAGGTCTTTCAAGCTATTTGGTTGAACAGCAGGTCGTATCAGATGGAGTTGGTGCTTACACTATTGTACCTGGTGGTATTAAAGTACCATTGGGTGCTGTAGGACGTTATCTCAACATATTGCTGACATTGGAGATCACATTCTTTATAACAAAAGGGTAAAATGAAGTTAAAGTCTTCTACACAATTTTAGGTTGATCAAATCAAATATGGGACAGTAACAGCAGAGCAGAAGCCGAGAGCGATCGTACGATGTACTGATGGAACGCAGTATGAGGCTGAATGTGTCCTTTGACTGTACCTTTGGGAGTTTTAAAAGAAGAATGGGAGTCAATGTTCTGCCCACATTTACCAGCACATAAATTGGCTGCGATAACATCTCTGGGTTATAGCACGAAGGAAAAAATTTATTTGGAATGGTCACAACCTCTTGGGTCTGGCGAGGAGCGCCTTTAAACCGCAAATTCAAAAGCTGCGACCTCAAACAAGAAATGATTGGACAAAGAATTTAATTTGCATGAATGAAGTCCCTGGCTCGCAACGTCTTCTGCAGTTCATCATTGAAGGAAATGATACCAAAGATATGATTAGGTTTGATTTTAAAACATAAAAACTTCTAATTTTCTTAAGATCTTCAGATGCAGATGTTTTAAATACAATTGTTCAATTTTTAAAGGAGTATCTAGGGGATGAAAATATTCCAATGCCGAAAAGCTTAATGAGATCAAACTGGGGTGACAATCCTCTTTTCCGTGGGTCGTATACTCTTTCCAAAAAAGGAAGTATGTTTAAAATTTGTTTTTTCAATAACCAAAATTAAAGGGGAAGAGAAAATATTGGCGGAACCCCTACCACGTTCATGCGCTACAGGTTATCCAATTTTATATTTCGCTGGTGAAGCGACCAGTTATGGTCTCTGCGGTTCGCTTCAGGGAGCAATTCTTTCAGGAGTCAGAGAAGCCGACAGAATCCTCACAGGAATCATAAATCATGCTCAATACACACATCATCCTTGTCAACGTCAACATGCAAGATGCGCCACATTTTGAAAGTCACAAAAATAAATGTTAGTTTTAAAATTTTTTTTATTATATACATTGAGGATAAGATGTGTCCCTCAAAAAACTTAAGTCTGATAGCTAAAAACTATGATGGAGGGGGGGGAGTATATTATTTACAAATAAAAATTCATATATCACAATTTTTTAAATAAATGTTCACTTCAAATTATGAAGGACTAGCAGCCGTGTTGTTTCCTTTGGCTTGATTGTCGTTGTTATTGATCAAAGGTAATGTGACACCTTGGCCTGGGTTTGGATGAGTGGGAAGTTTCCAGCGTTCGAATCTTCAATGGCTTTTCTCAACTAAAAAAAGTTTCTAAAAATTTCTCTTAAAATGAATTATTTTACCTCTTTTAAAGCGACGACGCCAACAAGTTTCCCGATGTTTGTGACGTATGCATGATTTATTCCGACCAGCGAGAAAATCGAATGCGCTTTTAAAAGAGAAGTCCTTGCGATAAGCTGGAATGGTGACGGGTCGATGTGGCAATCGGAGAAACTAACTCCACGACTCAACTCTTCCTCTTCCCATTGTTTCTGATCTTCAGGAGACATATCTATCACCCTCTCTCTAGGCTAAAAAAATACGTTAAAAATTGAAGGAAAACACAGTTTGTAAGCAGTGCTGGGCGTAATCGTAATCGCAATTACGATTACGATTGTAATCGCAAGTTTCTTAATTGCAATTACGATTACAATCGTATTCGTATTTTTTTCTGCGATTACAGTAATCGCATTTTTTTAACGATTACAACCGTAATCGTATTTTTTTTCTGCGATTACAATCGTAATTGTATTTTTTTTCTGCGATTTCCATTCTAATCGTATTTTTTTCTGCGATTACAATTTTTTTAAAGATTACAACCGTAATCGTATTTTTTTTCTGCGATTACAATCGTAATCGCATTTTTTTCCAGCGATTACTGGCGCAATCGTATTTTCGTTAGCGTTTACGGCTCGTATATGACATCAGGTAATCTCCTCAGTAAAAATGTCATATACGAGCTGTAAACGCTAACAAAAATACGATTACGCCTGTAATCGCTGAAAAAAATGCGATTATCGCAGAAAAAATACGATTATGACTGTAATCGCAGAAAAAAAATACGATTATAATGATAAGCAGAAAAAATACGATTATAATGGTAATCGCAGAAAAAAAAGCGATTACGTAATCGCAGAAAAAAATACGAATGCGATTGTAATCGTATTTACGGAATTACGGTTTTCCTCCAGGACTCGGATCAACATCTTGAAGTGTTGTCGATTTATGAAATATTGCTTCAAACGCCATTCTTATCCTTAAAAATAAATGAATATAAACAATTGGAGAAAGGCATAAAGAAACTTCTCTTTGAAAAAGATAAAAATTTTAAAAACAAACCTGCTTTCTGCGCCAGTTACAGTAGTGTATGGATTATTCACCGGCGTCATAAGTGGACTATATTGTCTTAAATTAAATGAATTTGTCTTTTTTAAAATAGATTTTTTCGGCTGTACCAAAAACAGGATTAAATTGAGGCTAAAAAATTTTAAATAGAAACAATTTTTTTAAATTTTAAAATTACTCTATCGGTAAGGCTGTTGATGTTTCCACTTGATTGTTGTTTCATTTTTAAAATATCAGGTGCCGGAGTGACCTCGAATCTTGATGGGCGTCTCTGTCTTTCACTTTCTTTTCTTTTCCTTTCTTCTTCTTTGGCCCTAAAATAAAATTCAAAATTTGCCCAAAATAAATTAAAATAGTACCTTTCTTGCGCTTCTTTTTGCCATTGTGCGACAACCTGAAGCCTCCTTTCTCTTCCAACATGTTTTTCAATGATTTTTATCAATTCCAATCTTTGTATGGAACCCAAAAGTATCATATTCCCTAGAAAAAAATTTTAAACTGAAAAACCAAATTAAAAGATTACCTGGCTTATCGACAAGAGGGAAACTCCTTAAATTTCTGTTTTCTTTCAAAACAGCCTTTAAATCATGATAGCTCATATTGTTCCATATAATTTAACATCCTGAACCATAAAATCTTCCACATAGACATTATAAATACCTAAAAATAATTATAATCGATAGTTTAATTTATAAACTAATTACCAGAGCTTGATGGTAAAAGGTCGGGCAAATATGGAAGCTTTTTTATAAGGATAATACTGTCGTAAAGTGATGGTTGTAAAAGCGAAGCGATGGCATTAGCAATCAAGACGGCAATCTAAATTAAAATATTTTTAAATTAAATAAATGGAAAGTCATGATACAAACCATTATGGGAATAATGTGAGTGATTTGTCCAGTCATTTCAAAAACGATGACAGATACCGATATTGTATGAGTGACTGCACCGGAAAACGCTGCAGCTCCAACTGTAGCATATCCTCCTGTTTATGTATAATAGAAAATTAAAAACAAAAAAAAATTTGTCTTTTTAGGGAAGAAAAGAAAATGAAACCGAAGGATCTTAAGCATAACCTGTAGCAAATAACCTGTTACCCCCTTAGGTGGTCACCTAAGTAAAGAAAGTGAAAAAAAGTTCAAAGCGGGTGAAACAACTCAAAAATATTCCTTTTTGAATCTACTTGGCATAAAAAAAAACTACGTGATATTCTTTAATTTATTTCTCTTTTACCTGGAACTATGGGCATTACATTTTCTGAAAAATATTAATGAAATGAATGAATTTGCATTTTTATGGATAACGTAATTTTTATTTCTATAATTACCAGGAATTATGGGAGTGACGAATTCTTTGTGGTAGATCCCTTTTGGAAAAACAATATGCATTAATTCTCCGGCTACTCTTCCTAGTGCAGCGCCGATTTTAAAAACTGGGATAAAACTCCCACTTGGGACTGGTATGGTAGACGCCACAATGGAAAAAACGTACTGAAAAAATAATTAATAATTAATTAAATATTAATTTTTTTTACAGTGAATAGTATAAAGCCGGCTAAGCTGACGAAAGCGTCTGTGTGGTCGGTCTTCCAGTGCATGATGACTTCTGTTTCTTCCACGGTGAATTCTTCTTTACTCCATGTAAAATTACTGAATAACCCTGCAACCTTAAATAGAAAAAGTTTAAGAAAATCATGAAAATTGAGTCGGTTGACTGAATAAATCCGTCCGTATCACCTTTGTACGTTTTTTTCTGGCGCCAACTGTCCAATAAATCATTAAGTCAGAAAATTATTGCCTTCTTTCCATTTTTGAAGCCAAAAATAACAGCTTCATCATTTTTTGTTGATAGAGAAGGGTATTTATTAGGTGTACAAAATGAAACTCGGCTAAAATCTACAAAATTCAAACTTTACCCTGTGGCTGAGTTTCATTTTGTACACCTAATAAATAAAACTTGTAGGAAATTTAATTCTCTATTTTGCACTTAATTATTTTTAACTTCCTTGAAGAAGTTATTGTGATACCCTCCATGTCGGGTTTTTGGGGAGGGGTCTTCCGGGGTCCGGAGGGTAAAATCGAATATTGATCTTTACCGATCTCAACTTTGTCTGTGGTTCCGGCCGGCCGGCCGGCCGTAGCATTTTTTTTCCGGAACACTTTACGGCCACAGTTTTCATCCGATTTTCACCAAATTTTTACACAAATTTCTTTAGCCGGTGAAGAAGAATATGACGAGGGGGATTTTTGAATTTCGAAAAAATGGCGGAGATATGTCTGTTTGAAATTTTAAAAAATTCGCTGCGGCCGAACCGTTAATCCGATTTTCACCAAATTTTCACCAATTACTCCTTATATTTTTTAAGAATTTTTGGTGCAAAAAATTGCCACTTTTTAATTACTATTTTCATTAGTAGGGAGAAATTTCGTACTTCTACCCTTTACGAGGCACATCCCTAGGCCAAAGAGCCCATTATTTCTACCTTGAGACTTAGAAAATTTTTCGAAAACAAGAACTTAGAAAATTTTTCGAAAAAAAAAAACTTAGAAAATTTTTCGAAAAAAAAAAAAGAAGAAGAAAAAAAAAAAGAAAAACCCGGAAAATTTTTCGAAAAAAAAAAAAGGAAAACCCGGAAAATTTTTCGAAAAAAACTTTGAAAATGTTTTGAAAAAAAAAATTTTTTTTTTTGGGCATAAAAACTTAAAAATTTTTCGAAAAAAAAAGTTAAAACTTAGACAATTTTTTGAAAAAAAGAACTTAGAAAATTTTTCAACAAAAAAAAAAAAAACAAAAACCCGGAAAATTTTTCGCAAAAACAAACTTGCAAAATTGTCCTTTATACTTTCCCTTCCTACTAAATCCCCTTCCTTTATACTTCCCCCTCCATTATACTTCCCCCTCTGTTATACTTCCCCCTCCGTTATACTTCCCCCTCCCATATACTTCCCCCTCCGTTATACTTCCCCTCCCATATACTTCCCACTACGTTTACGTCCCCTCCGTTATACTTCCCCCTCCTATATAGATACTTCTCTTTAAGGAAGTTTTCGTTGGAAGCTCTTCAAACCAGTACTTTTCTAGGATGCACCATTTTCGGAAAATAATTTTTTTTAAAAATAAATTTATCTTGAAAACAGTGCGTCCTAGAGAAAAAATGAATAGAATAAAAATTAAAGAGAATTAAACTTCCAACAGATTTTATTTAGTGCATTTTTTCAATATCTGTAACGGTTTACGATTTACAAGCCTTTAAAAATTAACCTTCTTAATAGTTATACTTCAATAACCTTCTTAAACGGAGAAGGTCAACTTTTGATGGACTTTAACGCCTAAAATGTTCAAAATTTTGAAAAAATGAACTGCTAGGTGTACAAAATGAAACTCGGCTAAAATCTACAAAATTCAAATTTACCCTGTGGCTGAGTTTCATTTTGTACACCTAATAAATAAAACTTGTAGGAAATTTAATTCTCTATTTTGCACTTAATTATTTTTTTCTCGGATGCACCATTTTCGGAAAATAATTTTGTTTTTTAAATAAATTTATCTTGAAAACAGTGCGTCCTAGAGAAAAAATGAATAGAATAAAAATTAAAGAGAATTAAATTTCCAACAGATTTTATTTAGTGCATTTTTTCAATATCTGTAACGGTTTACGATTTACAAGCCTTTAAAAATTAACCTTCTTAATAGTTATACTTCAATAACCTTCTTACACGGAGAAGGTCAACTTTTGATGGACTTTAACGCCTAAAGTGTTCAAAATTTTGAAAAAATGAACTACTAGGTGTACAAAATGAAACTCGGCTAAAATCTACAAAATTCAAATTGTGTCTGAGTTTCATTTTGTACACCTAATATTTAAAAAATATACCTGGTCATGAGTGTTCAAGTCGGCAGCCATGTAACGTCCTAGTCCGAGAGGAAATGATACTGAAGACGACACCAAAACGACGATGCCCGGATATAGAAATCGGCTGAAGAAAGAAAAAAAGTTTAACACAAATCCCCGATCGGATAAAACACCAGACTTAAAATACTCACGTACTTCTTCTGAAGGAAAGAGTTCATCCGTTTATTCCGACGCATAAAAAGTACGTATTGACGGTGAGACCAGACGTAAAGGGCACCTCCGAGACCGCATACGACCCTTGAGTTTGTCAAAATAACATTAACCATTCAAATTTTATTAATGGCCTATTTCAAACATATTTTTCTCGTCCGCATGAATAAAATATGAACGTACCCCATTAGAGAAAACACGAGGAGCTCTTGAGGATCGAACGGGAAATCCATGGTGAAATTCGTTTGGAAATACGCCTTTACAGTATCTACGGAAAAAACTTTTTATGTGAGGAAAAATTTTTTTCCCGTTTATTCAAGACTGACCTTCTTGCCTCGACCAGACTCCTAAAAGCTTAAAAACAGTCGCGCCGCAAACAGCCGTGAAAAAACCTCGCCAGTAGTTTCTTATTGCGAAATAAACTGTTGTTACTTCAATGCTAAACAGTACCCCTAAAATAAGATGGTTAATTGATCCCTTCTAAAAGTTGGGCTACCTCCAATTGGAGCTCCAAAACAGCTTGCGACCCCGACGGCACAAGCAGCAGCGAGCATCTCAGTATTTCTTGATTCGTTTTCATAAATACTTTGAAAAGAAGTGACTAGTTTTGAGAGTAGTGTGGCAGCTATACTAGCTATATGTACAAAAGGACCCTAAAAACAATCGTATCAGTATATCAAATGGGGATTTTAAAAAACCATCACCTCTTTACCGAGAGGAAGACCGCTGCCGAGGGTCGCAGTCAGGCCGACAACTTTCGCTACCAAAGTTCTAAACGTCAGGTACTCTTTGAGGGCAACCCCTCTTAAGATTGTTTTCATCTCAGGGATTCCGGAACCTTTAAAAACGTTATTTTACATTTTAAGAAAAGACGGATTTTCACCAATAGATTGAGGGGCCACTATATGGACGAATCCGGCTGAAAATAAGATTAAGCAAAGTGGCAGTGATACCCAGGCGACATATTGAACAACGGGATGCGTCGCTAAATCTCTATACAGCCATATTCTACCTGAAATCATTAAATCAGCTTTAAAAAGATCCCAGGGTACATTTTTTCCCTAATTTGAACTCTTAAAAGCAGGAAGAGGCTCCTGAATATGACACTGAAGGAACTGGTTTTTTTCAAGATTTCATAATCAGTTGAAATTTTTGGAATTCTAAAGCACCTTTGTTGCACATATTGATTCCATGATCCATAAAGAAACTAAGGAAGGCCATTATGAGGCCGAGGAGGGCGAGGAAGACCCAATCTTCTCCCAGTCGGGCGAACGTGTGCTTCCATATCCATCCGAAAACTTTTCCGACACGACCTCTGCAACGCCCTGAAAATTCGGAACTTTGTTTTTTTGGTCTTTTCCATTTTTTGACTACCTTTCTGCTTGTTCGCACGTATAAGCTCCTCCGCGTCTGCGTCCACATCTTCTTTCTTCTTTTTGTGCTTCTTTGCTTCTTCTTTCGCGAAGGCTCCAAGTTCCTTCGTGTACCTCCCATACATCTGAAATTGCACATTCCTCGTTATCAGTGTTTCTCAATCTTTTTGAAGCCTGTGCCCATCTAAGAGGAGGAAAATACTTACCGCCGCGGTTAAGTTGGGCCGGTTAAATTTTTGCCCTTTACTTAACGGACCAGTTAACTTTTTAACGGGCGGTTAACTTTTTGCCCTTTACTTAACGGGCCGGTTAACTTTTAAACGGGCGGTTTAGTTTTTGCCCTTTACTTAACGGGCCGGTTAATTTTTTTAACGGGTGGTTAAATTTTTTCTTTCACTTAACGGGCCAGTAAAATTTTTTAACAGGGCGGCTAAATTTTTGCCCTTTACTTAACGGGCCTGTTAAATTTTTGCCCTTTACTTAACGAGCCGGTTAACTTTTAAGCGGGCGGTTTAGTTTTTGCCCTTTACTTAACGGGCCGATTAAATTTTTTAACGGGCGGTTAAGTTTTTTTCTTTCACTTAACGGGCCGGTAAAATTTTTTAACAGGGCGGCTAAATTTTTGCCCTTTACTTAACGGGCCTGTTAAATTTTTGCCCTTTACTTAACGGGCCGGTTAAATTTTTGCCCTTTACTTAACGGGCCGGTTAACTTTTAAACGGGCGGTTTAGTTTTTGCCCTTTACTTAACGGGCCGATTAAATTTTTTAACGGGCGGTTAAGTTTTTTTCTTTCACTTAACGGGCCGGTAAAATTTTTTAACAGGGCGGCTAAATTTTTGCCCTTTACTTAACGGGCCTGTTAAATTTTTGCCCTTTACTTAACGGGCCGGTTAAATTTTTGCCCTTTACTTAACGGGCCGATTAAATTTTTTAACGGGCGGTTAAGTTTTTTTTTTTTCACTTAACGGGCCGGTAAAATTTTTTAACAGGGCGGCTTAATTTTTGCCCTTTACTTAACGGGCCTGTTAAATTTTTGCCCTTTACTTAACGGGCCGGTTAAATTTTTGCCCTTTACTTAACGGGCTGGTTAACTTTTAAACGGGCGGTTTAGTTTTTGCCCTTTACTTAACGGGCCGGTTAACTTTTAAACGGGCGGTTAAGTTTTTTTCTTTCACTTAACGGGCCGGTAAAATTTTTTAACAGGGCGGCTAAATTTTTGCCCTTTACTTAACGGGCCTGTTAAATTTTTGCCCTTTACTTAACGGGCCGGTTAAATTTTTGCCCTTTACTTAACGGGCCGATTAAATTTTTTAACGGGCGGTTAAGTTTTTTTTTTTCACTTAACGGGCCGGTAAAATTTTTTAACAGGGCGGCTAAATTTTGCCCTTTACTTAACGGGCCTGTTAAATTTTTGCCCTTTACTTAACGGGCCGGTTAAATTTTTGCCCTTTACTTAACGGGCCGATTAAATTTTTTAACGGGCGGTTAAGTTTTTTTTTTCACTTAACGGGCCGGTAAAATTTTTTAACAGGGCGGCTAAATTTTGCCCTTTACTTAACGGGCTGTTAAATTTTTGCCGTTTACTTAACGGGCCGGTTAAATTTTTGCCCTTTACTTAACGGGCTGGTTAACTTTTAAACGGGCGGTTTAGTTTTTGCCCTTTACTTAACGGGCCGATTAAATTTTTTAACGGGCGGTTAAGTTTTTTTCTTTCACTTAACGGGCCGGTAAAATTTTTTAACAGGGCGGCTTAATTTTTGCCCTTTACTTAACGGGCGTGTTAAATTTTTGCCCTTTACTTAACGGGCCGGTTAACTTTTTGCCCTTTACTTAACGGGTTGGTTAACTTTTAAACGGGCGGTTTAGTTTTTGCCCTTTACTTAACGGGCCGATTAAATTTTTTAACGGGCGGTTAAGTTTTTTTCTTTCACTTAACGGGCCGGTAAAATTTTTTAACAGGGCGGCTAAATTTTTGCCCTTTACTTAACGGGCCTGTTAAATTTTGCCCATTACTTAACGGGCCGGTTAAATTTTTGCCCTTTACTTAACGGGCCGGTTAACTTTTAAACGGGCGGTTTAGTTTTTGCCCTTTACTTAACGGGCCGATTAAATTTTTTAACGGGCGGTTAAGTTTTTTTCTTTCACTTAACGGGCCGGTAAAATTTTTTAACAGGGCGGCTTAATTTTTGCCCTTTACTTAACGGGCCTGTTAAATTTTTGCCCTTTACTTAACGGGCCGGTTGAATTTTTGCCCTTTACTTAACGGGCTGGTTAACTTTTAAACGGGCGGTTTAGTTTTTGCCCTTTACTTAACGGGCCGATTAAATTTTTTAACGGGCGGTTAAGTTTTATTCTTTTACTTAACGGGCCGGTAAAATTTTTTAACAGGGCGGTTAAATTTTTGCCCTTTAGTTAACGGGCCGGTTAAATTTTTGCCCTTTACTACAAGTTTGTGCCCTTTACTTTTCGGGCGGCAATAAAAATTAATTTTAAAAAAAGGACTCACGCTAACGCCTCCATGGCTGGCCACTTAGCCATTTCCCCCCTATCGCCCAAATTTTGCATAACGCCCCACAGTAATTTCTCAGCGCCCCCAGGGGGGCGGTACCGCCCCCGTTGAGAATCACTGCTCTATATCTTTGCCCCAAAAACCACTATTTATCTTTATTTAAAAGATTTTCAATTAATTTTTTAAAAAATCATGTACAAAATGCCGAAATCAAATAACGAAGCTGTCATGTCAAAAGTTAGACAGATTAATTATAAAATTTCAATTTGAAATACTTCAAAAATATTTTTAAGTAAATATTATTATTTTTCGGAAGTCTCTCGTATACAATAAAAAAATAAAGATAAGACAATTGAAAAAAATCCTTGTTCAAATTAGCCTCTACATTTTGATAAAGAGCCTTTTCGGTTTATTTTTGACTAAAATAAACCTTGAACCTTTAAAAAGTCTAGTTTTATTATGAAAATAAGAGAAAGAAGTAGTAGAAAACAGGTAGGATCCTTCCATAGCTCGTTGGGCAAGTAACCCAAAGGTCGTAGGATCGAATCCCTCAGTGGGCCCAACTTTTTCTTTTCCTCTCCCTAATTAAGTCGTCAAATAATTTTAAAAAGTCTGGTTGTTTGTTCATTTTTTTGGAGTACGATGGTGACAAAATTTTCTTGAGAATATAAAAATTCGGGGGCGTAGGAGGCGTTTCGTGATAATTGAGATGCTCTATTGTTGTCTGTGAATAACCATAAAGATTTTTTTAAGAGTGTACTGAACTCAATTCGCCATTTTTTTTTCTTCGAAACCTCGAATTTCCGAAGCTCATTTAAAATTTGAACTGATGATACAAGACGATCTTTTGTTGGAGAAAAATTACAATGGGACTTGAAATTTTTTTTTTTGTGAGTTAATTGATGTCCATTCATAACCGAAAAAGCGTTGATGTAACCAGACTCCTTCCTGACCAAGGTCACCTTTTAAAGGGCTTCCACCTGTTCTGCTCACTCGGAATAAAAGGCAAAATCAAACGGAAAAAAATTGGATCAATTGTTACATAAACATAGTCAAGAACTATAAAATAGAGGTAGATAATTATTGTTTTAAAAAAAAAAAAGTTAAAAGCTAAAAGAATCAGATTCATCAAAATATTGGATTGAAATACGGCTTTGCATAAAAGGAAGCGTAATTTAAACGCTGGCGCATAATCGTCCTTGCAACTTTTTTTTTTTTTTTTTTTTTTTTTTTTTTTTTTTTTTGAACTAACAGCGGAACGAGAAAATTAGTATTTGAGTTTGTAAACGCGGGGAATCGGAAACCAAAATTTTTATCATTTTCATTCTCATGATGAACGCTTCACTGGGTAATTTATTTTTCTGAAAAATTGAAATCAAAGTTTTTTTCTTTAACAAATTGTTTAAATGGTAAAAAATTAGAAACTTTTCGGTTTAAAGGGTGTGTCGGAGCTATTTATAGTAGTTCATTTTTTCAAAATTTTGAACATTTTAGGCGTTAAAGTCCATCAAAAGTTAACTTTATCCGTGTAACAAGGTTATTGAAGTATAACCATTAAGAAGGTTAATTTTTAAAGGCTTGTAAATCGTAAACCGTTACAGATATTGAAAAAATGCACTAAATAAAATCTGTTGGAAATTTAATTCTCTTTAATTTTTATTCTATTCATTTTTTCTCTAGGACGCACGGTTTTCAAGATAAATTTATTTTAAAAAAAAATTATTTTCCGAAAATGGTGCATCCTAGAGAAAAAATAATTAAGTACAAATTTATAGAGAATTAAATTTCCTACAATTTTTATTTATTAGGTGTACAAAATGAAACTCAGCCATAGGGTAAATTTGAATTTTGTAGATTTTAGCCGAGTTTCATTTTCTACACCTTATTAGGTAGGGGAAAACGAACGAAGTAGGGGAAAAGGGATTCAAAGTTGAGGAAAACGGGCATACAACTTCCGAAAAATAACCGGTTTTTGGGGCAGGTTTCTCGGTTTTTTTGCGGCCAAAAAACTGGTTATTTTTCGGGCCATACACCGAGGAAAACTGCCGAAAAATAACCGGTTTTTGGGCAGGTTTCTCGGTTTTTTTGCGGCCAAGAAACTGGTTATTTTTCGGGCCATACACCGTGGAAAACTGCCGAAAAATAACCGGTTTTTGGGCAGGTTTCTCGGTTTTTTTGCGGCCAAGAAACTGGTTATTTTTCGGGCCATACACCGTGGAAAACTGCCGAAAAATAACCGGTTTTAGGGCGGTTTCACGGTTTTTGCGGCCAAGAAACTAGTTATTACAGGGTTTTCAATGTAAAAACACCACATTTTGGGTTTTTGGTCGTTTTCTTCGATCTAAGCAAGAGGATTCGCGACTTTTCGTGCAAAAACACCCTTTTTTTTTTCTGGATTTTGGGTCCAAAAAGGGCTTTTTTACTGCCTTAGAGACCAATTTTTAAAAACCCGAATTCGAGGGATTTACAATAAAGGAAGTTTTTGTAATTCTTAACTTTATAACTTGTATTCCATAATCTGCAAAAGAGCAAATATTGTACCTGCTTCAATTAACACCTTTTAACTCGGTTTTTACAAAAATGTGGTCAAGGTCTAAAAAAAGTAAAATTTAGAGATATCTTTTCGTCTTTTTAGAGCTAGAATAATGTGATTTCCGGTTAAATATTTCTTACAGCTGTATGGACGTATCCAAAAGGGTCCGGTGGACATGGGTAGAAGGCACCGACATCCATTTCGGACTTCCTCGCTTTGTATTCGGCGAGAAGGCGGTCGAAATCTTCCCATTCGCTGTCATCCCAACTCATATTTGCGGTGAAGCTTAACAAATTTTCTTTTCCCTTTTGTCTTCTTTTCTTTCCCTTGGGTTCTCCCTTCAATATGAGAACATACCAAAACCAAGACACTCACTAAAGGCTATTTCCTTATAAAAAGGACCCGCAATTGAATAATGATCCCCCAGCATGTCAGAATATGGTGGGAGATATTTTATCCATCTTGAGCCCTTTTCAAATGAAATATTAACGCATTTTTATTTGTCCGAGTCTAACGGAACTCATTTGCTTAGAGATAATTGCTCCGTATCTAAATGCCATCTTCAGATCTAACTCACCGAAAGAGGTCATTGGCAATATATTGTACAAATTGCACAATTTTTGCATTAAGCTTTTAAAAACGATCAAGGCCATTAAAGACCCTTTGTCTAATGTTTTATTACATTCGAACTGATGCAGTGGCGACTTCATATTTGTTTAAAAGTTTTGTGAATTATTAGGTGTACAAAATGAAACTCGGCTAAAATCTACAAAATTCAAATTTACCCCGTGATTGAGTTTCATTTTGTACACCTAATAAATAAAAATTGTAGGAAATTTAATTCTCTATAAATTTGTATTTAATTATTTTTTTCTAGGATGCACCATTTTCGGAAAACAATTTTTTTAAAAATAAATTTATCTTGAAAACAGTGCGTCCTAGAGAAAAAATGAATAGAATATAATTTAAAGAGAATTGAATTTCCAACAGATTTTATTTAGTGCATTTTTTCAATATCTGTAACGGTTTACAATTTACAAGCCTTTAAAAATTAACCTTCTTAATGGTTATACTTCAATAACCTTCTTACACGGACAAATGAAACTCGGCTAAAATCTACAAAATTCAAATTTACCCTGTGGCAGAGTTTCATTTTGTACACCTAATAAATAAAAATTGTAGGAAATTTAGTTCTCAATAAAGTACTTAATTATGTTTTTCTAGGATGCACCATTTTCGGAAAATAATTTTTTTTAAAATAAATTTATCTTGAAAACAGTGCGTCCTAGAGAAAAAATGAATAGAATAAAAATGAAAGAGAATTAAATTTCCAACAGATTTTATTTAGTGCATTTTTTCAATATCTGTAACGGTTTACGATTTACAAGCCTTTAAAAATTAACTTTCTTAATGGTTATACTTCAATAACCTTCTTACACGGAGAAGGTCAACTTTTGATGGACTTTAACGCCTAAAATGTTTAAAATTTTGAAAAAATGAACTACTAGGTGTACAAAACTCGGCTAAAATCTACAAAATTCAAATTTACCCTGTGGCTGAGTTTAATTTTGTACACCTATTTCACTGTTTCCTATCTTCATTACCGTTCACTCAGGGGCATTGAGAAGGCTGAAGTACTAGTGAGGGAATTCACATTTAGAGAAGCATGAAGAGTCATGCTAAGTCATCAAAGCACCGGAGATAGCTCAAGGTAGAACCAGCGTCTGTATACTAGCAGGTCATCTCATTGGACTCTAGAAACACCTTCGAAGGATAGGAGTGTCAGAACTTGCAGTACTTGGAGGAGGAGAAAACAGCCGAACATGTCCTCTTTCGATGGCTTGGTGGAGCCTTCATGTGCTTAGGGAAAGCCCATTGGACAACTCGACAACTAGCCCATAGGACTACTCTGCCTAGTTTACGTTAATCAAAAGCCTGCGGCTGGGCTGAGCTCTAACTCAGCTAGCAAGGCGCATATAGACTCAAAAGAAGTCGATGTGCATAGTGGCCACCAGCTTGGAAAGCCGAGGTTTTCGAGCGTAGGGGAAGAAAAGCCTTGTGGGATGCTTAGTTTGACCCACCTCTGGAGGCTAATCAAAATCCTGGGGCAGGACTGAGCTCTACGCATCCTGACTCTCCAGTTTATATGAAGAATCACGCTATTAAAAATTCTTATTATCACGTAAGTTTCAAACACTTTTGTCTATCAGCGGTGAAAAACGAAATGGAACAACAATCTAATGTTGCCCTAATTTTATCATCCTAATCATACATCTTTTAAGTTTCGCAATTCGGAGGCTGATACAAGCTTATACGGGTGAATGTCTCCGCACTAATCGATACCCCGGTTAATGTAACCGAAAAAGAAAAGAAAAAACCTTGAAATTGCCGGTAATCAAACTCAAATAAAGCAAAAATACGCCCCATCTGACTTACCAGCTTACGTCTCTTTTTTCTCCGGACATTTTTCTTTTCGGATAATATTTGATTGTAAACGGATTTCCAGGAGTATCTAGAACCGAACTTATACGCGACGTCCATCAGCGGCCGGAGGCAAATAAACGACTGGTTTTCGATCAGTTTTAACGAGGCAATCTAAAAGATATTACCCAGAACAAAACAGACTCGGTGGCTCATTAATTAATAACGAAAATTGAAAGCGAAATTACGGCTTAATCTTCCAAGGCGAATAGTAAAACGCGAAATCCAATCATTCAATAACACCCTTTTTTTCAGAAAATTTTTTGTTTCTTCTTTTATAATTAAATTTGACACAAAGGAATGCTGTTTGATTTGCCATTAGGATCAAGCTTGAATGTACTTGAAAAATAAGAGTAGATAGGAATTTAAAGAAATAGGGCGTAAAAGTTGCGATAATTTTTTTTTTTTAAGTCATGGGCGAAATAATTAAAATGTGCATTTTTTGAAAAGTGCAACACTAAATGCGATTTACCTTCCAGTGAAGGATAGAAGGGGGGAAAAAATTAACAGAAAAGGCGGTTTTATCTTTCCATTTGCCTTCCCTTTTGAGTTCTGACAGTACAACGGAGGTTAATGTAATGAAAAGCTAGCGATCGCGTGATGGACTTATTTTGAGAAAACTTTACTGACATGCGCTATATTTGCAATCGCATTTTCATTCTTTGTAACGTTTAATTTGTTTCTTCCTCAAAGGGAAGTTGTAACACCCTCAGGGATCCAGACCCCTCAAAAATCGATTAGTGATCTTGTGAGCGGGCCAGAGTAAATCGAAGTAACCATGTTAATTAAAGGCTACCTTGCCAAAAGATTCAGTTATTAGGTGTACAAAATAAAACTCAGCCACAGGGTAAATTTGAATTTTGTAGATTTTAGCCGAGTTTTGTACACCTAGTAGTTCACTTTTTCAAAATTTTGTACATTTTAGGCGTTAAAGTCCATCAAAAGTTGACCTTCTCCGTGTAAGAAGGTTACTGAAGTATAACCATTAAGAATGTTAATTTTTAAAGGCTTGTAAATCGTAAACCGTTACAGATATTGAAAAAATGCACTAAATAAAATCAGTTGGAAATTCAATTCTCTTTAATTTTAATTCTATTCATTTTTTCTCTAGGACGCGCTGTTTTCAAGATAAATTTATTTTTAAAAAAATTATTTTCCGAAAATGGTGCATCCTAGAAAAAAATAATTAAGTACAAATTTATAGAGAATTAAATTTCCTACAATTTTTATTTATTAGGTGTACAAAATGAAACTCAGCCAAAGGGTTAGTAGAAAGTTAACTAATAGCTTTGTTGCAACTGCCTTTTGAAACTCCTGGAACATGCGCAGAAGGATTTGCACGTCAAAGACGTCAGGTGACTTCACATTTGAGCGGAAACGATTTGAACGACGTCAAATTGTCCAAATCCTTCTGCGCATCTAGTGAAAAATAAGCCGAGTACACAAGGAGACCTACTTGGAGGGTACTACAAAAGCTTTGTCTTTCGTATTTGACGAAAATTGTATAAAAATTGCGGCCGTTTCGAAAAAAGAAAAGCGACTGCCCCCATCTTGGAAGACCCTCCCCCAAAAACCGGAGGGTAATTGAGGCGCTCCGGGTACGAAGGGCGAACTCAACATCGGACAAATATTTTTTTTTTCATTTTCAGATTCTAGACCTCTTGGTGAATACACCCATATAATTTTTATGTTGAGTTCGCCCTTTTTTCCCCTTTAAATACGTAAAAACCGATATGCGGCAAAGCTCTAACTGCGATATCCGAGCGGGTACGAAGGGCGAACTCCACATCCTAGTCCACAACCCCCACTCCTTTTCCCATTCCAGGGCATGACTTTTCTGTTGAGTTCGCCCTTCGTACCCGGAGCGCCTCAATTCAATAACTTCTCTTTGAGAAAGCTAAAAACTCAATAGACCAGAATTTTTATAGGCTGTGTTATCAGCAAAAAAAAGCTTTCAGCTGGCAAAAAGGAGGAGAATTTGTTAAATAAACATAATTTTTTTTATCAGTTATTTCCAAGGATTTTTCAACCGTTCTTAGAGGTAAGAAATGTACACAAGTCGCAGCGTCTCATGTTTATTTATAGAGAAATGTTGGTATGAAGACGAAAAAAGTTTTATTTTTTTTAACTAGCGCCTAAAAACATGTTTTTTCTATAAAAATTTATTTTCAAACCGATTAAAAGTACTGGTTTGAAGAGCTTCCAACGAAAACATCCTTAAAGAGAAGTATCTATATAGGAGGGGAAGTATAACGGAGGGGAAGTAAAACGTAGGGGGAAGTTATGGGAGGGGAAGTTTAACGGAGTGGGAAATATGGGAGGGGGAAGTATAAGTGAGGGGAAGTATATGGGAGGGGGAAGTTTAAGTGAGGGGTAGTATAACAGAGGGTGAAGTATAACGGAGGGGGAAGTATAAGGGAACGAAAGTATAACGGAAGGGGATGTATAAGGGAGGGAAAGTATAAAGGAGAATTTTCCAAGTTTGTTTTTTCGAAAAATTTTTTAAGTTTATTTTTGAAAAATTGTCCGATTTATGTTTTTTCCCCAAAAATTTTCCGAGTTTTTTTTTTTTTTTTTTTTCAAAAAATTTGCCAAGTTTTTTTCCGAAAAATTTTCCGGTTTTTTTTTCGAATAATTTTTTAAGTTTTTTTTTTTGAAAAATTTTCAAGTTGTTTTTTTTCGAAAAATTTTTTTAAGTGCCAAGGTAGAAATAATGGGCTCTTTGGTCTAGGGATATGCCTCTCGTAATGGGTAGAAGTATGAAATTTCTCCCTACTAAAAAAAAAATAATAAAAAAAGTGGCAATTTTTTTACACCAAAAATTCTTAAAAAATATAAGGAGTAATTGGTGAAAATTTGGTGAAAATCGGATTAACGGTTCGGCCGCAGCGAATTTTTTAAAATTTCAAACAGACATATCTCTGCTATTTTTCGAAATTCAAAAATCCCCCTCGTTACATTCTTCTTCACCGGCTAAAGAAATTTTGGTGAAAATTTGGAGAAAATCGGATGAAAACTGTGGCCGTAAAGTGTTCCGGAAAAAAATGCTACGGCCGGACGGCCGGAACCACAGACAAAGTTGAGATCGGTAAAGATCAATATTCGATTTGACCCTCCGGGGTCTGGAAGACCCTTCCCCAAAAACCCGACGCGGAGGGTATCACAATAACTTCTTTAAGGAAGTTAAAAAAGCTTTCAACACTTTTAAGACAACTACGGAAGATTCTGCAAAAATTTGGAGAAAGATGAAAATCGACAGGGTCTGGAAACCCTTTTCCAAAGATCCTACGAGGGCATTACAGTTCCTTTGAGGAAGTTAAAAACGACAACTTTTGAACTGTGTGACTAATTTATAATTTGAGGGTTTTCTATGAACCACATTTTCTTTCCTCAAGAGAAAAAAAAAAGCGCGACCTTAATTTTGCAATTCACAATCACTTTTTGCAAACCATAGAAAGTCAGCACTGAAGTCCATTGAATAAAACTAGTTTGCAAATTGAACAATGCATTTAATTAACAAAAGGGAAGTAAATTAGAATTTTAAAATCCTATTTTTTCCCCTCTTCCGCTTTGAAAACGACGCTTTTTATCTTATCTATCGACCCAGATTTGATCATATTACTTCTTCGATTTTTAGTTCGAAGGTATATCTAACCTGTTAATATTAAAATAGAAGATGAGGGAGGGGGAATAAAAGGACGGCCGGCCGGCACCATAGACAAAGATCGGTAAAGATCAATATTCCATTTGTCCGGGGTCTGGAAGACCCTTCCCCAAAAACTCGACGTCGAGGGTATCGCAATTCTTTAAAGAAGTTAAAAAACCGTCCACGATCGGTTTCTGCCTAGTAGGCCGCATCAGATGAATTATTTCCTAATTATTAGGTGTACAAAATGAAACTCGGCTAAAATCTACAAAATTCAAATTTACCCTGTGGCTGAGTTTCATTTTGTACACCTAATAAATAAAAATTGTAGGAAATTTAATTCTCTATAAATTTGTACTTAATTATTTTTTTCTAGGATGCACCATTTTCGGAAAATAATTTTTTTAAAAAATAAATTTATCTTGAAAACAGTGCGTCCTAGAGAAAAAATGAATAGAATAAAAATTAAAGAAAATTAAATTTCCAACAGATTTTATTTAGTGCATTTTTTCAATATCTGTAACGGTTTACGATTTACAAGCCTTTAAAAATTAACCTTCTTAATGGTTATACTTCAATAACCTTCTTACACGGAGAAGGTCAACTTTTGATGGACTTTAACGCCTAAAATGTTCAAAATTTTGAAAAAATGTACTACTAGATGTACAAAATGAAACTCGGCTAAAATCTACAAAATTCAAATTCGCCCTGTGGCTGAGTTTTATTTGTACACCTAATAACATCCTCAAGAAAGAAGTTTCTTTGTTCGCCGCACTTTTCCAGAATTCTTCACACACACAATTTTAATCCAATTTTCACAGATGCTTCTTTCATGTCATTCTCTCTTCTATATATTATACAATTGGTATTTTTAACTTAATATTCAGGTATTGTTTTCGTCATTATCCGACGGGGCTTATTTAGAATAATAAATGATTGGAAATCGAGTTTAGTGAACAGTTTTTGAAATTTAAACAAAAAGATGACTTTTCAACGTTATCGAGTTTCGGGACTCGACATTAGTGATGGAATTATCTTTTATTTTCATTTTATTGCTTGATGATAAAATATTTAGGGTTAAACCGGTTAGTCCCGGTTCTTAAGTCTTTCGAGCATTTGGCAAGATCATTTTCTAGAGACTGTGCCATGGAGGGTATGACAATAATCTCTCTTTGAGGAAGGAGCTCGAAAACTATCTGCAATTACGGAATCAGAATTTTTTTGAAAGAAAAGATTTTTTTAAAGATTTCTTAGAAAACAAAGCTCTAGCGACTTCCTTATCGCATTCCTCACTTCCATCGCAATCAAGGATCAACAATTCGCTGAGTTTTCAATTAAATAAAAGAAAACAAGTCAACAAAATGAAAAAAAATTTTAACTCCCTCAAAGGGAAATAGTAGTAACATCCTCCCCGCTTTGTGGGAAAGGGTCTTCCAGACCTCCGGGCAATCTTTCTTTCAGATGATGTCAGTGGTGCCTTTTAGTCGCTTAATCATCAGCCAAAAAAGTCGCTTAGTTGTAAGCTGGACATTAGCTAAAGAGTCGTACAATGCTCAGCTGAAAAGTTGCAAAAAGTCGCTTATTGTCAGCTGGACATTACCTGTTCAATACTCAGCTAAACATTCGCTAAATCATCAGCCAAAAAAGTCGCTTAGTTGTAAGCGGGACATAAGCTAAACAGTCGTGCAATGCTCAGCTGAAAAGTTGCCAAAAAGTCGCTTATTGTCAGCTGGACATTGAACCGTCTTTGAATACTCAGCTAAACAGTCGCTTAATCATCAGCCAAAAAAATCGTTTAGTTGTAAGCTGAACATTAGCTAAACAGTCGTACAATGCTCAGCTGAAAAGTTGCTAAAAAGTCGCTTATTGTCAGCTGGGCATTACCTGAACAGTCGTTCAATACTCAGCTAAACTGTCGCTTAATCATCAGCCAAAAAAGTCGCTTAGTTGTAAACTGGACATAAGCTAAACAGTCGTGCAATGCTCAGCTGAAAAGTTGCCAAAAAGTCGCTTATTGTCAGCTGGACATTGAACCGTCTTTGAATACTCAGCTAAACAGTCGCTTAATCATCAGCCAAAAAAATCGTTTAGTTGTAAGCTGAACATTAGCTAAACAGTCGTACAATGCTCAGCTGAAAAGTTGCTAAAAAGTCGCTTATTGTCAGCTGGGCATTACCTGAACAGTCGTTCAATACTCAGCTAAACTGTCGCTTAATCATCAGCCAAAAAAGTCGCTTAGTTGTAAACTGGACATAAGCTAAACAGTCGTGCAATGCTCAGCTGAAAAGTTGCCAAAAAGTCGCTTATTGTCAGCTGGACATTGAACCGTCTTTGAATACTCAGCTAAACAGTCGCTTAATCATCAGCCAAAAAGTCGCTTAGTTGTAAGCGGGACATAAGCTAAACAGTCGTGCAATGCTCAGCTGAAAAGTTGCCAAAAAGTCGCTTATTGTCAGCTGGACATTGAACCGTCTTTGAATACTCAGCTAAACAGTCGCTTAATCATCAGCCAAAAAGTCGCTTAGTTGTAAGCTGGACATAAGCTAAACAGTCGTGCAATGCTCAGCTGAAAAGTTGCCAAAAAGTCGCTTATTGTCAGCTGGACATTGAACCGTCTTTGAATACTCAGCTAAATAGTCGCTTAATCATCAGCCAAAAAAATCGTTTAGTTGTAAGCTGAACATTAGCTAAACAGTCGTACAATGCTCAGCTGAAAAGTCGCCAAAAAGTCGCTTATTGTCAGCTGGACATTGAACAGTCTTTGAATACTCAGCTAAACTGTCGCTTAATCATCAGCCAAAAGAGTCGCTCAGTTGTAAGCAGGACATTAGCTAAATAGTCGTACAATGCTCAGCTGAAAAGTTGCAAAAAGTCGCTTATTGTCAGCTAGACTTACATAAACAGTCGTTCAATACTCAGCTAAACATTCGCTAAATCATCAGCCAAAAAAGTCGCTTAGTTGTAAGCTGGACATAAGCTAAACAGTCGTGCAATGCTCAGCTGAAAAGTTGCCAAAAAGTCGCTTATTGTCAGCTGGACATTGAACCGTCTTTGAATACTCAGCTAAATAGTCGCTTAATCATCAGCCAAAAAAATCGTTTAGTTGTAAGCTGAACATTAGCTAAACAGTCGTACAATGCTCAGCTGAAAAGTCGCCAAAAAGTCGCTTATTGTCAGCTGGACATTGAACAGTCTTTGAATACTCAGCTAAACTGTCGCTTAATCATCAGCCAAAAGAGTCGCTCAGTTGTAAGCAGGACATTAGCAAAATAGTCGTACAATGCTCAGCTGAAAAGTTGCAAAAAGTAGCTTATTGTCAGCTGGGCATTACCTGAACAGTCGTTCAATACTCAGCTAAACTGTCGCTTAATCATCAGCCAAAAAAGTCGCTTAGTTGTAAGCTGGACATAAGCTAAACAGTCGTGCAATGCTCAGCTGAAAAGTTGCCAAAAAGTCGCTTATTGTCAGCTGGACATTGAACCGTCTTTGAATACTCAGCTAAACAGTCGCTTAATCATCAGCCAAAAAGTCGCTTAGTTGTAAGCTGGACATAAGCTAAACAGTCGTGCAATGCTCAGCTGAAAAGTTGCCAAAAGTCGCTTATTGTCAGCTGGACATTGAACCGTCTTTGAATACTCAGCTAAATAGTCGCTTAATCATCAGCCAAAAAAATCGTTTAGTTGTAAGCTGAACATTAGCTAAACAGTCGTACAATGCTCAGCTGAAAAGTTGCCAAAAAGTCGCTTATTGTCAGCTGGACATTGAACCGTCTTTGAATACTCAGCTAAACAGTCGCTTAATCATCAGCCAAAAAGTCGCTTAGTTGTAAGCTGGACATAAGCTAAACAGTCGTGCAATGCTCAGCTGAAAAGTTGCCAAAAAGTCGCTTATTGTCAGCTGGACATTGAACCGTCTTTGAATACTCAGCTAAATAGTCGCTTAATCATCAGCCAAAAAAATCGTTTAGTTGTAAGCTGAACATTAGCTAAACAGTCGTACAATGCTCAGCTGAAAAGTCGCCAAAAAGTCGCTTATTGTCAGCTGGACATTGAACAGTCTTTGAATACTCAGCTAAACTGTCGCTTAATCATCAGCCAAAAGAGTCGCTCAGTTGTAAGCAGGACATTAGCTAAATAGTCGTACAATGCTCAGCTGAAAAGTTGCAAAAAGTCGCTTATTGTCAGCTAGACTTACATAAACAGTCGTTCAATACTCAGCTAAACATTCGCTAAATCATCAGCCAAAAAAGTCGCTTAGTTGTAAGCTGGACATAAGCTAAACAGTCGTGCAATGCTCAGCTGAAAAGTTGCCAAAAGTCGCTTATTGTCAGCTGGACATTGAACCGTCTTTGAATACTCAGCTAAACAGTCGCTTAATCATCAGCCAAAAAAATCGTTTAGTTGTAAGCTGAACATTAGCTAAACAGTCGTGCAATGCTCAGCTGAAAAGTTGCCAAAAAGTCGCTTATTGTCAGCTGGACATTGAACCGTCTTTGAATACTCAGCTAAACAGTCGCTTAATCATCAGCCAAAAAGTCGCTTAGTTGTAAGCTGGACATAAGCTAAACAGTCGTGCAATGCTCAGCTGAAAAGTTGCCAAAAAGTCGCTTATTGTCAGCTGGACATTGAACCGTCTTTGAATACTCAGCTAAATAGTCGCTTAATCATCAGCCAAAAAAATCGTTTAGTTGTAAGCTGAACATTAGCTAAACAGTCGTACAATGCTCAGCTGAAAAGTCGCCAAAAAGTCGCTTATTGTCAGCTGGACATTGAACAGTCTTTGAATACTCAGCTAAACTGTCGCTTAATCATCAGCCAAAAGAGTCGCTCAGTTGTAAGCAGGACATTAGCTAAATAGTCGTACAATGCTCAGCTGAAAAGTTGCAAAAAGTCGCTTATTGTCAGCTAGACTTACATAAACAGTCGTTCAATACTCAGCTAAACATTCGCTAAATCATCAGCCAAAAAAGTCGCTTAGTTGTAAGCTGGACATAAGCTAAACAGTCGTGCAATGCTCAGCTGAAAAGTTGCCAAAAAGTCGCTTATTGTCAGCTGGACATTGAACCGTCTTTGAATACTCAGCTAAACAGTCGCTTAATCATCAGCCAAAAAAATCGTTTAGTTGTAAGCTGAACATTAGCTAAACAGTCGTGCAATGCTCAGCTGAAAAGTTGCCAAAAAGTCGCTTATTGTCAGCTGGACATTGAACCGTCTTTGAATACTCAGCTAAACAGTCGCTTAATCATCAGCCAAAAAGTCGCTTAGTTGTAAGCTGGACATAAGCTAAACAGTCGTGCAATGCTCAGCTGAAAAGTTGCCAAAAAGTCGCTTATTGTCAGCTGGACATTGAACCGTCTTTGAATACTCAGCTAAATAGTCGCTTAATCATCAGCCAAAAAAATCGTTTAGTTGTAAGCTGAACATTAGCTAAACAGTCGTACAATGCTCAGCTGAAAAGTCGCCAAAAAGTCGCTTATTGTCAGCTGGACATTGAACAGTCTTTGAATACTCAGCTAAACTGTCGCTTAATCATCAGCCAAAAGAGTCGCTCAGTTGTAAGCAGGACATTAGCTAAATAGTCGTACAATGCTCAGCTGAAAAGTTGCAAAAAGTCGCTTATTGTCAGCTAGACTTACATAAACAGTCGTTCAATACTCAGCTAAACATTCGCTAAATCATCAGCCAAAAAAGTCGCTTAGTTGTAAGCTGGACATAAGCTAAACAGTTGTTCAATGCTCAGCTAAACAGACGCTTAATCATTAGCCTAAAAGTGTTTGGATTGTCACCTAAACAGAAGTCCGCTAGGCAGGGTGTAACCTAACTCCGTAGGTCTTCTGACTGGACCCAACAAACTTCGATAGCACCCTCATTGGATAAGACGTAGGACAGCCCCGCCGGTTTCTGTTAAGAGGAGTGGAAAACTGCCGAGAATATGTTATTGCGAAGGCTCGATAAAGGGAAGAAAAACCCTTTGTGCCACTCAGTAGCCCTCTGGAGGCAAATTAAAAGCCACGGACAGGGAGCATCAATTCAGCTAGAAGGGCACACAAAAGACCCGGGATCGACGAGCACAAAGCCTAAAAAAAGTTGAAACCTAAGAAGTAGAACGAAACAAGAATTTTCAAAAACGTTACGCTATTGGTTTTGTCTGAAAGCTATCTGGGGAAATAAAAGATAATTCAGAAGTTAAAAATGTTGAATTTTATAATTTTTTATCAAACACTTAACCAACAACAGAGGAAGAAATGACTGTGATAACGGGTATCTCACGACGCGTTTCGGCTTAAAAAGCCTCGTCAGGTGAGCTATTCCCTCTATCACAATCATTTCTATCTTTTCTCTGTGGACCTATCTACGAGAGAATTAGTGGAGACTGCGGGAAGCTGGAGACAACTCGTCCCCCACCCGTTATCACAGTCATTTCTTCCTCTGTTGTTGGTTAAGTGTTTGATAATAAAATCAATTTGCGTATAGCAATAAAAATTAAAAAAAGTAAAGTAATGCCTTGGCAGCAGTTCTGTCATAAAAACCAACAAGGAGGTGGTGAGTGGCTCTATCTCTTAGAGAAGTGGCGGCGTTGAAGTTTTTGGGGGACGAGTTGTCTCCAGCTTCCCGCAGTCTCCACTAATTCTCTCGTAGATAGGTCCACAGAGAAAAGATAGAAATGATTGTGATAGAGGGAATAGCTCACCTGACGAGGCTTATTAAGCCGAAACGCGTCGTGAGATACCCGTTATCACAGTCATTTCTTCCTCTGTTGTTGGTTAAGTGTTTGATAATAAAATCAATTTGCGTATAGCAATAAAAATTAAAAAAGGAAAATTTATAATTTTTATTAACTTGAGATAAATCATCGATACTATTTTCTGCGATTTAATTTATAGTCTGGAATTTTTTTTGATTGGTCGAAGCTCCAGCTTGAAAAATGGCTTCCATTTTATCATTTTTGAGCAAGTTGATACTTTTTTTTTTCTTGTCTGGAAACCGTTACTCCTAAAATTGACTCCTTAAACCCAATTATGTGATTATCAAGAAAAATAGTATCGGGCCAACGCCCGACGGGAGGCCAATAACAAAAAAAAGGAGTTTTAATGGGAGAGCAAAGAGATCATAACCTTATCTTCTACCGATAATAAGCATCCGGGTATTTGTTTCAAACTATTCAAAACTAGTTTCTCGCGTGAGTTTTCCAATCTTTGCACAGGTGTTCAATATTTGCTCGAACCATGAAAAGTCAGGAAATCGATTTCTTTTCATCCTTTCAGGAGAAATACGCCGAAGACTATTTATTTTAAAAATTGTTTACCGTCGATAATAGCCATAATTATTTGCATAACGGAAAAAAGAGTATACCTAAAGAAAACAATAATAAATTAAATGGTCTGGGGTCTGCAACTCAATAGTTTTAAAGGGAGATTGTTGTACTCTGTCTAGCGGACGTCTGTTTAGCTGACGATCCAACGATTGTGTGGCAACTAAGCGACTTTTTGGCAAATGTTTAGCTGAGCATTGAACGACTGTTTTGCTAATGACAACTAAGCGCTTTTTGGCTGATGATTAAGCGACTGTTTAGCTAATGTCCATCTGACAACTAATCGATTTTTTGGCAAATGTTTAGCTGAGCATTGAACGACTGTTTTGCTAATGACAACTAAGCGACTTTTTGGCTGATGATTTAGCGACTGTTTAGCTGAGCATTGAACGACTGTTTGCTAATGACAACTAAGCGCTTTTTGGCTGATGATTAAGCGACTGTTTAGCTAATGTCCATCTGACAACTAATCGATTTTTTGGCAAATGTTTAGCTGAGCATTGAACGACTGTTTTGCTAATGACAACTAAGCGCTTTTTGGCTGATGATTAAGCGACTGTTTAGCTAATGTCCATCTGACAACTAATCGATTTTTTGGCAAATGTTTAGCTGAGCATTGAACGACTGTTTTGCTAATGACAACTAAGCGACTTTTTGGCTGATGATTTAGCGACTGTTTAGCTGAGCATTGAACGACTGTTTAGCTAATGTCCAGCTGACAATAAGCGACTTTTTAACTGATGATTAAGCGACAGTGTAGCTAAGGATTGAAAGACTGTTTAGCCATTGTCCGGCTGACAACTAAGCGATTTTTTGGCAACTGTTTAGCTTAGCATTGAACGACTGTTCAGCTAATGCCTAGCTGACAACTAAGCGACTTTTTGGCAAATGTTTAGCTGAGCATTGAACGACTGTTTTGCTAATGACAACTAAGCGACTTTTTGGCTGATGATTTAGCGACTGTTTAGCTGAGCATTGAACGACTGTTTGCTAATGTCCAGCTGACAATAAGCGACTTTTTAACTGATGATTAAGCGACAGTGTAGCTAAGGATTGAAAGACTGTTTGGCCATTGTCCGGCTGACGACTAAGCGATTTTTTGGCAACTGTTTAGCTTAGCATTGAACGACTGTTCAGCTAATGCCTAGCTGACAACTAAGCGACTTTTTGGCAAATGTTTAGCTGAGCATTGAACGACTGTTTAGCTTATGTCCAGCTTACAACTAAGCGACATTTTGGCTGATGATTAAGCTACTGTTTAGCTGTGCATTGAACGACTGTTTGCTAATGTCCAGCTGACAATAAGCGACTTTTTGGCAACTGTTTAGCTGAGCATTGAAAGACTGTTTAGCTAATGTCTGGCTGACAACTAAGCGACTTTTCGGCAAATGTTTAGCTGAGCATTGAACGACTGTTTAGCTCATGTCCAGCTGACAATAAGCGACTTTTTGGCTGATGATTAAGCGACAGTGTAGCTGAGGATTGAAAGACTGTTTAGCTAATGTCTGGCTGACAACTAAGCGACTTTTCGGCAAATGTTTAGCTGAGCATTGAACGACTGTTTAGCTAATGTCCATCTGACAACCAAGCGATTTTCGGCTGTTGATCCATAGCCAAAGATATCTTGATAAAAAACGAATAGGAAACAAAAAAAAAAAACGTGCCGACGAATCCTTCAGATTGTTCTAGACCACCGGGATGGATTTAAAAGGCAAATTACGAATTAAACAATATCGAGTTAAGCGATCATTCAAAATATTTAATCGGAGAATTAATAAAAGCGTAAATTAATACTTAGGGTCAAGATATGCCAAAACCCGACACCTCAACATCCTTGCGTTCAACACCTACGAAACGAGCGGCATCATCATTATACGACCTTGATCAAATTACGAAGAGATTAAAGAAAAATGTTCCTATCGAATTACGAAGACCTTGACGGAAAAACTCTTTCCTTCCAATATCTTCGTTAATCATTGTCACCCTAACGAGATTACTAAACTGAATTTTTGTAGTTAAAACTACAAAAAACAGGTCTTTTCTTCAGTTGGACTATAAAATTTTAAATTATAAAAACGTAATTAAAATACAAAGAAATTTAAATAAAAACCGGTTCATCGCAATTTCTACGAGAGAGTCTCATTTTGTATGCAATATGCGAATTTCAAACTGTTTATTGAACTCGATGAAGAGAAATTTGAAAGATTGCCCGCCGGGGGTAAAATCAAAGTCAAAGGAATCCTTCAAATGAAACGGTTTTTTTTTTTTTTCTTTAATTGATTGAAGCATAATTAATTTCAAACGACCTTTTTTTCCGATTGAGCAACGATGTTGACTTTTATCCTAATTTTATTTCCGTTTGTTTATTTTTGTTTCGTCCCAGTTCATTGAAGATTAGCTATTGAACCTCGAATCTTTTTCAAGTAATTTTGAGGGAGAAAATATGTGACGAAAATCTAAAATTATTCGTCCATTTTGCTAGCGTCAACTTTTGATATCTTCTTTGGGTTACTTTGTAAAGCCATCCTCTAAAAAAGAGGATGCCTAACCCCTTCTTAACGATTTTTGGATCATTTTCCTTGATTTTGAGGTCTAGAAACGTCCGTTTTATCATGTTTTCGGGCGGTTAACACTTTTTCCCCTTACTTTTTGGTGTAAAAACACCCTTTTCATCGAATTTTATGAGAGTTAAACACTAGGTTTTGGATCATTTTCCTCGATTTTGAGGTCTAGAAACGTCCGTTTTATCATGTTTTCGGCGGTTAACACTTTTTCCCCTTATTTTTTGGTGTAAAAACACCCGTTTCATCGAATTTTATGAGAGTTTAAAACTGTTTTGGATCATTTTCCTCGATTTGAGGTCTAGAAACGTCCGTTTTATCATGTTTTCCGGCGGTTAACACTTTTTCCCCTTATTTTTTGGTGTAAAAACACCCGTTTCATCGAATTTTATGAGAGTTAAACACTAGGTTTTGGATCATTTTCCTCGATTTTGAAGTCTAGAAACGTCCGTTTTATCATGTTTTCCGGCGGTTAACACTTTTTCCCCTTATTTTTTGGTGTAAAAACACCCGTTTCATCGAATTTTATGAGAGTTAAAACCCTGTTTTGGATCATTTTCCTCGATTCTGAGGTCTAGAAACGTCCGTTTTATCATGTTTTCCGGCGGTTAACACTTTTTCCCCTTATTTTTTGTGTAAAAACACCCGTTTCATCGAATTTTATGAGAGTTAAACACTAGGTTTTGGATCGTTTTCCTCGATTTGAGTCTAGAAACGTCCGTTTTATCATGTTTTCCGGCGGTTAACACTTTTTCCCCTTATTTTTTGGTGTAAAAACACCCGTTTCATCGAATTTTATGAGAGTTAAACACTAGGTTTTGGATCATTTTCCTCGATTTTGAAGTCTAGAAACGTCCGTTTTATCATGTTTTCCGGCGGTTAACACTTTTTCCCCTTATTTTTTGGTGTAAAAACACCCGTTTCATCGAATTTTATGAGAGTTAAACACTAGGTTTTGGATCATTTTCCTCGATTTTGAAGTCTAGAAACGTCCGTTTTATCATGTTTTCCGGCGGTTAACACTTTTTCCCCTTATTTTTTGGTGTAAAAACACCCGTTTCATCGAATTTTATGAGAGTTAAACACTAGGTTTTGGATCATTTTCCTCGATTTTGAGGTCTAGAAACGTCCGTTTTATCATGTTTTCGGCGGTTAACACTTTTTTCCCTTATTTTTGGTGTAAAAACACCCGTTTCATCGAATTTTATGAGAGTTAAACCTGTTTTGGATCATTTTCCTCGATTTTGAGGTCTAGAAACGTCCGTTTTATCATGTTTTCCGGCGGTTAACACTTTTTCCCCTTATTTTTTGGTGTAAAAACACCCGTTTCATCGAATTTTATGAGAGTTAAACACTAGGTTTTGGATCATTTTCCTCGATTTTGAGGTCTAGAAACGTCCGTTTTATCATGTTTTCGGCGGTTAACACTTTTTCCCTTATTTTTGGTGTAAAAACACCCGTTTCATCGAATTTTATGAGAGTTAAAAGGTTTTGGATCATTTTCCTCGATTTGAGGTCTAGAAACGTCCGTTTTATCATGTTTTCCGGCGGTTAACACTTTTTCCCCTTATTTTTTGGTGTAAAAACACCCGTTTCATCGAATTTTATGAGAGTTAAACACTAGGTTTTGGATCATTTTCCTCGATTTGAGTCTAGAAACGTCCGTTTTATCATGTTTTCCGGCGGTTAACACTTTTTCCCCTTATTTTTTGGTGTAAAAACACCCGTTTCATCGAATTTTATGAGAGTTAAACACTAGGTTTTGGATCATTTTCCTCGATTTTGAGGTCTAGAAACGTCCGTTTTATCATGTTTTCCGGCGGTTAACACTTTTTCCCCTTTTTTTTGGTGTAAAAACACCCGTTTCATCGAATTTTATGAGAGTTAAACACTAGGTTTTGGATCATTTTCCTCGATTTTGAGTCTAGAAACGTCCGTTTTATCATGTTTTCCGGCGGTTAACACTTTTTCCCCTTATTTTTTGGTGTAAAAACACCCGTTTCATCGAATTTTATGAGAGTTAAACACTAGGTTTTGGATCATTTTCCTCGATTTTGAGTCTAGAAACGTCCGTTTTATCATGTTTTCCGGCGGTTAACACTTTTTCCCCTTATTTTTTGGTGTAAAAACACCCGTTTCATCGAATTTTATGAGAGTTAAACACTAGGTTTTGGATCATTTTCCTCGATTTTGAGGTCTAGAAACGTCCGTTTTATCATGTTTTCCGGCGGTTAACACTTTTTCCCCTTATTTTTTGGTGTAAAAACACCCGTTTCATCGAATTTTATGAGAGTTAAACACTAGGTTTTGGATCATTTTCCTCGATTTTGAGGTCTAGAAACGTCCGTTTTATCATGTTTTCCGGCGGTTAACACTTTTTCCCCTTATTTTTGGTGTAAAAACACCCGTTTCATCGAATTTTATGAGAGTTTAAAACCTAGGTTTTGGATCATTTTCCTCGATTTGAGGTCTAGAAACGTCCGTTTTATCATGTTTTCCGGCGGTTAACACTTTTTCCCCTTATTTTTTGGTGTAAAAACACCCGTTTCATCGAATTTTATGAGAGTTAAACACTAGGTTTTGGATCATTTTCCTCGATTTTGAGGTCTAGAAACGTCCGTTTTATCATGTTTTCCGGCGGTTAACACTTTTTCCCCTTATTTTTTGGTGTAAAAACACCCGTTTCATCGAATTTTATGAGAGTTTAAACTGTTTTGGATCATTTTCCTCGATTTGAGGTCTAGAAACGTCCGTTTTATCATGTTTTCCGGCGGTTAACACTTTTTCCCCTTATTTTTTGGTGTAAAAACACCCGTTTCATCGAATTTTATGAGAGTTAAACACTAGGTTTTGGATCATTTTCCTCGATTTGAGGTCTAGAAACGTCCGTTTTATCATGTTTTCCGGCGGTTAACACTTTTTCCCCTTATTTTTTGGTGTAAAAACACCCGTTTCATCGAATTTTATGAGAGTTAAAACTAGGTTTTGGATCATTTTCCTCGATTTGAGGTCTAGAAACGTCCGTTTTATCATGTTTTCCGGCGGTTAACACTTTTTCCCCTTATTTTTTGGTGTAAAAACACCCGTTTCATCGAATTTTATGAGAGTTAAACACTAGGTTTTGGATCATTTTCCTCGATTTTGAGGTCTAGAAACGTCCGTTTTATCATGTTTTCCGGCGGTTAACACTTTTTCCCCTTATTTTTTGGTGTAAAAACACCCGTTTCATCGAATTTTATGAGAGTTAAAACCTAGGTTTTGGATCATTTTCCTCGATTTGAGGTCTAGAAACGTCCGTTTTATCATGTTTTCCGGCGGTTAACACTTTTTCCCCTTATTTTTTGGTGTAAAAACACCCGTTTCATCGAATTTTATGAGAGTTAAACACTAGGTTTTGGATCATTTTCCTCGATTTTGAGGTCTAGAAACGTCCGTTTTATCATGTTTTCCGGCGGTTAACACTTTTTCCCCTTATTTTTTGGTGTAAAAACACCCGTTTCATCGAATTTTATGAGAGTTAAACACTAGGTTTTGGATCATTTTCCTCGATTTTGAGTCTAGAAACGTCCGTTTTATCATGTTTTCCGGCGGTTAACACTTTTTCCCCTTATTTTTTGGTGTAAAAACACCCGTTTCATCGAATTTTATGAGAGTTAAAACTAGGTTTTGGATCATTTTCCTCGATTTGAGGTCTAGAAACGTCCGTTTTATCATGTTTTCCGGCGGTTAACACTTTTTCCCCTTATTTTTTGGTGTAAAAACACCCGTTTCATCGAATTTTATGAGAGTTAAAACCTAGGTTTTGGATCATTTTCCTCGATTTGAGGTCTAGAAACGTCCGTTTTATCATGTTTTCCGGCGGTTAACACTTTTCCCCTTATTTTTTGGTGTAAAAACACCCGTTTCATCGAATTTTATGAGAGTTAAACACTAGGTTTTGGATCATTTTCCTCGAGAGTCTAGAAACGTCCGTTTTATCATGTTTTCCGGCGGTTAACACTTTTTCCCCTTATTTTTTGGTGTAAAAACACCCGTTTCATCGAATTTTATGAGAGTTAAACACTAGGTTTTGGATCATTTTCCTCGATTTGAGGTCTAGAAACGTCCGTTTTATCATGTTTTCCGGCGGTTAACACTTTTTCCCCTTATTTTTTGGTGTAAAAACACCCGTTTCATCGAATTTTATGAGAGTTAAACACTAGGTTTTGGATCATTTTCCTCGATTTTGAGGTCTAGAAACGTCCGTTTTACATGTTTTCCGGCGGTTAACACTTTTCCCCTTATTTTTTGGTGTAAAAACACCCGTTTCATCGAATTTTATGAGAGTTAAACCTAGGTTTTGGATCATTTTCCTCGATTTGAGGTCTAGAAACGTCCGTTTTCATGTTTTCCGGCGGTTAACACTTTTCCCCTTATTTTTTGGTGTAAAAACACCCGTTTCATCGAATTTTATGAGAGTTAAACACTAGGTTTTGGATCATTTTCCTCGATTTTGAGGTCTAGAAACGTCCGTTTTATCATGTTTTCCGGCGGTTAACACTTTTTCCCCTTATTTTTTGGTGTAAAAACACCCGTTTCATCGAATTTTATGAGAGTTAAACACTAGGTTTTGGATCATTTTCCTCGATTTTGAGGTCTAGAAACGTCCGTTTTATCATGTTTTCCGGCGGTTAACACTTTTTCCCCTTATTTTTTGGTGTAAAAACACCCGTTTCATCGAATTTTATGAGAGTTAAACACTAGGTTTTGGATCATTTTCCTCGATTTGAGGTCTAGAAACGTCCGTTTTATCATGTTTTCCGGCGGTTAACACTTTTTCCCCTTATTTTTTGGTGTAAAAACACCCGTTTCATCGAATTTTATGAGAGTTAAACACTAGGTTTTGGATCATTTTCCTCGATTTTGAGGTCTAGAAACGTCCGTTTTATCATGTTTTCCGGCGGTTAACACTTTTTCCCCTTATTTTTTGGTGTAAAAACACCCGTTTCATCGAATTTTATGAGAGTTAAACACTAGGTTTTGGATCATTTTCCTCGATTTTGAGGTCTAGAAACGTCCGTTTTAACATGTTTTCCGGCGGTTAACACTTTTTCCCCTTATTTTTTGGTGTAAAAACACCCGTTTCATCGAATTTTATGAGAGTTAAACACTAGGTTTTGGATCATTTTCCTCGATTTTGAGGTCTAGAAACGTCCGTTTTAACATGTTTTCCGGCGGTTAACACTTTTCCCCTTATTTTTTGGTGTAAAAACACCCGTTTCATCGAATTTTATGAGAGTTAAACACTAGGTTTTGGATCATTTTCCTCGATTTTGAGGTCTAGAAACGTCCGTTTTATCATGTTTTCCGGCGGTTAACACTTTTTCCCCTTATTTTTGGTGTAAAAACACCCGTTTCATCGAATTTTATGAGAGTTAAACACTAGGTTTTGGATCATTTTCCTCGATTTGAGGTCTAGAAACGTCCGTTTTATCATGTTTTCCGGCGGTTAACACTTTTTCCCCTTATTTTTTGGTGTAAAAACACCCGTTTCATCGAATTTTATGAGAGTTAAACACTAGGTTTTGGATCATTTTCCTCGATTTTGAGTCTAGAAACGTCCGTTTTATCATGTTTTCCGGCGGTTAACACTTTTTCCCCTTATTTTTTGGTGTAAAAACACCCGTTTCATCGAATTTTATGAGAGTTAAACACTAGGTTTTGGATCATTTTCCTCGATTTTGAGGTCTAGAAACGTCCGTTTTATCATGTTTTCCGGCGGTTAACACTTTTTCCCCTTATTTTTGGTGTAAAAACACCCGTTTCATCGAATTTTATGAGAGTTAAACACTGTTTTGGATCATTTTCCTCGATTTGAGGTCTAGAAACGTCCGTTTTATCATGTTTTCCGGCGGTTAACACTTTTTCCCCTTATTTTTTGGTGTAAAAACACCCGTTTCATCGAATTTTATGAGAGTTAAACACTAGGTTTTGGATCATTTTCCTCGATTTTGAGGTCTAGAAACGTCCGTTTTATCATGTTTTCCGGCGGTTAACACTTTTTCCCCTTATTTTTTGGTGTAAAAACACCCGTTTCATCGAATTTTATGAGAGTTAAAACTGTTTTGGATCATTTTCCTCGATTTGAGGTCTAGAAACGTCCGTTTTATCATGTTTTCCGGCGGTTAACACTTTTTCCCCTTATTTTTTGGTGTAAAAACACCCGTTTCATCGAATTTTATGAGAGTTAAACACTAGGTTTTGGATCATTTTCCTCGATTTGAGTCTAGAAACGTCCGTTTTATCATGTTTTCCGGCGGTTAACACTTTTTCCCCTTATTTTTTGGTGTAAAAACACCCGTTTCATCGAATTTTATGAGAGTTAAACACTAGGTTTTGGATCATTTTCCTCGATTTTGAGGTCTAGAAACGTCCGTTTTATCATGTTTTCCGGCGGTTAACACTTTTTCCCCTTATTTTTTGGTGTAAAAACACCCGTTTCATCGAATTTTATGAGAGTTAAACACTAGGTTTTGGATCATTTTCCTCGATTTTGAGTCTAGAAACGTCCGTTTTATCATGTTTTCCGGCGGTTAACACTTTTTCCCCTTATTTTTGGTGTAAAAACACCCGTTTCATCGAATTTTATGAGAGTTAAACACTAGGTTTTGGATCATTTTCCTCGATTTTGAGGTCTAGAAACGTCCGTTTTATCATGTTTTCGGCGGTTAACACTTTTTCCCTTATTTTTGGTGTAAAAACACCCGTTTCATCGAATTTTATGAGAGTTAAACACTGTTTTGGATCATTTTCCTCGATTTGAGGTCTAGAAACGTCCGTTTTATCATGTTTTCCGGCGGTTAACACTTTTTCCCCTTATTTTTTGGTGTAAAAACACCCGTTTCATCGAATTTTATGAGAGTTAAACACTAGGTTTTGGATCATTTTCCTCGATTTGAGTCTAGAAACGTCCGTTTTATCATGTTTTCCGGCGGTTAACACTTTTTCCCCTTATTTTTTGGTGTAAAAACACCCGTTTCATCGAATTTTATGAGAGTTTAAAACTGTTTTGGATCATTTTCCTCGATTTGAGGTCTAGAAACGTCCGTTTTATCATGTTTTCCGGCGGTTAACACTTTTTCCCCTTATTTTTTGGTGTAAAAACACCCGTTTCATCGAATTTTATGAGAGTTAAACACTAGGTTTTGGATCGTTTTCCTCGATTTGAGTCTAGAAACGTCCGTTTTATCATGTTTTCCGGCGGTTAACACTTTTTCCCCTTATTTTTTGGTGTAAAAACACCCGTTTCATCGAATTTTATGAGAGTTTAAAACCTGTTTTGGATCATTTTCCTCGATTTGAGGTCTAGAAACGTCCGTTTTATCATGTTTTCCGGCGGTTAACACTTTTTCCCCTTATTTTTTGGTGTAAAAACACCCGTTTCATCGAATTTTATGAGAGTTAAACACTAGGTTTTGGATCATTTTCCTCGATTTTGAGGTCTAGAAACGTCCGTTTTATCATGTTTTCGGCGGTAACACTTTTTCCCCTTATTTTTTGGTGTAAAAACACCCGTTTCATCGAATTTTATGAGAGTTAAAACCTGTTTTGGATCATTTTCCTCGATTTGAGGTCTAGAAACGTCCGTTTTATCATGTTTTCCGGCGGTTAACACTTTTTCCCCTTATTTTTTGGTGTAAAAACACCCGTTTCATCGAATTTTATGAGAGTTAAACACTAGGTTTTGGATCATTTTCCTCGATTTTGAAGTCTAGAAACGTCCGTTTTATCATGTTTTCCGGCGGTTAACACTTTTTCCCCTTATTTTTTGGTGTAAAAACACCCGTTTCATCGAATTTTATGAGAGTTAAACACTAGGTTTTGGATCATTTTCCTCGATTTTGAAGTCTAGAAACGTCCGTTTTATCATGTTTTCCGGCGGTTAACACTTTTCCCCTTATTTTTTGGTGTAAAAACACCCGTTTCATCGAATTTTATGAGAGTTTAAAACCCTGTTTTGGATCATTTTCCTCGATTCTGAGGTCTAGAAACGTCCGTTTTATCATGTTTTCCGGCGGTTAACACTTTTTCCCCTTATTTTTTGGTGTAAAAACACCCGTTTCATCGAATTTTATGAGAGTTAAACACTAGGTTTTGGATCATTTTCCTCGATTTTGAAGTCTAGAAACGTCCGTTTTATCATGTTTTCCGGCGGTTAACACTTTTTCCCCTTATTTTTTGGTGTAAAAACACCCGTTTCATCGAATTTTATGAGAGTTTAAAACCCTGTTTTGGATCATTTTCCTCGATTCTGAGGTCTAGAAACGTCCGTTTTATCATGTTTTCCGGCGGTTAACACTTTTTCCCCTTATTTTTGGTGTAAAAACACCCGTTTCATCGAATTTTATGAGAGTTAAACACTAGGTTTTGGATCATTTTCCTCGATTTTGAAGTCTAGAAACGTCCGTTTTATCATGTTTTCCGGCGGTTAACACTTTTTCCCCTTATTTTTTGGTGTAAAAACACCCGTTTCATCGAATTTTATGAGAGTTAAACACTAGGTTTTGGATCATTTTCCTCGATTTTGAAGTCTAGAAACGTCCGTTTTATCATGTTTTCCGGCGGTTAACACTTTTTCCCCTTATTTTTTGGTGTAAAAACACCCGTTTCATCGAATTTTATGAGAGTTAAACACTAGGTTTTGGATCATTTTCCTCGATTTTGAAGTCTAGAAACGTCCGTTTTATCATGTTTTCCGGCGGTTAACACTTTTTCCCCTTATTTTTTGGTGTAAAAACACCCGTTTCATCGAATTTTATGAGAGTTAAACACTAGGTTTTGGATCATTTTCCTCGATTTTGAAGTCTAGAAACGTCCGTTTTATCATGTTTTCCGGCGGTTAACACTTTTTCCCCTTATTTTTTGGTGTAAAAACACCCGTTTCATCGAATTTTATGAGAGTTAAACACTAGGTTTTGGATCATTTTCCTCGATTTTGAGGTCTAGAAACGTCCGTTTTAACATGTTTTCCGGCGGTTAACACTTTTCCCCCTTACTTTTTTGTGTAAAAACACCCTTTTCATCGAATTTTATGAGAGTTAAACACTAGGTTTTTAACGAGCTAAACAGTCGTTCAATGCTCAGCTAAACAGTCGCTTAATCATCAGCCAAAAAGTCGCTTAGTTGTCAGCTTAACGATTTTTGGATCATTTTCCTCGATTTTGAGGTCTAGAAACGTCCGTTTTATCATGTTTTCCGGCGGTTAACACTTTTTCCCCTTATTTTTTGGTGTAAAAACACCCGTTTCATCGAATTTTATGAGAGTTAAACACTAGGTTTTGGATCATTTTCCTCGATTTTGAAGTCTAGAAACGTCCGTTTTATCATGTTTTCCGGCGGTTAACACTTTTTCCCCTTATTTTTTGGTGTAAAAACACCCGTTTCATCGAATTTTATGAGAGTTAAACACTAGGTTTTGGATCATTTTCCTCGATTTTGAAGTCTAGAAACGTCCGTTTTATCATGTTTTCCGGCGGTTAACACTTTTTCCCCTTATTTTTTGGTGTAAAAACACCCGTTTCATCGAATTTTATGAGAGTTAAACACTAGGTTTTGGATCATTTTCCTCGATTTTGAGGTCTAGAAACGTCCGTTTTATCATGTTTTCCGGCGGTTAACACTTTTCCCCCTTACTTTTTTGTGTAAAAACACCCTTTTCATCGAATTTTATGAGAGTTAAACACTAGGTTTTGGATCATTTTCCTCGATTTTGAGGTCTAGAAACGTCCGTTTTATCATGTTTTTCGGCCGTAAACACTTTTTTCCCTTATTGTTTGGTGTAAAAACACCTGTTTCATCGAATTTTAGGAGAGTTAAACACTATGTTTTTAACGAGCTAAACAGTCGTTCAATTCTCAGCTAAACAGTTGCTTAATCATCAGCCAAAAAGTCGCTTAGTTGTCAGCTTAACGATTTTTGGATCATTTTCCTCGATTTTGAGGTCTAGAAACGTCCGTTTTATCATTTTTTCGGGCGGTAAACACTTTTTTCCCTTATTTTTTGGTGTAAAAACACCAAATGTTTGAAGAAGATATCAAATCGGTCTTTCTTTGTTTGTTTCAATAATGGATTATCCAGCAAGATCTTATCATTTGGCTACCGGTTTTTAAAGCTTCTGTCATCAATGACAGAAACAAAGAAGAAAAGCAAACATCATAATTTATAATGTCCAAGTATCACTTTTAAGGTGATGTGCAAAATTCCTAAAGTTTTTTTCTAGGGTAAAAGACAAAAAAGGTCCGAAAACCATGTTTCGGGCCCTAAAGTCGAGGAAAATGATCCAAAACATGGTGTTAAACTCTCATAAAATTCGATGAAACGGGTGTTTTTACACCAAAAAATAAGGGGAAAAAGTGTTAACCTCCCGAAAACATGATAAAACGGACGTTTCTAGACCTCAGAATCGAGGAAAATGATCCAAAACAGGGTTTTAAACTCTCATAAAATTCGATGAAACGGGTGTTTTTACACCAAAAAATAAGGGGAAAAAGTGTTAACCGCCGGAAAACATGATAAAACGGACGTTTCTAGACCTCAAAATCGAAGAAAATGATCCAAAACATGGTGTTAAACTCTCATAAAATTCGATGAAGCGGGTGTTTTTACACCAAAAAATAAGGGAAAAAGTGTTAACCGCCCGAAAACATGATAAAACGGACGTTTCTAGACCTCAAAATCGTGGAAAATGATCCAAAAATAGTTAAGATGGGGTTAGGCATCTACTTTTTTAGAGGATGGCTTTATAAAGTAACCCAAAGCAGGAAAATCGGCCGCTCCTCGCAAAAACGTGGGACAAGATATTGTGATACCATCGATGGACGTTTCTAATGGTCTAGATTGTAATTTTAATGAATCTTGGGTATAAAACTTAAAACACCCAAAATATTTTAAGTTGCCAAAAATCTTCCTTCTGCAAAGATCTTAAGAAGATAGTACAGGGATGATGAGGGACGATCGAAGAAGCCGAAAAACCCGTGAAAAAAGGTTCTTTTTTATTAGAAACTAATATTTTCTGGATCAGTTAATTTAGGTATTGACCAATAAAAGCTAATTTGAACATGAATGTTGAGGAAGTCACACACGGATAAACCCTTTTGTAAAATTTCTACGCTGGCTTTTTGTTTCAAATAATTATGGCTGAATTGTTTTTCTTCATCAGGATAATATTTTTAGTTTTTCATAGGCACATTAATTTTAATTAAAAAATTTTCACGGTTTAGTTTTCAAGGTAATAAAGAAAAACTGGGAAAATTTGCCCTAACTGCCTTTCCAAGTTCAATAGGCTAGTGTAGAAACTAAGTAGATTTCGATCAGCTGGATGCAATAGATTTGATTCAAACATAACAAAAGATGGATGAAATCTGGCTTTTTTCGCTCAAAAGAGATGGAAAAAGTATAAACTCTTAATTTTCTGAATGCTAAACTTCAAACCCACATAAGTTCTAAAATCTTGGTTTTACGCCAAAAACTAATAAGTTTGATTTTATTAAAAATTGCTTCAGCTACAACTTTTAATTTGGAAATTTTTCGTTTTGAGGTTTAGTTTTCAAGATAATAAAGAAAAACTGGGAAAATTTGCCCTAACTGCCTTTCCAAGTTCAATGGGCTAGTGTAGAAACTAGCAAGAGTGGATTTCGATCAGCTGGATGCAAAAGATTCGATTGAAATATGTCAAAAAATGGATGAAATCTGGACTTTTTTCGCCCAAAAGAGATGGTAAAAATAGGAATTTTCTGAATGCTAAACTTTTGATTTTTTGAAAAATTGTTTCAGCTACAACTTTTAAATTGGAAATTTTTAATTGACACCTTAATTTCTATTCTTTTTTCATGAATTTTCTTAAATGACACCTATAAGTTGAGATTATTTCATTTGTTTTCTTTATGTTGAAAGGGAAAAAACCTAATCTAAAAATCAGTGCTCTAGAATGATAACTTTTTTTTTCATTTTTACATTTTAAATGACAGTTTGTACCCACGTGGATTTTAATTGTTTATTTATTTTTAAACAAATTAAAAAATTACTTACCAACGTTGTTTCATACGCGTGTTGATCGGTCCGTCTATTCATGTTTATACGATTTTTTTTGCCTGAGTTTTAAGATAAAAAGAAGCTAAATTTTAAAATCTAAATTTTTCTGTTTGATTTTGGAGCGCGACATGGAGATTTCAGGCTGTTTTATTTGAATTGAAAATTTTGAAATAAATGCACTGGGCCCGTTGAGATATTTTGAATTCCGTCGGGGTTATCACCGGGCCGGGAGCGGGGAGAGAAGCGTGCGAGTGGACGGACCAACGGGGAATAAACAGCGGAGAGGAGAAAGAGGTAGAAGAGGAAAAAAAAAAAGAAAACTCGTAAAATGACAACCGCGCCGGAAAGCAGATTTTAAAAGTCTGGGGGGAACGAAATGAGTCGAACGCTTCAACAGGTCCAAGCTTGCTTTTCTTTCTTTTTACAGCAAAAAAGTATTTACATTTTAGTGCGAAAAAAGAATTTTCATCCCTTGATAAAATTGATATTTTCTCTTCATTTTGTACAATAAATTTGAAGTAACGAAACACATTTTCTAAGTCCAATTAAGAACGTTCCAGGCCACTTTTGAAATTTTACATTTTTCAGATTTTTTTGCTTTTTTTCCTCCAGATTTTTATGAATACCATCCATTCATATTCAGCTTTTTAAAACTGAATTAGAAATGTAAAATTCTAAATTGTTTAGAAAAATTTAGAAAATTTGAATTATTAGGTGTACAAAATGAAACTCAGCCACAGGGTAAAGAATATTGTAGATTTTAGCTGAGTTTCATTTTGTACTCCTAGTAGTTCATTTTTTCAAAATTTTAAACATTTTAGGCGTTAAAGTCCATCAAAAGTTGACCTTCTCCGTGTAAGAAGGTTATTGAAGTATAACCATTAAGAAGGTTAATTTTTAAAGGCTTGTAAATCGTAAACCGTTACAGATATTGAAAAAATGCACTAAATAAATCTGTTGGAAATTTAATTCTCTTTAATTTTTATTCTATTCATTTTTTCTCTAGGACGCACTGTTTTCAAGATACATTTATTTTTAAAAAAATTATTTTCCGAAAATGGTGCATTCTAGAAAAAAATAATTAAGTGCAAATTTATAGAAAATTAAATTTCCTACAAGTTTTATTTATTTGGTGTACAAAATGAAACTCAGCCACAGGGTAAATTTGAATTTTGTAGATTTTAGCCGAGTTTCATTTTGTACACCTAATAAATAATGTAGGGCCTTTGGCTTTGGCTAAGAAAATAAGATTACGTGATAATAAATTTTATTTTATAAAAGTTCTAATAAATTAAACAAGTGATTCTTTATAAAATAATACATTTTAATCCAATAATGGATAATATTGCTAAAGATGTTAATTATTTTTCAACCAAGTTTATACCTAATGTGCGATATTGGTACAATTTCTATAATTAATATTTTTATGTATATTTTTTTAATGATAGAGAGAAGAACTTAAAAGTATTGAGGTTATAATCAAGAATCCATTTTTAAGTCGATTTCTTTTCTTCGACGGCGTCACTTCCAAAAGAATTCACAATCCAAACTGGAAAAAAAGAAAAAGAGAATAATTAAATTTTGTTTTGTTCCAAACACACCTTTAAGTTTAATTTTTTGAAGAAAAAATTGAATTTTCATGGTAGGAAAACGATCCTGGAATTAATTTTAAACATAAATGAATATTCTGATACAAATTAATCAGGGTGGCAAATTTTTGGTAAATAAAGTTTAAAAATTAAAAAAAAACCATATCAATGCAATAAAAACTTTTAACAAATTTATGAATTTCAAGATAAATAAGAACATGTACATGCTTGCATTCCTAACTTTTGCTATCTTCCTAGTTTTAGCTGGAATATTTTCTGTTTTAATAATATCAAAGAAAATATATTGTGATACCCTCCGAACTCTGGAGAAGGGTCTTCTCTTGCAGATCTCTTCCAGACCAGTGTTGGGCGTAATCGTAATCGTAATCGCAATTACTCTCTTTTTTTGTTACTTGTATTAGCCACAGGCCTTTAAAAAGGGGGAGGGGGGTTGGACCCAGGCGGGGGCTTTCGCCATAATGCCGTGGCGCCCTTTTTTCGGGGCCAACTACCAGAGGAGTGGCCTAACTAAATTATCCACAGATTTTGTAGAAGGATATTTTTAATTGGAATTTAACTTCCAACCAAAAATCCCTATACCCAACCTGGGATCGAACCCCGGTCTCCGTGGTGAAAGTCCAAGACTGAACCCACCAGCCACGGAGCCGGTTAATCGCAATTACGATTACGATTGTAATTGCAAGTTTCTTGATTACGATTACAATTATAAGCGTAATCGTATTTTTTTTTCTGCGATTACAATCGTAATTGTATTTTTTTTTTCTGCGATCACCATTATAATCGTATTTTTTTCTGCGATTACCATTATAATCGGATTTTTTCCTGCGATTACCATTATAATCGTATTTTTTTCTGCGATAATCACATTTTTTTTTTCAGCGATTACGGGCGTAATCGTATTTTCGTTAGCGTTTACGGCTCGCATATGACATTTTTACTGAGATTACCTGATGTCATATACGAGCCATAAACGCTAACGAAAACACGATTACGCCCGTAATCGCTGGAAAAAAAATGCGATTACGATTGTAATCGCAGAAAAAATACGATTATAATGGTAATCGCAGAAAAAAATACAATTACGATTGTAATCGCAGAAAAAAAATACGATTACGGTTGTTATCGTTAAAAAAATGCGATTACAACCATAATCGCAGAAAAAAATACAATTACGATCGTAATCGTAATCAGGATAATCATAATCGTAATTAAGAAACTTGCGATTACAATCGTAATCATAATTGCGATTACGATTACGCCCAACACTGTTCCAGACCCCGCTTTTCCAGAGTTCGGAGGGTATCACAATAACTTTTCTTTGAGGTAGTTAAAAAGTGGCTGTAAAAGCCATTTTGGTAAATGATCTTTACCAATCACAAAGCTCTTCTGAGCAGATTTACAGAATTTTTATCCGATATTCACCAAATTTTCAAAGGACCTTCCTTATGTAGTTATCTTGAATGTAAGAGGTTTTTTTTTTCTTTTTCCCCCTCAAAACAACTTCATTGAAGATGCCCACATGATTCTTCACCGTGTCCCGTCCGAGCCTCGCCCCTGACCCGGCACGGTCTAGTGTGAATCATCCTTTAATCAACTCTTTAGCTTGCTAAAGTCCGACCGGACTTTTTTTTAGCCTTTTGCAAAAAGTGAACCCTTTTAACCGGCGGTGTCATAAAGAACCGCTCAATTAGCTGTTAACAGTCTCTTTGAGTTAGCCCCATTGTTTCCAAAGATTTTATTAGCTTGGGCCCGGTCGGACTACAGCAAGTAAAAGAGTAGATTAACCAATAGGAAGCAGGCTTCTTGCTCATTGGTTAAATCTATCTCTTTTTTATTATTATTATACACTTACTTATCAAAATTAGGACGAATGTTCCAATAATAGCGCCAAGAATCAAGGTAAACTAAAAAAACAAAATAATATAAAGAAAAATCTCAAAATTTCAAATATACCTTGAGGTTTTTCCACCACATTTTCCTTTTGAGTTTAATAGCCTGTTGCTCAAACTGGGACGCTCCAATGTTAAGTGCATCTAAAAACGAAAATTTGAGCCATTTTTAAACAGAAAAAAATAAACAAATTACCAGCTCGATCATCCAATTCCGAAAGTTTGTGGTCCCTCTCCAGGACTTTTTCTATATTCATTTTCATCACTCCGACAACCTAAAAAATCCAATTTTAGTAAGAAGGGTGTGGCATCTTCATTATTATTTTTTTAAATTCTAACTATAACTTGTCATAAATAATGTGCTAAATCATCTAACTAAACAATTTTTTTTACTTATAAATGTCGAACAACTCACCCATTATGTAAATCTAATCCAATGCAGCAATAAACAATTTTGAGTTTTTTAATATTATAAATACATTTTTTTAAATAATAAAATAAATGTTTACCTCATCCACTTGGGCTTGAGTTTGACGGATCCTGTTGCTCTGAGGGTTGGACGAACTTCCTTCCATTTTGATCTCCTTTGGAATGTATAGTCAAAAAAGAACCTGAAGATTTTATTTTAAAGTTAAAAATAGTAAAATACTTAAGAAGCTTAGTAATAAAAGCAAAAAATGAACTCGTAAATGTCAAAATGATGACAAAGAAACAAAAACAACCTTCAGACTTACTTTTTAAAGAAAACCTCTTTTCAACTTGATATCGGAGGTCAAAGATCAAATACTTTTTTAGGTTTTTGTTTAAATTAATTAAACTTTAAAGAAAAAGACGATATTAGTTGAAATATAAGAAATCTGACATCGAGTTGGAAGTGGTTGTGGAAAGTTTGGTTATAGAAATTAGTGACGTAATGCTTGACAAGTTCTGTGTACGTCATAGACTGAGTCATCGTGTCCGTTAATTGAAGAGTAAATTCTTTTGAAAAGGATTTTTAGTAAGATGGGGAGGCATTTCTGGGAATTTTAAGAATTTTTCTAACTACCGAGGTAGAAAAATGGATGTTTTTACCTATACAGGCCACATGGAACGGCGTGAACTGCCCAAATAATTTCTCCCTACTTTTTTATTAATTTTAGTAAATAAAAGTTTGGCCACTCCCTCGGGTAGTTGGCCCCTGAAAGGGCGCCATGGCATTATGGCGAAAGCCCCGCCGACGACATGCGACTTACTGCACAGGATCTGGGACAACCTACGAGCGAACGGTCGAAAAAGGATGTCCTCAGGGTTCTGCGTGTGCCCCGGGTTTCTGGAACATTCTTTATGACACCATCTTAAGAACGAAATTCGAAGAAAATGTTTGGGTATATGCGTTTGCAGATGACCTCATGATAATAATCCAAGACAAAAGGGAAACCGGTCTCCAAATTGCCGCCAACAGATGCCTCGCCACGGTTGAAGCCTGGTCAGATAGATACAAGATACAATTTAATCCAAAGAAGTCCCAAATGATCCAAGTAACTCGTCGAAGAAGATCAAACACGGAACTAAAGATATTCTTGAGAGGAGAGAGACTAACCGAAACAAAGACACTCAAGTACTTAGGAGTGATGATCGACCAAAGATTCACTTGGAACAAACATATTGAATCGATCACCCAAAAAACGAACGGCCTTATCAACATACTCTCAAGATCTGCAAAAGTTCACTGGGGTCTCGGGAGTGACGCTCTTGAAGTCATCTACAAAGGAGCCATCCTCCCAATCTTATCCTACGCAATTCCTGTCTGGAAGGATGCACTAAATGGAAGAAATACAAAACTCCTGCGAAGAACCCAACGATACATGCTCCTAAGGATCATCAGGGGATATCGCACAATATCTTTCGAAGCATGCTGCGCCATATCCGGCTATCCACCTGTGGAACTCTACCTCAAAAATAAAGAAGAATATTATTCGATCTGCAAATCAAGGAATGATCAGGAACCTCGATACCCCATTGAAAGAGCTACACCGCCTACTCACTGGGCTCATCCTTCATCCACCCCCGACATTAAGTGCGAAGAAATTACACCATTCAATATCTTCACTGACGGAAGTAAAATCAACGATAACGTCGGATGTTCATTTGTGGCACTCAACGACGATAACCACAGACCTGTCCACATAGGTAAATATAAATTGGCCCCTTGGTGCTCAAACAACCAAGCAGAGCTTTTAGCCATCAAGAAAGCTCTAGAATGGTGGGAACATACCGGCTCTATCTGCTATCCTAACAAAAAAGCCACAATATGGACCGACAGCAACGTCTCAGTCGCCCTAATCAAGAACAATCATAATCATAATACCGACGCCGACCTTATTCGAACAATAATGTTCGATTTACAAAAAAACAACAAAAGAGTTCAACTCTCCTGGATCAAGGCTCACGCAGGCCATTACGGAAATGAGTTAGCAGATGAAGAGGCTAAAATGCTGCAGCCGACGAGTCTCTAGAATTTAGCGAACACCGAATCCCACTATCTCATCTTAAAAATCGTTTACAAACTGAATTAAACCAGAAATGGGAGAAAGATTGGACGAACACTACGAACGGATCGCATACTAAAAATTTTTTCCTCTAATACAAAAAAGGTTATCGTCGAAATTCGATATGGATCGCAATTTGACGCAGGTCCTTAGTGGGCACGGCACTAATAAGGCCTACCTAAAAGATTTGGAATCATTTCGGAAGAAGACTGCGATTGCGAACTGAAGGAAGCGCAAACATGGGAGCACGTCATCTTCAATTGCACTTACTACAACTCGGAAAGACTAACAATGATAAAAGAGATCGTCCTAATCGGTGGGAAGTGGCCTCCGACTTTAGAAGATCTAGGACTCGAGTACAAAAATCAATTCGTAAAGTTCGTGAGAAAGTTAAATTTAAATAAACTAGAATCCAAAGGGTAAAGTGTAAATATCTTTAATTAATTAATAAAAAAAAAAAAAAAAAAAAAAAAAAAAAAAAAAAAAAAAAAAAAAAATTGTAAATTTGTAAAATGTAAATGTGTAAAGTTCAGTATAAATGTGTAAATGTGTATTTTGTAAATTTGTAAAATGTAAATGTGTAAAGTTCAGCATAAATGTGTAAATGTGTATTTTGTAAATTTGTAAAATGTAAATGTGTAAAGTTCAGTATAAATGTGTAAATGTGTAAATGCGTATTTTGTAAATTTGTAAAATGTAAATGTGTAAATGTGTAAATTTCATTTAAAGTGTAAATATGTAAAGTGTAAATGCGAAAATTTGTATAGTAGGAAAGAGTCAATTCAGAAGTGTAAATGTGTAAATTTTGAGTTTCTTTTAAATTAAAAAACAAAATATTTAATCAGTATATATAGTAATAATATAATTTTATAGCATAGAATAATGTAAATAGATTATAATATAAACCTGTAATCAATATGTTGGGAGCAGGTTGAAAGAAATAAAGTCCCTTCTCCAAGGGTTTACTTGGAGGAGGAAAAAAAAAAAAAAAAAAAAAAAAGCCCCGCCTGGGGTCCTGCCCTGTATAGGTTAGACAAGAAGAAAAAGAATAACAAATATAAGTAGTACATTGTGAAAATTTGGAGGAGATAGCACCAATAGTTCGGCGTTTGAAAAAAAGAACTTAAATATTTTTGAAAGAAAAAAAAAACCCCGGAAAATTTTTCGAAAAAAAAAAGTTTAACAAATATAAGTAGTACATTGTGAAAATTTGGAGGAAATTGCACAAAAAAGTTTTTTTGACAAAAAAAAAACTTAAAAATTTTTTCGAAAAATGGCCAATAAACTCCCCTTTTACTAGGTTTTTAGGCTCTGCCTCCATCTTTCCACATAAAAATGGCCAATAAACTCCCCTTTTACTAGGTTTTTAGGCTCTGCCTCCATCTTTCCACATAAAAATGGCCAATAAACTCCCCTTTTACTAGGTTTTTAGGCTCTGCCTCCATCTTTCCACATAAAAATGGCCAATAAACTCCCCTTTTACTAGGTTTTTAGGCTCTGCCTCCATCTTTCCACATAAAAATGGCCAATAAACTCCCCTTTTACTAGGTTTTTAGGCTCTGCCTCCATCTTTCCACATAAAAATGGCCAATAAACTCCCCTTTTACTAGGTTTTTAGGCTCTGCCTCCATCTTTCCACATAAAAATGGCCAATAAACTCCCCTTTTACTAGGTTTTTAGGCTCTGCCTCCATCTTTCCACATAAAAATGGCCAATAAACTCCCCTTTTACTAGGTTTTTAGGCTCTGCCTCCATCTTTCCACATAAAAATGGCCAATAAACTCCCCTTTTACTAGGTTTTTAGGCTCTGCCTCCATCTTTCCACATAAAAATGGCCAATAAACTCCCCTTTTACTAGGTTTTTAGGCTCTGCCTCCATCTTTCCACATAAAAATGGCCAATAAACTCCCCTTTTACTAGGTTTTTAGGCTCTGCCTCCATCTTTCCACATAAAAATGGCCAATAAACTCCCCTTTTACTAGGTTTTTAGGCTCTGCCTCCATCTTTCCACATAAAATGGCCAATAAACTCCCCTTTTACTAGGTTTTTAGGCTCTGCCTCCATCTTTCCACATAAAAATGGCCAATAAACTCCCCTTTTACTAGGTTTTTAGGCTCTGCCTCCATCTTTCCACATAAAAATGGCCAATAAACTCCCCTTTTACTAGGTTTTTAGGCTCTGCCTCCATCTTTCCACATAAAAATGGCCAATAAACTCCCCTTTTACTAGGTTTTTAGGCTCTGCCTCCATCTTTCCACATAAAAATGGCCAATAAACTCCCCTTTTACTAGGTTTTTAGGCTCTGCCTCCATCTTTCCACATAAAAATGGCCAATAAACTCCCCTTTTACTAGGTTTTTAGGCTCTGCCTCCATCTTTCCACATAAAAATGGCCAATAAACTCCCCTTTTACTAGGTTTTTAGGCTCTGCCTCCATCTTTCCACATAAAAATGGCCAATAAACTCCCCTTTTACTAGGTTTTTAGGCTCTGCCTCCATCTTTCCACATAAAAATGGCCAATAAACTCCCCTTTTACTAGGTTTTTAGGCTCTGCCTCCATCTTTCCACATAAAAATGGCCAATAAACTCCCCTTTTACTAGGTTTTTAGGCTCTGCCTCCATCTTTCCTCATAAAAATGGCCAATAAACTCTACTTTTACAAGGTTTTTAGGCCCTGCCTCCGTCTTTCCACATAAAAATGGCCAATAAACTCCCCTTTTACTAGGTTTTTAGGCTCTGCCTCCATTTTCCTCATAAAAATGGCCAATAAACTCCCCTTTTACTAGGTTTTCCGGCTCTGCCTCCATCTTTCCACATAAAAATGGCCAATAAACTCCACTTTTACTAGGTTTTTAGGCTCTGCCTCCGTCTTTCCACATAAAATTGGCCAATAACTCTACTTTTAAAAGGTTTTTAGGCTCTGCCTCCATCTTTCCACATAAAATGGCCAATAAACTCCCCTTTTACTAGGTTTTTAGGCTCTGCCTCCATCTTTCCTCATAAAAATGGCCAATAAACTCCCCTTTTACAAGGTTTTTGGGCTCTGCCTCCACCTTTCCACATAAAATGGCCAATAAACTCTACTTTTACAAGGTTTTTAGGCTCTGCCTCCGTCTTTCCACATACAAATGGCCAATAAACTCCCCTTTTACTAGGTTTTTAGGCTCTGCCTCCATCTTTCCTCATAAAAATGGCCAATAAACTCTACTTTTACAAGGTTTTTAGGCCCTGCCTCCGTCTTTCCACATAAAAATGGCCAATAAACTCCCCTTTTACTAGGTTTTTAGGCTCTGCCTCCATTTTTCCTCATAAAAATGGCTAATAAACTCCCCTTTTACTAGGTTTTCCGGCTCTGCCTCCATCTTTCCACATAAAAATGGCCAATAAACTCCACTTTTACTAGGTTTTTAGGCTCTGCCTCCGTCTTTCCACATAAAATTGGCCAATAAACTCCCCTTTTACTAGGTTTTTAGGCTCTGCCTCCATCTTTCCACATAAAATGGCCAATAAACTCCCCTTTTACTAGGTTTTTAGGCTCTGCCTCCATCTTTCCTCATAAAAATGGCCAATAAACTCCCCTTTTACTAGGTTTTTAGGCTCTGCCTCCATCTTTCCACATAAAAATGGCCAATAAACTCCCCTTTTACTAGGTTTTTAGGCTCTGCCTCCATCTTTCCACATAAAAATGGCCAATAAACTCCCCTTTTACTAGGTTTTTAGGCTCTGCCTCCATCTTTCCACATAAAAATGGCCAATAAACTCCCCTTTTACTAGGTTTTTAGGCTCTGCCTCCATCTTTCCACATAAAAATGGCCAATAAACTCCCCTTTTACTAGGTTTTTATGCTTTATACTACAGGAACAAAACACAGGAACAAAAGACAGACAAACTTTAAACATACAGATCTCCGCCATTTTTAAAAACGTTGAGAAAAAAAATTGTTGAGATTTTCATGAACTACAATCGGATTGGCTGTCAAAAAGGCCCTTCAGAAATAATGATGCACTAAATCAGGTGAATTTTTCATTTTATTTTGAATAGTTTTAGAATTAGCTAGATTTAAAAGAGGTTAGATTTAGCTAGAAACTAGTCGATAAGAATATGGATTGCTACGTGAACTGGAAGGATAAGGAACATAAGAGGTTGACTTATTCGAAATATATATCGTTCGAGGTTCTTCTGGATATTTTAGTTAGGTATTCCTTCGATATATTTTTCGCTGGTTACCATTCTTGCTTTCGGAACAACATGATGGAAGAGCTGAACTCGATACCTCGATATACGGTCGGCAAAGAAATACGGTACCCCTCGCCTGGACGTTTCGTCGACATCGGGCCGTCAGCGATGGGCGAGAAAATGTCGAAAATTTATCTTTCGTTGGATTTTACGAGAGAACTCACTTATGAGCAGCTTATGAAGTTTAGCAATCTTATCCAGGAGGTCTTCACGTTAGCCAGGCCGGGAGTTTCGACAGACGAATTGACGCTCGCCGGTATTTACGATCGGGATTCCTTTGAGAGTTTTAACTCCCTTCTCTGGGAAGAACGTTCGTAATAAAAAGGGAAATAGAAAAATAAATAAAAATCTTTTAAAATAATCTTGATTTTCTTCAAAGGCTTTCTGCACCTCAGAACTTCATGAAAGAAATTATTGTGATACCCTCCTCGTCGGGTTTTTGGGGGTCTTGCAAACCCCGGAGGGTCAATTCGAATATTGATATTTACCGATCTCAACTCTCAACTCTCATTCTTGTCAATGGTTCCGGCCGGCCGTACCATTTTTCCGGAACACTTCTCGTCCATCAATTTCTCTAAACTGATTTTCTCACAAGAAAGTGACGAGGGCGATTTTTGAATTTCGAAAAAATGGCGAAGATATGCACGTTTGAAATTAGAAAAACTGCACTACGATTTTCACCAAATCGTCGCGTTAGTTCTAACACCGGCTATTTCATTGTTCCTAGGTTTTCAGGAGAGCCAAAATACGTATCAATTTCTCATTGGGATCAATCATCTGTTGGCAAAATCGTGAACTACGCATTTTCGGTTGGTAATAGGGTTAAACTACCAACGGAATTCGATTCTCCACAAAATTTACCATCAGAAACAATGCCTAACGGGCCTTTCACTCGTAGTAGGGTTAAACTACCAACGGAATGCGATTCTCCACAAAATTTACCACCAGAAACAATGCCTGACGGGCCTTTCACTCCTAATAGGGTTAAACTACCAACGGAATGAGATTCTCCATAAAATTTACCATCAGAAACAATGCCTAACGGGCCTTTCACTCGTAATAGGGTTAAACTACCAACGGAATGAGATTCTCCACAAAATTTACCATCAGAAACAATGCCTAACGGGCCTTTCACTCGTAATAGGGTTAAACTACCAACGGAATGCGATTCTCCACAAAATTTACCATCAGAAACAATGCCTAACGGGCCTTTCACTCGTAATAGGGTTAAAGTACCAACGGAATGCGATTTTCCACAAAATTTACCATCAGAAACAATGCCTACAGGCCTTTCACTCTCATTTTAAGTGGCCCGGCAGAGAGAAGATGTTTGGTCCTCTCCTGAGTTCGAGCTTCAGACCGGTACTTTTCAGTTTAAGGTTTTAAGAATTTAAAATTTTCCTGAATTTCTTCAAGTCGTTTTTAAGTTAGGCATCACAGGGTCCTTCAAGAGAGAGAGAAATTGTTGGGAGAAGTTTGGGCTGTTTCCATCCGTGTGGCAGGGCGAAGACACTACTATTAGGACACACTCTATTAGACACACTCTATTAGGTGTACAAAATGAAACTCGGCTAAAATGTACAAAATTCAAATTTACCCTGTGGCTGAGTCACATTTTGTACACCTAATAAATAAAAATTGTAGGAAATTTAATTCTCTATAAATTTGTACTTAATTATTTTTTCTAGGATGCACCATTTTCGAAAAATAATTTTTTTTTAAAATAAATTTATCTTGAAAACAGTGTGTCCCAGAGAAAAAAATGAATAGAATAAAAATTAAAGAGAATTAAATTTCCAACAGATTTCATTTAGTGCATTTTTTCAATATCTGTAACGGTTTACGATTTAGAAGCCTTTAAAAATTAACCTTCTTAATGGTTATACTTCAATAACCTTCTTACACGGAGAAGGTCAACTTTTGATGGACTTTAACGCCTAAAATGTTTAAAATTTTGAAAAAATAAACTACTAGGTGTACAAAATGAAACTCGGCTAAAATCTACAAAATTCAAATTTACCCTGTGGCTGAGTTTCATTTTGTACACCTAATATAAGTATTGCCCTAGTTTGCCGATTTTCTCGGACCATCATTTTTGCTCTCTATTCTGTTGGAGTTTCTGAAACAAGAAATTTTTAAGGACTCTTTGCCAAGTTTTTGAATTGGCGAGGGATAATTTCTCCCAAGAACGGAAAATCTGAAGTCATCACTATTGCTGTTTGACGCAAACTAAAAAGATAATTGGTTTAAGCATTTTATGTAAATAATAAACAATTCTGTAGCTCCGGCTATTGGAGGGACGGATGAAAAAAAATTCTGTGGTCGGATCATGTAGGCAGTGTTTTCTGCCTCGTTTCTGATGATAAGGCGGGGGTGGAAAGACCGAAAAGCAAGTACGCCCCGCGCAAAATCCTTCCGCGTTATCGATCACCCCAGAACGCCCCCGAAGTACACGAAGAGGGGGAGGAGAAAGGGGAAAGAGTGGGCCGACAGAGAGGAAAAGGGTGAAAATCCGTCAATAGGAGAGAGAGAAGTACAAGACAAATTTTTATTTTCGAAAACGCCGCTAATAAAATCGAAAAGGGCCATCAGAAAATAATCTACTTCTCCGCACGCTCCCTCAAACTTTTTGGATAAACCCAACACCAAATTCCTTCTCTAGAGAATAATGTAAGTCAAACCTTTTTTCTACTCTATTACTTTCATGATTAATATCATTTTGCAGCTTAAATCTTACATTCTCTTCATTTTATTTTACTTTTATAACGCAGTTTTTTAAAAACTTTCTGTAATAATCTTCTCGACAAAATGAATAGAAATCGATAGAATGTGGGGTATCCTTCTAGTTCAATTTTTTAATTATTAATATCAAAATACGTCTTAACCCATTTTTCCATAAATAATGAAAGCCCTCAAAAATTATTTTTGGAACAAAAAAAACTTTAAACACAACTTAATATGAAGATTTTTATTTTCCAAACAAATATAAAGCTCGAAAGTCATAAAAAATTTTGTTCTATCGATTGAACTTAAAAAGTTTAAACAATTAAAATGCCCTGTAGTGCATATAATTTTAACAATTTCAGGTTTTTTTTTGTGTGTGAGAAGTTTTGTGGTCGGTCGTAGGCCAAAGCGGCCCCTCCCCCTTTAGCCGCCCCCGCATGAAAAAAAGTAACTTTTCTCTTTCGATGTGAATTATAATTTCCCATCTGGATCTTCGTCAAATTTTTAAGTTATTTCAAAAAGCCCGGTGAGGTTAAACTAAAAAGAATTTCTGAGCCCCCTCTGAAAGATTTATTTTTAGGTAGATTTCATCAAGATTATTGAAAATATTGAGTTTTTGTTTTAAAAAACTTCATTTTTCGTATAAACACAAGAAAGTTGGTACTTATGCATTATTTTCAAAACCGCATGACCGAACTTGACCTATAAAAACGTTGGAGGTCCCCGACTTACTATTGGGGTTGTAGTACATCATCCTGCATCTTTATTTAAAAATTAATTCATAAAACACGTGCTTTTGTAACGTGACTTTTTATCGAGAAAACATTCAAGTATTTACAGGAAAGTCAAGGAAAAAAGTGATATTACGTAATGGATATATCAGTTTTTCACGATTTCGGGGGATTACCAGAATTGATGTCCCAAAAAAATTGATTTATTAGGTGTACAAAAGCCACTGGGTAAATTTGAATTTTGTAGATTTTAGCCGAGTTTCATTTTGTACACCTAGTAGTTCATTTTTTCAAAATTTTAAACATTTTTGGCGTTAAAGTCCATCAAAAGTTGACCTTCTCCGTGTAAGAAGGTTATTGAAGTATAACCATTAAGAAGGTTAATTTTTAAAGGCTTGTAAATCGTAAACCATTACAGATATTGAAAAAAACACTAAATAAAATCAGTTGGAAATTTAATTCTCTTTAATTTTAATTCTATTCATTTTTTCTCTAGGACGCACTGTTTTCAAGATAAATTTATTTTAAAAAAAATTATTTTCCGAAAAATAATTAAGTACAAATTTATAGAGAATTAAATTTCCTACAAATTTTATTTATTAGGTGTACAAAATGAAACTCAGCCACAGGGTAAATTTGAATTTTGTAGATTTTAGCCGAGTTTTATTTTGTACACCTAATAATAATAAGCATAATGTTTTAATAAAAATGGATATTTTCCGCTCCTCAATTTCGGGATGATAAGAAGAGAGCTTTTAAAACATCGAATGTCATTCATTGCTTTTGTTATAAAATGTGACGCGGACACATTTCACTTTCATCTCCGGTGCTTTTCACTCGAAGATAATGAATCATTTATCAAATAATACGGAGTAAAGAGGCCTACTTGAAAAACTTTTATTTAAATTTTCTTTTTGTTTTAAATGGATTTTCCGATGAATATTTGAGTTACCTAACGTTAAAAGGTGTTAATGTAAACGGGTCGATAGGTTAAACTAAAGGTTACTTGGACTTTATCTTCTCGAGGTTATCCTCATGAAAAAACGTTGCCCCAACCCCATCTTTTGACCATAAATTAAATCAATTTTCATAATTTGGAACGACTTTTTAATCCTACCTATCTTTTTTCTAGTTCTTAAAACTGTCGGAGCAGCCCTAAATAGGGTCAAATTGTGGTTCGCGGTCATTATGAAGGGAAATTGTCTCATCTTGATTAATACGGTTAACCACTGCCCTGATTTGACTTTAATCCGGAGAATTTCCACTTGGAGAACGTCATAATTGTCAGTCGAATTCGGTTATACTCAAAAAAAAAAAAACGAGTTTCGGATATTCCGTCATTTATTAGTTGTACAAAATGAAACTCAGCCACAGGGTTTTGAATTTTGTAGATTTTAGCCGAGTTTCATTTTGTACACCTAGTAGTTCATTTTTTCAAAATTTTAAACATTTTAGGCGTTAAAGTCCATCAAAAGTTGACCTTCTCCGTGTTAGAAGGTTATTGAAGTATAACCATTAAGAAGGTTAATTTTTAAAGGCTTGTAAATCGTAAACCGTTACAGATATTGAAAAAATGCACTAAATAAAATCTGTTGGAAATTTAATTTTCTTTAATTTTTACTCTATTCATTTTTTCTCTAGGACGCACTGTTTTCAAGATAAAAATTTATTTAAAAAAAATTATTTTCCGAAAATGGTGCATCCTAGAAAAAAATAATTAAGTAAAAATTTATAGAAAATTAAATTTCCTACAATTTTTATTTATTAGGTGTACAAAATGAAACTCAACCACAGGGTAAATTTGAATTTTGTAGATTTTGCCGAGTTTCATTGTGTACACCTAATATTTATCCGGGTAATTGTAAAAATCCAGTATACTTTTCAAGCTTTTTTAAGAAATTCATGAAAAAAAATGTAATAAAAAAAATGCTCCGGTGAAACTTTTTAATCACCCACTTTGAAGTTGTTAGATGAAAAAAAAAATGGGAGAGGAAAGAGGAAATAGGGTCGTTTCTGAGAAGAGGGCTTGGGCTGTTCCGGAATGAGACGGGCGTGCAAGGGTGGGCGGTTCGATGAATTTTCCCGATAGGTCCGTAGAGGTCATTGAAATTTTTCGATAGTTCTTTTTTTAAAACGTGGCTTTTTCTTTTTTTTCTAGGGCGACGGAGGGAGCAGGATTAGCTCCAGGAGGAGGAGACGATGGAATCGTCGGAGGACCTCGTACTCCGCAGCAAATCGCCGCTCAAAAAAGGCTACAACAAACGCAAGCGCAAGTTGATGAGGTTCGTATTTTTTTAAGCTATAAGTTTTCTAATTTTTTAAACGAGGAATTTTATTGGCCCAAAAATAGCGAATTTTCTTTTACAATTATTTACTTTTCATCAAACCAGACGACTTGTTTGTATTAGCGCCCTTCCTCTCAACTTCCCGCCTTTCTCGTTTTCCGCTCTAACTGCTCGAACGGATATAATTTTTCATAAAAATATTATGCGTCCGAATAAAATGTTTTTTCTAAAATAGCATATAAGGAATTAAAAAAATCGTAGCCGACCGAAAAGCCAGGTAGTCCTGAGGTAGTCCATCAAAAGTTGACCTTCTCTGTGTAAGAAGGTTATTGAAGTATAACCATTAAGAAGGTTAATTTTTAAAGGCTTGTAAATCGTAAACCGTTACAGATATTGTTATAATATCTTGAACATTGAAAAAGAAAAATTCTAATAATTATAATATCTATCTTTGTAGAGCCCTGAGGAAGGCAAAATATATGCCGAAAGCTTGGCGTTGATGTAAAAACGTAGACGTTTCATTCATTTGGACCATACTCCCGATACAAAAAAACTGCTCATCTGTTACAGATATTGAAAAAATGCACTAAATAAAATCTGTTGGAAATTTAATTCTCTTTAATTTTTATTCTATTCATTTTTTCTCTAGGACGCACTGTTTTCAAGATAAATTTATTTAAAAAAAATAGTTTCCGAAAATGGTGCATCCTAGAAAAAATAATTAAGTGCAAATTTATAGAGAATTAAATTTCCCACAAGTTTTATTTATTAGGTGTACAAAATGAAACTCAGCCACAGGGTAAATTTGAATTTTGTACATTTTAGCCGAGTTTCATTTTGTACACCTAGTAGTTCATTTTTTCAAAATTTTGAACATTTTAGGCGTTAAAGTCCATCAAAAGTTGACCTTCTCCGTGTTAGAAGGTTATTGAAGTATAACCATTAAGAAGGTTAAGTTTCATTTTGTGCACCTAATATAACGTTATTTATAACGCAGTTTGCAGTCACCAGTGTTATCAGAGATTATATTAAATAAGCCATAAAAATTTTAAACATGGAAGTCATATGCGTTATAATTGCGTTAGGAGTTCAAAGGTTTTTTTCCTCCCTTCCTACAAAGGAGTCAAAGTTACCTTTTCCCCCTGTAATATTGAAGAGATTCTACAAAAAACGTAAAAACTAGGATGTAAATCTGAATACAAACATTTCGCAGCGGCGGAACGCCCGGAGGACCTAATCATTTTGATTCTGCGTTACTGTTAAAAACCTTGATATTTCTCGGTAAAAATTATTGCTTGTTTGCGGTCTAGGGAATATCGCAACCCTCCCCTCTCCTTAAGGGTATTTCGGTCCTAAGCCCTTTTAAAAAACACCCCTACTTTCGAGTCATTGATCTTAAGCCCGCATGCCAAGATGCTAGAATTTTCGACTTCTTCCACCTTTGACTACTGAAAAATCCTAAAGAATTTTAATTTTAGCATCAAAATCCTTTAATTGTTTGAAGTAAAAAGATTTTGGTTAATTTTTGCGTTTTGCAATTAAAGTCATCCTCTTAAAATTCATTAGGAGGTAACCACCAATTACAGTGATGGGAGTGAAGGACGTTTTAAATAAGGTTAAAAACTTTAGGTTAAAAAAGATAAGCATTTGACTTCTAAAACAACTTGAGCCTTTCCAAGATGATTCTCACCCTAGGTGGGTAAGAAGGCGATTTCCAAAGATTTTCATAAGTTCATAAAAAAATTAACATCATATAATCAATAATGGAGGAAGAAAGGACCGTGATAACGAGTATCTCACTATCGGGTAAAAAGGGGAGGAATATAACCCGAAACTCGTTGGAAAGAGTGTTTACTGCTCAGAAACACAATAAAATGAGTGTTTTTGCACCAAAAATCGAGGGAAATGACCTCAAAATCGTTAGATGGGGTGTTTACTGCTTAGAAACCAAAAAAAAATGGGTGTTTTTACACCAAAAATCGAGGAAAACTACCCTAAACTCGTTAGAAGGGGTGTTTACTGCTCAGAAACACAATAAAATGGGTGTTTTTGCACCAAAAATCGAGGAAAACTGCCCTAAACTCGTTAGAAGGGGTGTTTACTGCTCAAAAACACAATAAAGTGGGTGTTTACTGCTCAAAAACACAATAAAGTGGGTGTTTACTGCTCAAAACACAATAAAGTGGGTGTTTACTGCTCAAAAACACAATAAAGTGGGTGTTTACTGCTCAAAAACACAATAAAGTGGGTGTTTTTGCTCCAAAAATCGAGGAAAATAACACTAAAATCGTTGGCAGGGGTGCTTACTGCTCAAAAACACAATAAAATGGGTGTTTTTGCACCAAAGATCGAGGAAAATAGCACTAAAATCGTTGGAAGGGGTGTTTACTGCTCAAAATCACAATAAAATGGGTGTTTTTGCACCAAAGATCGAGGAAAATAACACTAAAATCGTTAGAAGGGGTGTTTACTGCTCAGCAACACAATAAAATGGGTGTTTTTGCACCAAAGATCGAGGAAAATAACACTAAAATCGTTGGCAGGGGTGCCTACTGCTCAAAAACACAATAAAATGGGTGTATTTGCACCAAAGATCGAGGAAAATAACACTAAAATCGTTGGAAGGGGTGTTTACTGCTCAAAAACACAATAAAATGGGTGTTTTTTCCACCAAAGATCGAGGAAAATAACACTAAAATCGTTAGAAGGGGTGTTTACTGCTCAGCAACACAATAAAATGGGTGTTTTTGCACCAAAGATCGAGGAAAATAACACTAAAATCGTTGGCAGGGGTGCTTACTGCTCAAAAACACAATAAAATGGGTGTTTTTGCACCAAAGATCGAGGAAAATAGCACTAAAATCGTTGGAAGGGGTGTTTACTGCTCAAAATCACAATAAAATGGGTGTTTTTGCACCAAAGATCGAGGAAAATAACACTAAAATCGTTAGAAGGGGTGTTTACTGCTCAGCAACACAATAAAATGGGTGTTTTTGCACCAAAGATCGAGGAAAATAACACTAAAATCGTTGGCAGGGGTGCCTACTGCTCAAAACACAATAAAATGGGTGTATTTGCACCAAAGATCGAGGAAAATAACACTAAAATCGTTGGAAGGGGTGTTTACTGCTCAAAAAACACAATAAAATGGGTGTTTTTCCACCAAAGATCGAGGAAAATAACACTAAAATCGTTAGAAGGGGTGTTTACTGCTCAGCAACACAATAAAATGGGTGTTTTTGCACCAAAGATCGAGGAAAATAACACTAAAATCGTTAGAAGGGGTGTTTACTGCTCAGCAACACAATAAAATGGGTGTTTTTGCACCAAAAATCGAGGAAAATGACCCTAAAATCGTTAGATGAGGTGTTTACTGCTTAGAAACCCAATAAAATGGGTGTTTTTGCACCAAAGATCGAGGAAAATAACACTGAAATCGTTGGAAGGGGTGTTTACTGCTCAAAAACACAATAAAATGGGTGTTTTTGCTCCAAAAATCGAGGAAATTGACCCTTAAATCGTTAGATGAGGTGTTTACTGCTTAGAAACCCAATAAAATGGGTGTTTTTGCACCAAAGATCGAGTAAAATAACACTAAAATCGTTAGAAGGGGTGTTTACTGCTCAGCAACACAATAAAATGGGTGTTTTTGCACCAAAAATCGAGGAAAATAACCCTAAAATAGTTGGAACGGGTGCTTACTGCTTAAACCTCATTAAAATGGGTGTTTTTACACCATAAATCGAGGAAAACTAACCTAAACTCGTTAGAAGGGGTGTTTACTGCTCAGAAACACAATTAAATGGGTGTTTTTGCACCAAAAATCGAGGCTTGTCAGGTGAGCTATTCCCTCTATCACAATCATTTCTATCTCTTGGAGAACGGGGACGGGTGAGCTTTAAGGAGACTGTTTATTTCCGGCTTCCCGCTAGATCCTCTAAGTCTAAAGGCACAGTGAAAAGATAGAAATGATTGTATAGAGGGAATAACTCACCTGACGAGGCTTTTTAAGCCGAAACGCGTCGTGAGATAACCGTTATCACGGTCATTTCTTCCTCCATTATTGGTTAATTATATAAATTTCAAGATATTACATAAAATTTAAAATTTTTAGGTGGTAGATATTATGAAAACTAATGTAGAAAAAGTGCTCGAAAGGGATCAGAAATTATCAGAATTGGATGACAGAGCGGGTAAATAAATTATTTTTAATTAATCCATCGACTAATTTTGTTAAAAATATTTCAGATGCATTGCAACAGGGAGCGTCACAGTTTGAGCAACAAGCAGGAAAACTAAAAAGGAAATTTTGGCTTCAAAATTTAAAGGTAAAATATTTCCTTGAAAAGCGATGTAAAAAAAAAAAATAATTTCTAGATGATGATCATAATGGGTGTGATTGGTTTGATTATTCTGGCGGTCATAGTGGGTAAGTTCTAAAATCAAAACATCAAGCAAAAATTGGAGCTAACGCAGAAAAAAAAATCCTTTCTCATTTTTCTTTCGAAAAGTTTTTTTTTTACGCATCAATGTGCCAGTGGTTAACAACTACTGCTACTTGCATGTAATCTTCATTTTTTTTTTCTTAAATTGTCTCATCCATCAAATATAAAAAAGAAAATATGAAAAATCACAGCTAATTTTTATTTTGGATTTTGCACTTTGCATACAACGATATATGCATTGCTTTTAAAATTGTCAGGTTTATAGGCAAAATATTGTAATTTTCGTGTAAATTATTTTCTTTTTGAGGAAAAAATCTATGTTTTCATGTAAATAAGTGGGAAATCTATGTATAGCTTGTTTGTTTTCATATTTTATGGGTAGTTAAAAAAAAAAAAAAAATGTTTTTTTCCGGTGGAATCTGTGATTGTTTATTGTATAGCACTATTGTAATAGGGTAAAAGATATCAAATTTTAAACTTCCAATAGTCGTTTTTTAGATTGTAACTAACATATCCTTTTTAAAAGAAAAAATGTATAACACACACTAGGTAGGAACAACGTTGATGTACAATGTGCACCTCAGGGGGGAAACATGAACACCTTTAACCTGAACATTAAAAAAAAAATCTCAATATGCACAGTGCAGAACATTCATTCAGCATGCACATCTTTTTTTACAGGGATAACAAGCATGATACTAACATTTTTGCATTTTAAGCATTTGGTACACGGCTAGCTTAAAATTTTATTTACAAAACACAACACGCATGTAATCAAATAAAAAAATAGTTTTAAACAAAAAGCATAGCTTAGGCTTTTAAAAGTAAAAGGATTTGTTGGATTTTATGGGGGGCAAAAGAAGGCTTTCCAACGTCTCCTGCGCCTTCGAGGGCTTCTATAGTAAAAAAAAAAAAAATTGTAGTATATTGTTATTATATTTAAAAATATAGTCGAATATAAGTTTAGAGGACAAATTTTTTTTTTGCTTATTGGATGAAAGCTTGTATAAATCCTTTTTTTTTCCTATTTATTTTGCGATGACGCTGTACTTCTTGTACTATGTAACCAGGTATGCATTTGTCCATAATCAGTGTGGTTGTAATCATAATAAAAAGAAAAAATAAATAGAAAATTGTTAAATGGCCTATATGCGTGAATGTTGGTTAAAACCTGTTGTTGAGAAATTAAAAAGAACACAATAAAATACAAAATATTATGACTTATATGAGATTTTAACCCATTTCTGATGTTCATAAAGGTAAAAAGGCGTTTTTATGTACTTTCCGCATTCCTCTTCTATGCTTATGCATGTTCACTTTTCTCAGTTTTTGCACTCTTTATTTCATCTTCATAGTTTTTATTTTAAACTTTCTTTTTAGCTGAAAGTAATTTTTAGCACAGTTTGATTTTAAATAGATTTTTTTAATGGCTTAAAATGATCAAAATTTTATTTAAGTACAATTTTGACTATTTTAAGGCAAAAAATAAGTAGTCCCTAAAAAGACCTTATAGAAAAGCTTTTAAGAATCAAGCATAGAAGACCTTAGAATTTATTTATTTTTTTTTTTAGTTAGAAAACTTATTATTTTCAGCTTAAAGAAATTTTTTGGATTTTTTGTCAAAGGGAATATGAAACATGCTTTTCTCTTCTCGGGGGGCTCTTTTTCTTTCTGTTACAGCGAAATTTATGCCTGAGGAGAAACCACAGAATCAGATGATGCAGCCTGGGATGATGATGCCGGCTAACATGCAGCCTGGGATGATGCAGCCGCCTCCAGCACCACCCCAGCCGGCCGCCACTGCCGGAAACAAGCCTAAATAAAATAATTATAAATTTAATTTTGAAAAAAAAAGAAAAAGTTGGAATTTATTTCTATTTTAAAGTGAAATATCTTTGAAAATCTGGCTTTACCCTTGTTGATCCTTAAAAATGCAAATCCGTCTTTCAATTTGATTTTATTTCAACATTTATGAAACTTGGTAATTCCTCGCCTTTTTTTTAAAATAAACTTTATTTTACGAAATAAGCTGTGGCTCAAAATCATCGCCATTTTCAAAAAGTCTATTTCATAACCTTCACAACTTAACCTAAAATTTTCGATTTCTGAAAATTTTTATTTCGATTACTAAAGAGCTTTAATTTCAAGTAGAATAAACACAATACACCATTGATTTTGTTTTTGTTTTATTTTACACAATCTAAGGATTCGCACTATTTATAAGAAAAATTAGAACTTTGAGATTACGATGTAAATTGGTAATTGGAAAAAAAAATAAAATAAAAAAAGCAAATTTTCATTATAGACTTTAGTGAATGTATACACTTTTTGCCTAATGGATTTGTAAAATAATTTTAATTTGTGCTTGTATATTCTATTTAAGGTTTGTCGGATGCTTTAAAAGAAAAAATATTATAAAATAGAAGATGTATGAAAAAAATAGTTAAGAATATAGAATTTGTTGGTTGTTTACAATTAAGAAAAAATGTTATTTATAGATCCGTGGTTATTGTAAAAAATAAAGAATAAAAATGTAATAAAAAAGAAACAATGGAATATAATATTTATAGGTTATAAGTTTATTTTATTGCTAACCCTTCCAAGGCTACAGTGGGTCAAAATATGCCAGCAGTGAAAGGCATGAAAACGTTCAAAAACTCAGAAATGTTTTTATTTATTAGGTGTACAAAATGAAACTCAGCCACAGGGTAAATTTGAATTTTGTAGATTTAACCGAGTTTCATTTTGTACACCTAGTAGTTCATTTTTTCAAAATTTTGAACATTTTAGGCGTTAAAGTCCATCAAAAGTTGACCTTCTCCGTGTAAGAAGGTTATTGAAGTATAAACATTAAGAAGGTTAATTTTTAAAGGCTTGTAAATCGTAAACCGTTGCAGATATTGAAAAATGCACTAAATGAAATCTGTTGGAAATTTAATTCTCTTTAATTTTTATTCTATTCATTTTTTCTCTAGGACGCACTGTTTTCAAAATAAATTTATTTTTAAAAAAAATTATTTTCCGAAAATGGTGCATCCTAGAAAAAATAATTAAGTACAAATTTATAGAGAATTAAATTTCCTACAATTTTTATTATTAGGTGTACAAAATGAAACTCAGCCGCAGGGTAAATTTGAATTTTGTAAATTTTAGCCGAGTTTCATTTTGTACACCTAATACTAATAATAAAAAAAGTCGGTGAAGATCACCAATCCTCGATGGGGTCTGCAATACCCTTTCCCAAAGACATGGAGGGTATTACAATAACTTCTTTGAGGAAAACATAAAGGATAGTTTCATAGCTGATTAACTCTAACAGAAAAAAAAACTTTCTTTTATTTCATCAAATTTTTTTCTCAAGTGAATTTAACAAATGATAGATTTGTTATTTACAATTTTTTTTTTCTTTCATTATATACAATTACAAGATAATAAACAACATTTAATATTTTGTTGACTATCAGGAAAAAAAAATCTATAAATTAAATTTTTTTAAAGTGTTTTTCACTACTTTGATTCTAGGTAGGGGAAAAATTTAATCCGCACATTCACTCTAATTGCATACAAAAAAAGAAATTGAACTGGTAACAAAATTATTTATTTTTGCCTTAAAAAAAGAGAGGAAAATGTAAATTGAAATGTCAAAAAAATGGAAAAAAAAGCTATAGCAGGTACAAAATTTAAAACAAAATATACATAATATTTACATTAAAAGAAAATGAAAAAAAGTAATCTTTACAAATCATATACAAAATATGAGAGAACTCATTTTAAAAGGAGATCAAAAATTAAAATTAGCTGCTTTCGGAGTCTCTTTTTTGTCGGCGTCTTCGAGGAGAGGAGGAACGTGACCTTGACCTTGAATTTCTTCGTTTGCGACGTCTTTGCTCGAATTTCTTATTTCCTCGTCCCATTCGCTTTGGACACCGTCATATCTGGGTCTTTGATTTCTGAAATTAGGATTGTTAGAATTGCCTCTCCCTTGCCTCTGGAATCTGTTTCTGAAACGTCCTCCACGTTCGAAATTTCCACGTCTGTTCGCGAAATTTGATTGGTTGGGACCCTGACGGCGTTGATCCCATTTTTTGTTACGTCGGAAATCCTTATGAGGAAATGTAGGTTCTTTGAGAGGGAAATCTGGATGAGTTGGTGGGTGTGGTGGCATTATTGGAGGCATGATGACTGTTCCGGGCATGGCAGGCATAATGGGACCGGGTAGACTCATCGGCAAATTTGGGGCAGGAGTGAATGGCATTTGCTGCGGGTAGGGCATAGCAGGGACCATGGTAATACCCTTTGAGCCTCAGGCTGCTGTCTGGCCTCTTCCATCTCAGCTGCTTTTCTAATCAACTCCGCATCAGACAATAAACTCAAAGCGCTTTTCGGTGGCTTCTCTTCCGGCCTTTGTCTCGGGTCCCTACTCGTTTTTTCAACAACAGGAGACTTCTGCTCATCCTCTTCATCCTCATCTTCATCCAAATATCCAGAACTGTAGGCCTTAACAATCGGGTCAGAGTTGACATCCATAGTTTTCGGCTGGGCATCACTGCCTTTGATACTAGCTAAGATTTCCTGAAGATTTGATGGCAGCTTGATATCAGTTAATTTTGAATCAAAGAATGGTATTGGATCCGCTGTTGATGAACCTGGAGGTGGTGGAGTAAACCTTTCACTTGGACTATACGCCTCATTTTCATCCTCCTAGAAGAAAAAAAATTTAAAAAAAAATGTCTAACAGAATTAAATTTTACATCTTCATTTATTCCTGGGATTGCTGGTGCTGCAGCTGAGAGTCATGCTTTCTATCTTCAGCCGTTTTTC